>JAZKJV010000108.1:0-600000 GCA_037367405.1 Ottelia alismoides
TCTAAACACTAAACTAAATGCGGGAAATAAATACTGGAATCGAAATCTACCTAATAAAGCAAGAAAAGAGCTCTAATACCTGGTGGGAACCAGGGAGCGTGGTGATCGCTAGAGCGCCGCCGTGGGTGCAGCTCCCACCTCCTCCGACCGATTCAAGGCGCCAAGAGATCCCTCTTGTCACAAGGAAGCTACTAGGACCAAATACGAGGAAGGGAGAAGGGTAGAATTGACCAAATTTGTGAAGGAGGAGGAGTTGGGTTATTTATAAACATTTATGGGCACCCTTATTAACCGGCGATTAATGATTGATCTAGTGTATGTACAAGCGATCCAAGGTGTTGGCGTGTATGTACAATGTACCAGGAAAATTTCTTGTGAAGGAAGCAAGTGCGATTGATGTACGGTGCGCTCGGCAAAATTGGGAGAATACGGGATCTTTGACAGATTTGACAGGCTGGAGGCTGAATTATTTATGAACATAATGGGGAGCCCTTATTGACCGGCCAAAAATAAGAACGCAAAGCTATATACAAGGGATACAATACATGGGCGTGTATGAGGTACTATTGGGGAACATTTCTTGTAAAGGACACGAGCGTGAACGATTGATGGAACGCTTGGGAAAAATGGAGAAGATGGGGTCTGACAGATTTGACGGGCTGGAGGCTGAATTATTTATGAAAATAATGGGGAGCTCTTATTGACCGGCAAAAATAAGAAATTAGAGCTATATAAAAGGGATACAAGCCATGGGCGCATATGAAGGTTGTGTTGGGAGTATTTTCCGTGAAGGGACCGATATCATTGGAGCGATGGATCAATCAGGAAAATTTGGAGAAAACGCATGCTTGGACAGATTTGACGGGTTGCAGAGGCTGGAGGTGAGTTGACCAGAGGTCAACGGAGGGAGTCCCTGCCATTGGTCCATGTAGGCTCACTACAGGACAAAACAACACGGTTATTAAAGAATAATTATTTAAAAATAATAAATAGTTTATTGATTTTTTGGTACAAAATAAAAAATATTTATTATTTTGTGTAGTATTTTATTACGCTTTTAATTTATTTTTTCGATGTATGTTATTATAAGTTAATTAGTAATGGTGTATGTATAGGTATATTTACATGTATATTGTATAATTTATTTTGATTTTAGATAGTTTATTTTATTATTTTATATATTTATAACATTTTTAAGTACATAAATATATTTTAGTTTTATTTTTATGATAGTATTTGTATACTTAAATAAATAGGTATATGTATTGTATGGGTATAGTTATAGGTATTTTGCCTATGTTTTATAAACTTCTTTTTATTTTTAATGTATTTTTTTTGAATTTTATTTTGGTTTTATATTTTTAATATAATATATGTAATATTTATAATATAATAAAAATATGAAAGAATAAAAGAATTAAAGAATGTATTTCCCTTTTATTTATATGCATAGGTATTTCATCTATGTTTTGACATAGTTTTATTTTATTCTCCTTTTTCTTTAAGGTTTAATTCTAATTTTATGTACACCCATGTTATAAATAATGTTTACAAAATTATAAAAAATATGAGTTTGTAAAAATAATAAGTAATGAATAAATTGAATATTTTAATCAGTATTATGTACAATAGGGGCCCAAAACCTATCTTTTGCACAGTAACTCCAAAAAAATATAAAACCACCACCATTAAATAGCTCATGAAAATTTATATACAATTAGAGTGATTTTGCTATGTTTTGAGTTTTTATTTGGAAGATATGGGTCTGTGAAGTTTGGTTTCTGGCTTTTTATTCTGGGTATAAAATGTACATTGTATATTATTTTTGTACAAACTCAATTTTGTATTTTCATTTACATTATTATCTACAACTTTTATGTACAAAATTTCTTTATTTGATGAATAAATAGTTAGATACAAAATAGGTGTCAAAAATGCATAAATCAAGAATGAATAAATGAAATATTTATTGTATTCTTGGCCCTTATCTCCCCCTACTTTTATTCTTTGTCGACCAAGCCAATTCTTGGCTTGGTCTCAGGGTTTGGGTCATAAAATATTTTCATATTTTATTCCTTTTTCTTTTCTTCTCTTTACTTTATAATTTTAGCATTAAAAACCTTATTGTGTATACAATAAATAATGAATGCTATTATAGACAAATTGATGCTATTTACATGCATTTGCTGGGGTTTTTAAGGCCAAAATGTTAGAATAAAGGTGATGAAAATGGAGAATCATCACCCCCTATACTTGCCTTTGCAAGTCCCTAGCAAAATACTTATGCAATAAATGCAAAAAAGAATAAAGAATGAGAAGAAAAGAAAAGGCAAAAATAAAGAATTTAAAGAATAATTTGAATTGATCATGATTTTAAACTTATCTGTACAAAATCAAAGTTTGGAGCTCATGTTAGACCTTAATGTGAAAATGTGTGTGGAACCTGGTTGGGAACCGAATTTAAAACACAACAGCCTCCGAGAGTCACAGAACTCGGTTCAAATCTCCTCAATAGCCAGGACAGAACTAGCCTACATCATACGCAAACCCTTATGACTATGAAGCTGACTTGCACAGTGTAAGTGATAGTGGCTCTCCTGAACTAAAATGACTAAGAGACTGACTTCTCCATAATGAAAAGCCAATGGTTCCCTAATCCAGCACTCTGCCCTCGAGGAGCGGGGTATTCCCTTCTAAGTTCAAGTGGCATCCAACTCAAGAGGAGGAGGTAGAGAAAAGAATGGACGGTAGCCAGTGTAGCTACCTATCCTGGGATGCAAGATCAGTGTAGTCAAGTCATCCAGCTGCAGGCTCACATGGTATAACTTTGATGCTCAAGCTTGCCTATTTTCTATACAACGTATATACATATTCCGTCAGGCACTTTTTTTTATTTATTTACAAGCATGTCCACTTTTTGGAGTTTTTTATCTTTTTTTTCTTTTTTTCAAATATACTATTTACAACAGCATTTACATAAGGACTTTTTCCTCTTGAGCCAGAAGACTGTCCCTCTTTTGAAGCGTTTGCAACCCACACTCTCCTGTCATTCGACTTCATTGAAATTGGACCAGGTTGGGGTGCACTTCCCTCCCTAGACGAGAACGAATGTTTCCACCCGTGTGCGTCTCAGACTGGCAAATCCAACCCCCTCACCACTTCAACTGAGTTGAGCCAAGTGAAAGGTGCAAGTGTCCAAGTTAGGTCACGGTCGACAAGAATCGTGCGTGTGTCTCGAAAAGTTCTATTTAGTCAGTTGAGGTGACTTGAACCCATCCCTGATTTCTCAAAGAATTAAGTCTGAATAGACCTGAAGTACCTTAAACCTAGTTCTCCAGTGCGGTTAGGTGCGGTAAGGTCCAACCAAGCTCTAATCTTCGACTTTATTGGACTAGTTCAATCATCAAGCTCAATAAAAAAAATATGAATGCTATGCAAATGCTATACACAATGAATGATGTAATTTTTCACAAAGAATTTAAAAATCAAAGAATATTTTTGCACAAAGAATTTTCGCAAATAAAAATCTTGGCACACAAAAAGTATGTACAACTATTTGCACGGGCATGCCGCTTTATTTTACAAGATTTAAGAATTTTAAAGATTTTATAGGTTTTAATAAAGTGAGTTATTTAGGGTATATTTATACAATTGATAAAGAATTTATATACACATTTTATTCCTATTTCAATGATACATTCATTCCTCAAATTTATTTGACAACAAATTTTGAAAACTATAGTACAAAATAATTTTGCAAACTTTTACAATCATTTGAAAGTCATTTTGCAAAGATTTTTCGCACGTTATATATACATTTTTCAAAATATTTTTACAAACATTTTTAAAATCATTTGCAAATCGGTTTCCAAACTTTTATTTCACACAAAGAAAGAATTTCTGCAATCAAAATCTTTTTACAAAGGTTGAAAACATTTCACAAAAAGTTGTCCAAACGGTTCACACCATTTTTCAAATCATTTTGCAAAAATATTTTTAACCAGATTTATTAATCAGTAAATACAAAAACAATTTGAGGAATGATTGTGGTTTATTAATGGATTATGTGTTTATATATACAGTATATTTAGCCATATTTATTATGAAAGTATGAGTTATGGGTAAAGTATATACACAGTATATACGACCCCCCTATACGTAGCATGAGCTATGTCCTCATAGGTCGAGAAGAGAAAGAGAAGACATAACTCATACTGAGTATAGAAAAGCCTATACTACAACGACTGACGAAAGAATGAAAGAATGAAGATAAATGAATAAGAAGGTGACCTTCCCACCTATACTTAGGATCAAATAATCCTAAGTATAGCAGACTGTACACAATGCGGGGAGGGTCACGGGTGTTAATAAACAGACGAAAGAATGAACGAATCAGGGGTGCAACCCCCCTATACTTAGGACAAAGTACATCCTTAGTACAGGAAACTGACACAAAGAGGCAACACCTTTTATGTAGATAAAGAAAAAGTGAAAAGGAAAAGAGAAAAGATAGATATATACAGATATATGAAAAGATCTTGGAGAATGTACATCACTCCCCCTATACTTAGGGTGAAAGATCCCCAAGTATAGGTAACAACAGGAGTGACAAAACATGACATAGAACAACGTGGTGTGCACCCCCCTATACCTAGGACAAGGTACATCCTAGGTATAGTCACAAAGATATGGCGATATATCTGGGGCACGCATAACATTCGGGAGAAAGAAGGAATAGAAGACAAAACACCTATATACAACTAGCACATAGTGTGAGGTATAGGACGGTATCTGGTAAGCGACTACCATGCTCTCGTCGTCTTCTCCCTGTGAGAATGAGAATGCAGTCAGAAGGTGAAAATACAACCGAATCTGCAATCAAGTGTGTCAGCTACCGGGGACAAACAGATCAGAAAGTAAAGTAGGGATCGGTAGCGTAAATCTGATGATCGGCTCATAAGGAGTGAATGAGTGAGCAGAGCCGATACCGTAAGACGCGGAAGAAGAAAGAGCATTACAGACTCCTCCAAGTGAATCAAGGTCTCAAAAAGTGAAAATTGAAGGACATGAGACTATGTGATGTCCGGTGGTCATAGAGTCAGAAAGTCAAAGGTCTACACCGAACACAAGATATGGCTCAACCCTGCGAGGGTCCTCAAAGTGAGAAGGATCAGAGAATAATCAGAAGGCTCGGGTCCGTGCTCCACAGAAAGGAGGCACAACCAGGGAGGAGACCGAGTACCAAAATCAGATGACTCAAATTCATTCTCCAACAGAGAGGAAGTACCAGGAGTGAAGCTGAGTACCTAGAATATGATATACTCTCCCACAGATAACCCTCGAGGAGTAGTACATGCTAGTCAATGAATAATTAGAACAGAAGCTCACCCTTGCGAGGGTCGTCAAGGTGAGCGGACTCAAAGGAGCTTGATCCATCAGACGGATCATAGAAACGGTCTCGGTAGGCGACAGATCGTCTACCAGCAGAAGAGATCGATAAATCAAGAAAGTGTGGTAGCATCCCGCAGATAACCCTTGGGGAACATACTGCCAACTAAGCATCGAATAATCATAGAAGGATGGCTCATCCTTGCGAGGATCGTCAAGGAGAGCAGACTCAAAGGAGTCAAGTCATGCGGGTCCCAAGATCCAGCAGATCGGGTAAATATTAAAGCAATTGGGACCGAAAGCATACCAAACGACTCGGCTCCGTGCTCCCAATAGTAGGAGACACAGTCTGAAAGGGAAACCGAGCATAAAGAAAGTGTTGCATTTTCCCGCAGATAGTCCTCGGGGAGCAATGCAAGCTAATCAAGGATTAGTCAGATCAGATATCATCCTTGCAAGGGTTGTCAAGGAGAGAGAGGACTCAAAGGAGTCAATCAGAAAGGCATCCGTAGACGACAAACTGTCTACCAGCAGAAGAGACCGCTAGATCTAGCAAGGTGTCATAGTCCTCGCAGACAACCCTCGAGGAGCATATGAACTAGGCATGGATAATCAGAAAAGTGAAGCTCATCCTTGCGAGGACCGTCAAGGAGAGCAGACTCAGATGAGTCTTTGAATGGCCTCGTGTACCGACAGACCGGTAACACAATCATACAGAGAGGCCAAATAGTCATATCAGGCGATACAGTTTCGTACCCCAAAAGAGTGGCAGTACAGGCAGTGAGTAAAACCGATCGCAAAGAGTGTGTCACATGCTCCTGCAGATATTCCTCGGGGAGTCATGTAAGCCAAGTCAATGAAATCTTGGGATCGTTGGCAAGTCATTCAGGTCCTCGAAAGCATTCAATCATTCAATCATCCGGAGGGCATAAGATCATGTGAGGGAGCAAAAAATCAGGTCATTCACAAAACATCTCTCGGGTCAATCAAATCTGGTTGAGATGGCACGAAAGATAATTAGGAATCCTCAAAGTGCCATAGGTGGATAATAGAATCAGGAGATAGGGAATGGATCAATCACGAAGATGAGAGATCAAGTGGGTTCCAATCATCGTCACCATGCAGCATATATCAAGATAGTCTATCCAGCCCAGAAATCAAAGATGGACGAAACCTCAAAATAGATAGATCAGTAGAAACATCATGATATCATCCTCAAATTACTGAAGCACATCACATCCTCAATCCGGTGTGCGAGATCTAAATCCTCAATACAGAATTACACCTAATCAGTGTGCATCATCAATAATCCCCAATAAGCTCCTATACACGTATCCAAAGTCAAATCCACCAAGAGTAGTATATCAATCTCAGCATCCTCAACATCATGCCTGACTTACTCCAATAATCAATGTAAGTCAACATCCTTGATGCGGGCGATCTCTGAAAGCACAGAGATCCCGGGTGATAGAAGAGATGATAACGGGGAACATGAGGAGGATGGGTAAGAAGAGAAACACAAAGGTCTTCACACACACAGGGACCAAAACGCATTTCCAGAAAGTACAGGGATCTGCGTGCAAATTCCACAAAAATATAACACTATAAACTTTATTTAATGGACTTTTTTTAAATACAAATTCATATAGGGGCTCTAGTGAAATTTCTCCAAACCCACATGGGACCGCACGTGAGCTGACGTGGATTGGACCTAAATGTAAATACAAGAAACCTAGGGGTCTTTTTACAAAATATCAACTTTATTTTAAATATTACATAATATTTACGGGACTAAACGATAAATACAAAAAGGTAGGGGCTAAAGTTGTAAATTACCCCTATTAGGCGCTGGCGGACGGTGATGATGCAACCACTTATCCGTGTGGCGTCCATCCAACGCTTGGTACCGGTTCGCAGTCGAACGCACGAGATTAGATCTCCTGGTGAGATCTGGCGGCTCTGGTGCTTGGCATCCGACGGCTGTTGCTATGCTTGGGATCTGCATCTTGATCGGATGGTGATGGAGCAAGGTGGAAGAACATGGATGAAGCTCGCGCGCAGCGAGCTTTGATCATGAATGGTCAGCGCCTCCGACCTCCTCCGTCGCCTCCGAAGGTCTCTGCACGTTCCTGGAAGATCTCTGCATCTACCGATGGCTTCCTCTTGGCTCTTGGAGGTCCTAATCGATCAAGCGAGCTCAAGGAGGGGGAGGACCTCCAGGAACCGCTCCCTGGGATCAATCAAGCCCAAAAGGGCTCCGTTTGAGTCCAGACCTGCACAGGAAGAACAAGCGGCTCGAGGGCTTCACCCTCGACCTGGGGTTTGAAGCTTTTACGCAAAAATAAAGAGAAGCGGCGAGGTTCTGACGAACGGCGGAGGTGAACCTCGATTCACGAAGCCACATGGGCTCCGGTTAATCTAGGGCGTGCGAAGGATGAAGAACGTGATAAGGAACGGAATGGTGGCGATATGGGGGTCGGAAAGTCACTGAAAGGCTCGGGAGTCGTCGCCCGGCGAACTACGACTCAACTGGTTCACGGCTAATTACTGGGCTAAACACTAAACTAAATGCGGGAAATAAATATTGGAATCGAAATCTACCTAATAAAGCAAGAAAAGAGCTCTATTACCTGGTGGGAACCAGGGAGCGTGGCAATCGCCGAAGCGCCGTCGTGGGTGCATCTCCCACCTCCTCCGACCGATTCAAGGCACCAAGAGATCCCTCCTGTCACAAGGAAGCTCCTAGGACCAAATACGAGGAAGGGAGAAGGATAGAATTGACCAAATTTGCGAAGGAGGAGCTGGGTTATTTATAAACATTTTTGGGCACCCTTATTAACCGGCGATTAACGATTGATCTAGTGTATGTACAAGCGATCCAAGGTGTTGGCGTGTATGTACAATGTGCCAGGAACACTTCTTGTGAAGGAAGCAAGTGCGATTGATGTACGGTGCGCTCGACAAAATTAGGAGAAGACGTGGTCTTTGACAGATTTGACGGGCTGGAGGCTGAATTATTTATGAACATAATGGGGAGTCCTTATTGACCGACAAAAAATAAGAAATTAGAGCTATATAAAAGGGATACAAGCCATGGGCGTGTATGAGGGTTGTGTTGGGAGTATTTTCCGTGAAGGGACCGATGTCATTGGAGTGATGGATTGATCAGAAAAATTTGGAGAAAACGTGTGCTTGGACAGATTTGACGGGTTGCAGAGGCTGGAGGGTGAGTTGACCAGAGGTCAACGGAGGGAGTCCCTGTCATTGGTCCATGTAGGCTCACTACAGGACAAAACAACAGGGTTATTAAAGAATAATTATTAAAAAATAATAAATTATTTTATTGATTTTTGGGTACAAAATAAAAAAATGTTTATTATTTTATGTAGTATTTTATTATGTTTTTATTTATTTTTTTGATGTATTTTATTACAAGTTAATTATTAATGGTGTATGTATAGGTATATTTACATGTATATTGTATTATTTATTTTATTATTTTATTTTCTTATTTTATATATTTATAACATATTTTTAGGTACATAAATATATTTTAATTTTATTTTTATGATAGTATTTGTATACTTAAATAAATAGGTATATATATTGTATGGGTATAGTTATAGGTGTTTTGCCTATGTTTTATAAACTTCTTTTTATTTTAATGTATTTTGTTGGTTTTTATTTTGGTTTTATATTTTTAATATAATATATGTAATATTTACAATATTATAAAAATATGAAAGAATAAAAGAATTAAAGAATGTATTTCCCTTTTATTTATATACATAGGTATTTCATCTATGTTTTAGCATAGTTTTATTTTATTCTCCTTTTTCTTTTAGGTTTAATTTTAATTTTAATGTACACCCATGTTATAAATAATGTTTACAAAATTATAAAAAATATGAATTTGTAAAAATAATAAGTAATGAATAAATTGAATATTTTAATCGATATTATGTATAATAGGGGCCCAAAACCTATCTTTTGCACAATAACTCCAAAAAATATAAAACCACCTCCATTAAATAGCTCATGAAAAGTTATATACAATTAGAGGCGATTTTGCTATGTTTTGAGTTTTTATTTAGAAGATATGGGTATGTTAAGTTTGGTTTCTGGCTTTTTATTCTGGGTATAAAATGTACACTGTATATTATTTTTGTACAAACTCAATTTTGTATTTTTACTTACATTATTATCTATAAATTTTATGTACAAAATTTCTTTATTTGATGAATAAATTATTAAATACAAAATAGGTGTCAAAAATGTATAAATCAAGAATGAATAAATGAAATATTTATTGTATTCTTGGCCCTTATCTCCCTTTACTTTATTCTTTGTCGACCAAGCCAATTCTTGACTTGGTCTCGGGGTTTGGGTCATAAAATATTTTCAATATTTCATTCCTTTTTCTTTTCTTCTCTTTATTCTATAATTTTGGCATTAAAAACCTTATTTTGTATACAATAAATACAATAAATAATGAATGTTATTATAGACAAATTGATGCTATTTACATGCATTTGCTAGGGTTTTTAAGGCCAAAATGATAGAATAAAGGTGATGAAATGGAGATTCATCACCAGTTCGCACCACTGGTCTTCCTATATGAATATGCTCCCATGCCTAAGCCTGTATATTAAAAATATTAAATGACATAGATCAAAATAATGCGATCGAGAACTTGAGACATATGTAATACGCTACAAACCTGCAAAACTGAGAAGAAGCCATAGATCCTTGACGTGTCAATCTTCACACCCCTATCCAGCTCAGAATACATATATGCCAAAGCAACAACACCCCAAGCAAGTTGAGCGCATTCTTCCAAACCACGTAAATGTACTAGGTATCTATAAAAATAAATTAAGCGTTATTTCTAAGAGCGTGCTAAACATATGAGAAATCTAGTTTTGAATTGCAAATGCATACTTTAGAGGTACCGTATCTCTGTTGTTATCTGCAAGAACACTACATCCTATATGATAAAAAAATAAGTGCTCTAACTATATGAGTTACTTCATGTTCATCTTTAATACCCAACAGTGGATGTTCATGACTGAAGAAGACGTAGTGTATCCATGATAGTATCACCTTTCCACTCCTTATCCGAGTGGGTATTACTCCTAACAAACTCAAACATAATGCATCCCATCCACCTGTCGGAACATCAGGACCAGTGACAAGCTGACCGTCAACTCTCAACCCATTAATCAATCACATATCTTATAAGGTAATAGTGGATTCTCCTAAATCGTAGGTGAAAAGTACGAGTCTAAGGTATCCACCGCTCCAGTAAACTAGTCATCAAGAAAGGATCTATTTGTATCCTTATCATGTTCACTATGCATGAGAAACCCGATGATTCTAACACTCATTGTATTATCGCACTCTTCTTGTTAGAAATATTGTTGAGTAACTCATTATGTTAAACAAATCGAATCTGTAAAATATGTTGAGAAAAATATAAGTAACAATATAAAAGAAGTGAGAAATTATAAATCTTACTTAATTACTTACCGAGCTAGTAGGTTGTGAAGACTGATGCTCACTCTGCACGTACAACACTGACGTATCTATGGGTCCATGTACTCTATCCATTTGTACCATCTACATGTAACAATTAAACATGTTATTAACAAATTAATTGTAAATTTATTTGCAAATAAAATATAAAATACACAATTAAAATGCTCTTACAGATCCATGTACTCTATCCATTTGTTCCTATATTTTACGTGGACAACTTAATCTATTGTGACCCATTTGCTTGCAGATTTTACATAATTTCGACGGCACATACATTTCATCCATTTTATTTATATTTCTTCCATGTACGTGTCGTCCGGGATTTCTCTTCCCGATTATTGGAGGTAGCATAATAGTGTCATCTTTTTCTCCTCAATAACGTCTATCTGGGATGGGATGAAAGAAGAAGTTCTACGCCTAACGATAATATTCGTTGGAATAATACTATGGGCATAGATCATAGTTATCCAAGTGTGTACGTATATGTGAAGCTACAGTTATAACATGTGGACATATAAAGTGTTTCATCTGTATAAAACCACACATGCATTCACTTTCTCGATCATTTAAGTTGACTTCATATGTATATCCATCGCGATCGCATACTTAAAATTGTGTTAATGAAAATCGTCGTACGTGGCATGGTCTTGCCTCTCTGTTTTGTATCTCTTTGGTCAAATATGATATCATTCCCTTTGACTCCTCACGACGATCATTGAAATAATCATCAATTTTGAGAAAAAATGTTAGAATCAGAGATATGACTGGTAAACCACGTGCTCCTATAAAGGCTCCATTAAAATTTTCAGATAAATTTGTTGTCATGTGTCCATAACGATGTCCATTATCTAACCTTACTGTCCAATAACTCTGGTCACTATTATCTTGATATACGATCCACTTGAAAGCATTTCTATCAAGTATGTTAATATCTCACATCATACTATTAAACTTGTTTTCACATGGCTCCTCTCCAGCAGCGTAGAATCTATTTTGAATTGTACGAGTCTTATGTCCAGCTCTGTGCATTTTGCACGCATATGTTAGGGACAATGAGGATGAGTGAATCCCTCTTCTGGTGGAAATAAATCATGTACATCATCCTTCAACCAGGAATCGGTCACTGATAAAACATATGTCTCTGTGGTCAATGATTTGTCTAAATAAATTAAGGAACCATCTCCATGGGGAATGTTCTCTTTCTTTTCGGCTATAGCAAATGCGAGTGGAAATAAGCCATTATTCGCATCTATCGTTGTAGCCACGTACATATGACCTGCGTATCTACCATACAAATGTGTTCCATAAATACTTAAAACAGACCGACTAAATTTGAATGCTCTGCAGCAAGGTCCAAATGAAATAAACAATATATGAAAATACATAGTACTCTCATTTTCACCTCCTTTTGTCTTGAACCACGCATAAGTTCCGGGGTGGTGTCGTTCTAAAGCACGAATGAATCTTCGAATATCTCAATATGACTCAACTTCATTCCCATAAACAGTATCCGTTGCACGTCTCCTAGCATTACAAGCTATCATGTAATAAATTTCAGCTGTCAACTCATCTTTTATTTTATGTATAATTGCACCCGGGTTCATATTAACTTGTGCTCTAAAAGAAGACAACATGTACTGTGCTATAAATACAGATGTGCATTGACGATGTTTCAGTAAAAGTACATGATTTCTGCATGTATGTTCTCTATATCCTGAAACATACCAGTCCCCTCGAGATTTCCTCTCCGATGTATGCAAACGTCATATTCACAATTTTCATAAATACATACAACCGTCAAAATATGCTTGTTTGAGGCTTTGGGTTTATATTGCACATGATTTTCCGTACTCCATTTTTATAGGTTATATTGTAAATCTTTTTTCGATTTGTAACTCCTACCCAACCAATAACTTAATCCAGAATCATCGGTGGGATCAACTTGTCTGTCTACAAAGGCTACATCTTCCGCTTCTGCAATTTCATGATCAAACACATGGGGCAACTCCTCCATCGGCACTTCATCAACATCTTCATTATTCACACAATAAGAGTGTCCCCTGTCCTCATTTGCTAAGGCTAGAACTAGAGACTATCCAAAATCATGACAAGTCTTATCACGTATATTTTCATCCTCTAACGAATGAGATTAATTTTCACACTCTTCACTTCCGTCTTCAGATATTGTGTCGACGATTCATCTTCAACGTTTACTTGTGAGGGAACCTCGATATATCAAACATTGAATCATTTATTGGCCTGATTGAATTATATGTTTATCAGTTTAGAGAAAGAAAAGATATGATTGTTCCTTAATTTAAATGTGATTATTTTACCTCGATGATGACGACATATTTTCCAAACCAAAAGAGGTAGCTTCTACGAAAAGGTGAATGAATCTCACATTAATGACTGAATTCATCATTGCTAAGGTGAATTCACCATCATGAATTGGTATTGCAAAGAATGTTGCTCCCTCATACAACCCCTCACATGTTAATGTAAGTATATACTGATAGAGCGGGACACCAATGGCTTTGGATACTCGATCCAGTAGATCAAAGTATGTTAATTAGACCGATAATATGACCATATGTTTATTGCCCCCCAATATAGTCTACCAGATCATCAGAGACACTGACCGATCCACCCCAATATAATAAGACAGGAATGATGTTGGATGACATATCTACGAATCAAGTACATGATTTGATTAGTTTATTTATCTTCAGAGCATAACAAGAATGTAAATTTAGATCATTATTAAGTTATTAATTAAAATTTTTAAAATTAAGCATTTATTTTTTCCAAATATTTTACATGATAACAATGATTAATTAATAAAAACTTCTAACCTAATTTTGATATTAATTATAATTTAATATAAACATTATTTTTCTTCTTCTTCTTCTTCTGTATGGTAGTTGCTTAAAAAAACTTAAAACATATATGATTGCAATTGGAATATATAAAAGATCCTAATTTTAATATCCGTTTAAATGACACTAAATTTCTTTAAACGTATCTAATTTTACATATCTAATTAATGGGTGCAATCAAAAATAAAATTAATAAATGTAAATTTACTTGAATAACGCGAGTCTTCAAATCGAGATGATATATCTGAAAAGAAAAGAATAAATATAACCGAATATTCGTAATAATATATTCTCCTTTGCTGATAAAAATGTGTAAAAAATATTCACGAAAAATGATTTACGAAAAAAATTCTTATTCTTATTCGAATAAGAATAGCGGATTGGGAGAGATGCTGAGAAGTCGAAATGTTGCTCGAGAATATGAATTGAGAGAGATGAGAGAAGTAGAATTAAGAGATAAAGAAGTAGAATGAGAGAGGGAGGGGAAAAGTGTGAGGAATGAGGGGTGGGGATGGGGGTATATATAAGTTTTGGAAGAGGGGATCGTTGACAAATTTTCCAACGACTCTATCCCAAATCGGCACCTGAGATGCCGATTTGGAGGTGTCATCCCAAATCGACACCTCAGGTGTAGATCAATGCCTTTTTTTAAATAAAATTTCATGATGTCTAATTAATTAATTAATTGCGATTTTTTAATAATTATTTTAAAAAAGTCCCCCATGTATGCTCATTGCTGACAAAAGTACATCCACACCTATATAATGGGAAAAAATGAGGTTATCCTCGTGTCCTTCTTTTCGTAATTTTTTTATTTTTATTTTTACAAAATATCACTATGTATATTCAACTATATATCTCTTAAAATGTCATTCGAATTTCATCAGAATTAGGGACTCGTATGCCCCCCATTTAGAATATGTAATTTTAATGATCTAAACATTATTGTAATCAACATGTTCCAAATGGATGACATAGGAATCTCCATTTCTGATAAAATTCGAATGGCATATTGGAGGTATATATAGATGAATATATATATATATATATGGTGATATTTTAAAAAAAAATTATGGAAAGATAGCATAGGGGCAACCCGAGGGGGGGGGCAACCCCATCAAACCCATATATAATTGCGAGAGTTTAATGAGACTATTCTCAAGGGGAGTCAACTTGCTACCCTACCTTTAATTTTTATATTTATTAAGTTGGTTTTTTTAAATACCAAGGGTATTTAAATTATTATATGAAACTAGGGGTGCACACGAGTCGGATAAAATTCATAATTTGATCCAATCCGATGTTAATGGATTTGGATTGATTTGGTTTCATAATTCTAATGGATCAGAACTGATTGGAATTTTTCAAATCCGTTAAAGTGTGGATTAGATCAGACCATAACCAAAATCCAATCCGATCTAATCCGTTAACATACATACATATACATATAGATATATTTCCATACATATATACATACATATAATATATATTAGCATTTCTTCTCAATATTTTGTAAGGACGTAATCAATGACAATGGTCTTTTTTATGTTAATCTTAGATACAAGTCCCATTACTGCCAGCCTTTCTTCTCTCTTGAAAGCTGCTAAATCTCCACAATAATAAAATATAGTTGTAACTTGCAAAGTAGTAAATCCTATTCGATTATTCCCTTACCAGCTCCCTCCTCCTATCATTTCATTCTTGATCATCGTTATTACTCATAGTTCCCTCTCAGTTTCAATCCATTTCATCATCGCCCCTCCTGCACAATTTTATCCCTTTTCATCACAACGCCGCTACCGTTCATCACAATGTCGCTCCCCATCTCACACAATGTCATCTACCTCCCACACGATACCATTTGTCCTCAACATGATGCCAGTTATTTTCTCCATTAAAAGAAAGTAGAATTGAGATAATTGTTTGGTAAGTTTGTTTGTTAAACTTGTCCTTTTAATTCTTAATTTATTTTTTCTTCAGCTTGCAATATTATCTAAAGGATGAACTACATACTAAGATGTACCACATCTATATAAGGATAAACAAGCATTACTTGAGTTTTTTTCTTTTTTAAAATGAACACAATTTTGATTCACGTTTGTAAAAAAAATCATTTTTACTATAGATATAATATTGCAAATAAATTGCATTCTGAGATCACTTAAAATGATAAGGAATGCTGGCCAACTGATGGACTATATTTAAGTTAGTTTTGTCTTGGATGCACAATCAAGTATGAATGTTCTATAATTGTTGTATGTTAATGATATATTACTGGGTCTTGAAGGGTGTTCTCAAGAGTGGTTTGATTTTAGCATAGCTTAATAATTTGAATTAATAATGAACTTCATCAATATCCAACCATAGAGACCATAATTTTTTATCTAACTTGTTTTTCTATCCTTATTTGGTAGCTTTATTTGAATAATATATTGGAAATATATCGCAAAAAACAAACTAATGCACCATATATGAAAAGAAACTTAAATTATAAACTCAATATAATAATTTAATTTGATTGAGTGGTTTCAAATTTTTATAATGGATTATGGAGTTCTGCGAGTTTATTTTGATTGGATTGTCTTCACATATTATTTCTTTACATCTGTCTATATTATCAATTTTTGAGCCATAAATCAAATATTGAGGTAATATGCTATAAAGTACAAATATGAGAGAGTGGATTATTAGACAGAGAAAATGTAAGTGTAAAAAATCGAATCAAATCCGTAATCCGGTGACTTGGATGGGATTGTATTTGAATATGTGATGTTGGATTGGACCTGAAAAAGTAAAATTCCGTTAAGATTGGATTGGATACGGATTAAGCTAAATTCGATCCGATCCATGTGCATCCTATATGACACCATGTTCTTATTCAAAATTCGATTCTATTGAAGACTCCTATCACATCCATCAAACTTGACAAATTTTAGCGGTCTCAGAATTAGTGAAATTGACATGCTTTAGATGAACATGTTAGGAATGTATGTTCTATACGAAATTTGAACGGCAATGTGTTGTCATTCTAGTAGACTAAATCCCCCCCCATGTGTTATCTAAACTCATCTTAAGAGATACAAAAATAACGGTGAGGTGGCCAAGTTGCCCCCTAAAGGTAGCCACATTAAACACATAATTATGGATTGTATTCAAATCCTTGGACAATCACTATGTCTATCTCATGTTTTTATTTTACTCTACTAACGCATGAGATGGTAAGAGGAGAGGTGAGAGGCATCATTCAAAAATATGATGCATTCCATGGGTAAAGATGTCAACTTTTAATAGATCCTGTAAAGTTTAATGAAGAAAAGTTGATAGAAGATATTACAACAGTATGTCATGTGATGGTTATACTGTCAATGGGTCTGGGTGTAATTCGAAATATGTAGGGATCAGGCTGTGATTACAAAAGCATACATAGGTGTGTGTGCATAAAAATCCCTTACTTTTTTAGTCAATCAAATCTGTCAATTATTTTTATGAAACCTTATCTTAAGACAAGCATCACATCTCCACGTATTGTAATGACATAGATCTAGCCTTAGTTTACAAACTTAAACTTTGTGTTATGCAATTTCCTTCCATTTGTTCTACAATGTCTCAATCAGACATGACCAAATTGTACTTTACTTCGACGTTGATCGCATGCCTTCAAGTTAGACATTGAGAGATCCCTTCCCATATCTTTTACAACACGGAGGGTTAAATTAGAATCATTATTCTATGACAAAATATACTCTTTTATCCTTGTTCTTAAATATCACTTTTATCACTTGATTGTCTTATAATGACTAGGCCACCTTCCTTTATATAAGGTCAATTGTGACTTTTCTGTTAGAGACATGAATGTCCTAACTCTATAGAGTTGTTAGCAACACTTGATGAATATGCGATTCATCTACATTATATTGAAAACTTACCCTTAATTCCCAAGAATAGAACAATGAAAATCACACAAAATAATAATATCAACACTGTTAGAAAATAGATTAGTTGTATATTATTGATTAAAAAATAAGTCCAATAAACAAAATCAAATAAAAACTAAACAAATAAGAAATTGAAATTTATATATACATCACACGGACATATTATGAAAATTCATAATTTATAATAAATTTATTTGAAACCAAATGACACGAGACTAACTCCATTATGTACATATAACTAATCTTAATAAATAAAAAATCATAAAAAATACTAACTTATAAGTATTGCAAATAAATGTGACGTATAGTTTGAGAAGACTGAAACTTGATAGCTTAGTTTCTCCCTCATTCAGCCTGATGTGAAAATCTGTTTGCTTTTGATTTAATGTACATCAAATCATCTACAAAACAAGATCAAAATCAAAGGAAATAGAAATCATATGCGAATCTTGGTGTTTAGGACCTAATTGTATAATTGTTGTAACTTGAACATGTTATTTCATGTATACACTTTACTATTTTTATTTTATTTTTTTCATTACATTTATTTAATTTATACTTTAATTGAACTACTAAAAACTCAAAAGTCAAAAACAAATCTAGAAAGAGATTAAAAAGAACAAAGTGACAATGCATATATGGAACTATAAACTTGTATATACTATTAGTTTTTTTTATTTGTCATTTTTCTTAATTATTTAAAATTCAAAAAATAGATTAATGTGTAAGCCGCTTTTTACTATTCTAGTAAAATTTATTATGCATATAGTATAAATAGAAAAATAAAGGAAAAATATAACTTAAAAAATACATGTAATTTGTACATATAAAATGTCATAATTTTTATGTTTTCATATTATCTATTTTGATTTTAAGAACTTCATAAATGTTGCCAACCTCGTTGAGATCAACAACTTTCATTTTAAATATTTTTTAAATTTAAGTTCATATTTATTTTATTTCTATGTTTCTTTTTCTTTCCTCTTTTTAATTGTTTTTGGAGCTAACATGTGTGAATAAATTATCCCCTAGTCAATGCCACACGATGTGCCTCTATTAGTTGCACCCATCCTCTGCTTGACCCTAGTTATCATCCCTCCTCATGAGCTTTAACCCTAAATCCCCTCCTCCACGAACCTCTACCCCATCCACCCTACACGAGAAAGGAAACAATACCAACCTCTGTCGGCTAGTGGACAAGGACCGGTCAAACCTCCGAGGCAACGATGGTGATCCCAAGTCCACATTATCTATGTATGATCCAAAGAAGTGCAGCTACCTTGCTGTCAAGTTTGCACCGATATTTGTCGATCTTCATCCAACATCGTCGAGTCTCGAAATGATAAGTGAGAGCTCTTTCGAGCTTCTCATTCTCATGCGACTAATGAATTTATGATCCATCTACTTAATACTATAATTTTATCTTTGAATCCTAGAACAAATACCTAATAAATACCTTTAAGTCGATCAATAAATAAAATATAACTACCAATAAAAAATGGACTAATTGTACAGAATTATTTTATAAATGCAAATCAATTCAGAATAAAAGCCCTAAAAATAGGAGTTGAACCTGTTTATATATTCATCTATATATAGTTTGAAATTCAAACACTTTTTTTATAAATTCATGTGAATTCTAAATAAATGAAATCAATTACTATATACATATTATTATCCTTAACAAATAAAAATGCTAAAATATACTAAGTTATATATACATATTGCCAGTAAACCGAAATCCTAAATCTAAGGACTAAAATTGGTAGAGTTGCATATCTTCCATAAAGTCTCTTATGAACCTTACTCACTTTGAATTAACATATGCATCAAATTTTCTACAAAAAAGGTCCATATTCAAGATAATCAGAGTTCACATGTGGGTTTCAGAATCAAATTGTATATTGTACACATTTACTAACTTTAATATATTATTTTATATAGTTAACTCTTTTGAATTTATTTCTTTTTCAATTAGTTTATTTGCTTTGTTTTCTAATTATTTACACAAAAATAAAATCTAAAAAATAGAAAGCATAAGAAAAAAATTGATGTTGTACATATTGAATTAGTTCATCCGTCTACAATCCTTTTTCTATTTTATTTTATTATTTTATTAATTATTAAAAATGTCAAAAGTATATACTGATGTGTAAATTTTTCCTCCTATTAAAAAATTGCTCCAGGTCGCTCCGGGAAAGAGGTCGACGAGGATAAAGAGCGAGTCCTTGTCCTTCCCTTACTACTGCATGTCTTGTACATACTTTGTATTTTGGTTTTGAGATTTTCAAGACCAATGTAAAAATCGTAAAGATCTATATTTTCCATGAATATCATTTTCTCATCAGAAATGATATTTTTAATTTTTTCTATTCAACTTGTGGTCAACAAGCCATGTGGCCTCATGCCACTAGGAGAACCCTTTCGACTCTTCCCTCCTTAGTTGACCTTGATAAATAGTGGAAGACTTCTCATGGCAAGGTGGCACCCAATAGAAACATGCTACCTCAGTGGGTCACACACGCATCCTCTCCCCCATGTTCTCTATAAACGTGACTTCTTATCTCCTCACGTACGAAGTCTACAACGACTCCCTCTCTCTTCATTTGTTCGACAACTGATGCAGATGGCGCCCCCTCCAAGAAACCTCTCACCACAATGATCATCGTTGCAACTCACTAGAACCTCCAATAATTGCCATCTACGAGACCCCTCTCCATGAACTCCATCTCCCATCAGCTGTAACTAGGGGTGTTCACGGGTGGGTACTCGACCTGTTCATTGTTGACTTGCTCTACCCCATTATTACTGGGTTACGGGCTGATCTGACATGTTCCAATGGGTATATCTATCTTATGGGTACCCGGTTCATTTGAATGGGTAATATGTGCTCATATGTATGCGTAAAATATATCTTCGAAGAAAAATGATCCCTATATCATCCATCTATTTACATTTTTAGGAAGAACATATGATTAAAGTGAGCAAGTTATTTATAAAATGATATATTAATAATTTTGGTAAATGTCGAAGTTGTGATAGAGATACACACGAAAATCAAAAAAGTATTAGATAGAGTATGTTCCTAGTTATGAGGAGATTAATTACACATTAAACAAGGAGTCAATTGCAAGAGTATGCAAATGAAACATTATTATTGATGTCTAAGATAAATATATTTATATTTGTGGACATACCATGTCTGTTTATTCATAATTTCTTGCAGGAATGTCCAATCAAAACATTATTAGTGATTTTCACGGTAAAATTATGTTTATCCGCAGATGTGTACCTTTGTATCTTATTTATCACCGTATCCACATATTCATAATTTTTGTCAGTTTCAATTAAATATTTTTAATGAGTTCTACGGTGAAATTATTTATTTTCATAGACGAGTAGGCTCAAGTGTGCAATTTATTATAGTATCATTTATTCATATTTTATTGTAAGAGTGTTCAATTGAAACTTTATTAATATACAATAACTATATTTATATCCACTAACATGTAGGATCGAGTGTCTAATTCACTACTGTATCTGTTTATTCATACCTTTGATATCTACATCTATAAAGTGGAGCATTGGACTCAAACTGATTGAATCCGGAAAAGCCCAACCTAGGTCGATCAATTCTTCTCGGGCCTTGGACCAAGTCAAGGAGAAATCCCGACTGAGTCTACGTAGTCACTCCAATTCCAATCAACAAAGCTTAAATATGACGTATAATTATTCAAATCCTAAGTTCTAAACTCGGAATCGAATTGACATTGCTTTTGAGGAAGTACTTTATAATGTGACCAATGCCACGTATTTGTTTTATTTAATATATTAAGTTGTGGTTTTAACATTAATTTGATAAATCAACTTCACACATTTATATTTTTAATATACCAAGTTGTTACTTCAATACTAATTTGATGTCATCTTATTGTTATATACAAATTATAAAATAATTAACGTGAAGACATGGGCTGGGTTGGGCCAACCTGAGTTCCTGTAGGTTTGGGCTGGGCCATACTCGACTTTGAAAATTTGGAGAATTGGGGACCCGAGCTTGACCAACCCATGTATAAATTGGGTATGGATCGGGTACGAGTTTTTACATATTGACTCAGGGTCGGATCCAGACCGACCCTGCCCAATGATCCACCCTATACATGTATATCCATATCAAAATGGATACAGATATAAATACAGATATTTTCATTTGCACTTAAATTTAAGATAACATATTTATATGTCTTCTAGTAGCCATATCAAATCTGAATAATTTCATATTCACATCCATTTTTAATGTATGATCTTGCATTTTCAAATTTATTGATATATGTAATCGCTACTATATTTTTATCATAAAATAGATATCAATAACACAATAATTATATTTGTACCATATTTATTTTTTTCATTCTTTTGAACAATGCGTAAGTGAGAACTTCCAATCAGATACCTTGTTCCCGATAATCCACATGGATTTTTGGATGGAGTATGGATTAAGACATAACGGGTACTGGACCTAGTATTTTCAAATAGGTACCCATAAATTTAGGATCAAATGTACAAGTCAAGTTGACATGCTTGAAGCGGATTTTTTTAACAACCTAGTTCTAGCCGCCACCCTATAAAGACGTCAGACCTCCATAGTTCCCCATGGCAGCCATTCTACACGGGAGAGTCACAACTCCTTCCACTTCAAACGAAGCTGCGATGACCTAATCCCTCTGTCAGCGTGATCCAAGATGTGCAGGACCCCTGTTGCAGCTACTCCACCATAGCAGTCGCGCTCAACCCCATCCGAGGTTTAGAGCGATGATTGAAGGAGCTTCCAACTCCTTATTCTTAGGGTCCGTTCGGTAGGAGAATAAGCAGGAATAAGGATGGGGAATAAGGGGAATAAGGGTCTATTCTCCGTTCGGCTAGAGGATAAGAATAAGGAGAATAAGGTGAAATAAAGGTAGGTAAGGTGAGATAAAGATAGGAATAAGAGTGAAATAAGATGAAATAATGGGGAATAGTCGTACCACGGGGAAGCGTGTTGAGGCATTGAATTCCATCCAACCTCAGGTAGTTCCTCCTTCATATTCTCTATCCCTTCTTCTACTACTACTTTCTCTTTCCTCATACCGCCTTTTTTCCTCCAATACTTCCCACTGTTTCCACCATCACCAAAGTTCTGCCATCTCGATCATGAATTCAACTTTTCTATTTTTATTTTTCATGAAAGATTATAGGTTTATTTGATATTTTTTTTGAAGTTGCTAAACAAATAGAGAATATACTCTAAGTCTGTTTGGTTATCGGGTTATCTCGGTTAACTCGGTTTATCCCCCTTAATTCTTGGAATGAAATTCCATCACAAATCAATGTGACATAACATCACATTCCTTATTTCAACCTCTCAACACTCATGCTCCGTTTGTCATGCTGGAATAGAGGGGGAAATGGAATCACGATTCCTCTGTCGATTAGATTCTTGTATTTGTTAGATCATATTAAGACATGAATAATGATTACAATGAAAATCGGATTCCGCCATACACGAGAATAGCCATTCCTAGGTACCTCCTAGGAATGGGGATTTCATTCCTTACAAATGCTAATGAATGTATTCCTCTTCAATATTTTTTAATTAATATATTATTATTACAAATATATGATTACCGACATGGATCTGTATTTTTCTTTTTTGGGTATTTTTTTGGATATCGACATGGATATTATTTGTTTTGAACATAGTCATATGGACACCGACATGGATACAAATATACAGATGCAAAAGGTTGGATAACTTACAAATATATGCATATATGTATATTGACATGGATATGAAATTTTTGTGGATATGGATATAGATACGAATCAAATTTTTTAGGATCCAGATACAATATGGTTACAAGATATTCTAGTGGATACGATTACATATTTATTAAATATATCTATTATATGGATACAATATATCAAATGTGATTTTTTTCGGATACGGATACGAACATGGATATGTGTTTTTTTTAATTTTTATGGATACGAATATGGATATAGATATGGGATTTTTTCTAATATGGATATGGATATAGATGCGATTTTCAATTTTTTTTGTAAAACATAGATACTAATTATATTCTACCGGATACATATACGGATATGGATTTTTTTGCAGATATAAATATGGACATGAATGAGGAATTTTTTGCGGACATGAATATGGACATGGAAGGAATTCTTTTTTTTTTTTTGCAAATATAGATATGGATACGTATACCATCTTTAATTTGTTTAGATATGATATGGGATACATTTAAGTGCACACGTATACAGACATGGATATGTGTTTATTTTTTGTGGATATTGATATTCATAATATTTTCAACTTTTTTATGATATGGATACAGATATGGTAATAAAATATTCTAGAGAGTATGGATATGGATATATCAAATACATCAATTGCATGGAGAAAAATCAAAGTAGTCTCTATTTAATTTGACTATTGATTTCTTATATGAAATATACCAATTATATGAAAAAATAACCTGAAGGATACCAATTATTTTTTCTACCTAACGAAATATACCAAAAAGAATGTTATTTTCTTTATACTCTTTTCCCTTTCCAAAGAAAGGAATATGTTTCAAATAAATCTTTCAATTCCTACTATGTACCAACAATGAACGGAAAAACTTATTCCTTTCTATTTCATTGTCAATTCCATTATTGTCTTTATTTCATTCCATTGCAGTTCCTTTCCAACCAAACAAATGGTGCATCATAACCATCCAAATAGCTGGGCCTGTTTAGTTGCCAGGTTACCTCGGGGTAACGTGGTATACCTTCTGCTCTATCCCTACATTTCTGAGTTGGAATTAATTGTATGGACCGTACCATTTCTTTGTTACAATATTTATTAACGTTCAAATAAAAATTAATATAAAAATATATTATAATTATTAAAAAAATTAACATAATATATAATCAATATCACATCACATTACATTTGTTATTTTAACACTCTCCAACTATCCACACAGCTACTCACACAACTATTGATAGGCAACCTAACCCAACCCAATTATCAAACATGGCTCCATTGTTCACAGCAAACCCACCCATCCCGGTGACAAACAGATCATCCATCTTTTTCCACCTTCAGCCACGCATGTACACCACTTCCCCTTCGCCTTACAGCCTCCAAGCCTAGCTACAATGCTCGAGCTTCCTTCACTTGCATGCATCAGAACCCCTTCAACGGAGATTCGCAATATGCCTTCGCAGAGGCACAGCTCCGCAAATCTCGATCTTCAGGAACGCCCCTTTGACAAGCTCTCACCTTCAAGCAGCAACTCAATCCACTGCAGAGCCATCTCCATAGCAGAACACCATCCCCATCAGTGCCCCGTCTTCAACGGAGGAACCCATCGAAGACCAGAGCTTCATTCGCTATCGGTTGAGCTCCTTCAGCCTAAGTCCGAGCCCTACGCGGATTCTTACTCTTCGATCACTCCGGCGATCAGATAATATGGTCCGTTTTCCTTCACGCACCACCCGAGCTCTACCATTCCAGCCGCTAAGAACAGAAACTGTCAATTAACCGATGACTATGGGTCCTTTTTGAACCCATTTCTATAGGCAAAAATCATCAAGCTTTCTTACATTTTCTTTCCCTTTCTAATTACTTTATTTATTAGCATTGTTTGTGTTGATCTGTAAGTTTAGAGACTCAACAGAAAAAAGAATAATGATCATCAGCCCAACCGATGCTCGCTGGAGGTCCTTGAGCTCCTCCAGGCTGCCAAAACTAAAGAAGAACGTGGTGCATAGATGTGCGCCATGTGTCTTCCAATGGACGGTTAAGATTGCCCCCAACTTATAATCTAAACCATCCAAATGAAGGGGTATGAAAGTTACACAAAAGCCCTTAATTCTCTTTAATAGTAGATTCACCCATCCAAGAACATCAGACAATATTTTGCACGGTTACCCCCCTTCTCCTTTACTTTATTATAAAGTTCATTTATATGTACTCCTTTTATTTCTGTTTTGCACTGATAACCTTGCGTTTGAGCACTGTTTTCGACCTTCATTTTATTTTTTTTTCAAAACTAAAAGTTGCATCGTGTCGATCAATTAATCCTCTATACAATGATAATTTGTTTGGATTTTGATGGTGTGTGATTAAATTACTAAAATTGAAATAGCTAAAATCAATATATTTTGCTCATTCCGTTCTATTTAATTCATAGAAAATCAGTCCTTGCAAGAGAAATTCTAGAAAAATTCTCATTAGTAGATCTTTTGTTAATCTACATTGCGCTCAAAAGGGATTTCAAAATAAACTGTTATGTTCCTAGAAATAAATATTGATATTTTTATAATTAATTTACAATTATTCACATGCACAGAATTTCAAGGAAATTAAAGTGATTCTGGATTCATCTTATTAATATCTATTTATAATATTTTTATGTGATTAGTTGAGTTGTGCCTCTGAAGGAGGGGCACATGGAGGTTGGGGAGTCATCAGTGGCCTTCGGGGGGAGTGTCCGCTCCGAGAAAGGGGCGCAGAAGTCCCGGTGTCCTCTCCGGAGGAGGGGTGCGAGAAGGCAAGAGAGAAGGAGGACGGTGGAGGATCGAGCCTTTGGGGGAGGGCGAGGGAGGGGTGTGGAAGGCACGTTGGCCTCTTGGAGACCACTTGTGTTTAGGGGGGAGGAAAGGTGCGGAGAGGGGCGGGAGAAGGGAGGAAAGGTGGGGCCTCTAGGGGAGGGTGCGATGGCCTTCGGGGAGAAAGGGGAGGGAAATGGAGGCCCCGATGGCCTCTGATGAATCGTTAATTGACTAATTTAATTGTCACTCGTTGTAATTCAACTGATTAACTACTCAACAGAACCTCGATTAATTAATTTCTATGAAGAGATCAAGGCTTAAATTTATCTTGGATAAGGCCATGGCTGAACACAAAGACATGAGCACTTAGATTATTCAATCAAAATCTAATACCTAGGTTAAGTGAAATATAATTCTATTTAGATCAATACAAACAATACATATGGATATATGTTGTTTTTTGTTGAATTTTATAATGCGAGTCAGTGTGATAACTGATGCTACATATTGAAAGTAGAATACGACATAATACACTACTAATGCTCCTGAATTAATACTTTTGACTAATCTTAGAATCAATATCAAAACTTAATCGTAGAATGATCAATAACTACTCCAAGTTCAAGTTAATCCATCAATGCATTTATTTCAGAAAGTATCTAAATTATTCAATGGCTACATAGCACTTAACTAGGTTATTAACAGTAAGAAAACAATTATTTTATAACCTAATTAAAGTTCTAAATTCATTAAATAATTCAAGATTCATTATTGCATGCAATCAAACTAAGATGAAATAATGATGATTTAATCAATGTGAAATAAGATACATGCTTCTCTTAATTTCAAATATAAATATATGATTCAAATCAGAGATTAAAGCATAATAGATCAAATAGCATAATAAGAGCTTTTCAACAAGACCAAAATCACTAAAATTAGAGTTAAAATGCTCATGATATTAAGCATTCAATACCTGAGCATTATTGCAAAAAAAAACATAGTTTAGAAACATAAAAACGTCAAATATAGGTCCTAGAAAGTGCAATAAAAAATCTAGTCAATGATTATCTAAAAATAACCTCGTGGGGGTATATATAAATATATAGGAAGCTAGTAGGGCATGCCTGCAAAATAACAAGGCGCTTACGTGGATCACGTACGGGCGGGACCATTTTACAATACAAAGAACTCCACGGTGCTCGGCTGCAAAATCCCCCAGGACCCATGTGTGGGGCACGTGCAGACTAGGCCTGGAGCTTGGGTTGATCGGCGACAGGTGGCTCGGGCCGTGTGGACAGCACGAGTGCCTTGGGGCACAGCTCGGTCCCATTGAGTCAGTTGGTTGTGGTGAAGGCTTGGATGGCATGTGGGTCATCGAATTATCACGATCAGATGATACATGCAGCTTGACGACGTCTGAACTCCTCTGTTAACGGTGATGAGGCAGTATGGCTCCAACGATCCTGCATCTTCTCCTCCTTCATCCCCACTTCTTGTCGAAGGCCGGTACACCTCTTGGAAAGGCTAGTGAAGATCGTTGATGCTCGGAGAAGAGTCGACGGTGTTTGGATCATCACCTCGATGAAGGCTTGCCAGAGATGGAGCTTTATAATATATCTCACCCCGAAGATTCGACCATTGAAGTCAATCAGGTACCTACAGTGTTAGAATAGTAGACAAAGTGAGGGGGTTATCTGGAGATGATTTGAATGGACTAGAGGGATGAATGGAGTAAAGTACTGGAGCCCTAGTTGGTTTCTTCCTCAGTGTGTGAGGAAGAAGATGATGAGGGTGGAGGGGTCTGGAGAGGAAGAGAAGGTGATCGGAACAATACACAAAGGTGATTGATGTCCGGTGGAGGTGTTGGTGTGTTCTATTGAAGGTGAAAATGAGTGTAGATGTAATCATAGAACATAAGATGAAACAAACAAAGAAGATTACCTAAATCTAGAAGAAGAACATGTGGTGGAGGAAGTGATGAATCTCCATTTCATCACCTTTATTCTATCATTTTGGCCTCAAAAACCTCAGCAATTGCATGTAAAGAGCACCAATTTGTGCATAATAGCATTCATGATTCATTGTATTAATCACACATTAAATAAGGTGTTTAATGCCAAAATTATAGAATAAAGAGAAGAAAAGAAAAAGGAGTAAAATATTGCAAATATTTTATGACTCTAACCCCGAGACCAAGGCCAGCATGGAATTGGTCGACAAGGAATAAAGTAGGGGGAGATAAGGGCCAATGTATAATTAATACCTCATTTATTCATGCATTTATTTATGCATTTTTGACACCTATTTTGTACATAATTATTTATTCATCAAATAAAGAAACGTTGTTCATGAAAGTTGTAGATAATAATGTAAATAAAAATACAAAATTGAGTTTGTGTAAAAATCATACTCAGTGTACATTTTATACACAGAATAAAAAGCCAAAATCTCAACTTCACAGACCCATATCTTGTAAATAAAAACTCCAAATCACCCAACTCATCTTTAATTGTATATAGCTTTCCAAGAACTATTTAATAAAATTGGTTTCATAATTTTTGGAGTCCTTCTGCAAAAGTTAGGTTTTTGGCCTTCATTGTGCAGCCTGCCTGATTAAAATATTCAATATATTCATTGTCCATTATTTTTAGCAAATTATATTTTTAGAATTTTGTAAATGATGTATATAATACATGAACATACTGAAATTAGAATAAAACTAAAGGGGATTGACAAAATAAAATAAGTAAATGCAAGATAATAGGCAAAATACCTATGATCCAATATGTACATAAAGAAAAAAGGAAAACATTCTTTAATTATTTTCTTTTCTCATATTTTTATAATGTTGTACATTTTATACATAATATATTAAAAATACAAATTCACAATAAAAACCAAGAAAATAAACTAAATAAATAAAGTATATATAATATATAGGTAAAAGACCTACAAGTATACCTACAGATACCTATCCCTATTTATTTAAAAATGAAAATAAACTCGTAAAAATTAAATAAAAATACCCTCACACTCACAAAAATAAATTATAAATTTATAAAATAAAACAATAAAATAATAAAATAAAATAAACAATTAAAAATAAAATACACAAAATACATGTAAATATATGCATATACACGTTATTAAAATAAAACTACAATAAAACACTTCAAAAAAATTCAATAAAAATCATAAATAAATACTACATGAAATAATACACATTTTTTATTTTATAAGAAAAAAATAATAAAATCATTTACTAGGTTAAATAAATCAATTTCGAATAAGGGTTCCTATTTTGTCTTCTAGCGGCCGATCTGGACCAATGGGGAGCCAGCCCTTGTTGACCGCCTGGTCAACTGTCCCATCCGGGACCTGGCGTCTCTGAACCATCTTTTCCCTGGATTTCGTCCCTTTTTTACGGCTATCTCGTCCATCGATCGAGTTCGCTTTCTTCACAAGAAATGATATCTGATGATCACTGATACCCGCCGTTATCTTATATCAATTTGATACTCATTGGATTAACCAATAAACACCGGTCAATAAGGCTCCAGGCCAATGTCTATAAATAAGAAGCTTAGCCCCCTTCTCAAATTTGGCCAAATTACTCCACCCAAAAGCCTTGATTCCGATCCTGGGAGGTTCCTCGTGACAGGGGGAGCGTTCCAGCACCTTGAATCGGCCGGAGGAGGGACAATTTTGACGCGGCGGAGCTCTGGCGTCCGCCCTGCTCCCTGGTGGCCCCCAGGTATAAGAGCTGCTTATTTATCGCATTTTAGTTAGGTTTTAATGTTAGCTTTTCATTCCCGTTGTTAGTTTAGTCTTTAGTTAATCATCGTAGCTTAAAATAAAAAATTCGAAGTTTGCCGGAGCTCCGCTCCGGCGACTTCTTCACTGTGATCTTGACTGTGTCCAATCGCCACGTTCACCCCGTCTCGTTCCCCATCATATTCTCCATCGATTTACCACATTTGTTCAACCAAAGACCTCTGGTCTTTGCAAATTGGAGCTCCACCTCCGCCTATCGTCGGAGCTCCTCCGCCTCCTCCACCTTGCTGCAGAGCTTCAAAACCCAGGGTCGAGGAGATAGTCCTCGCTCCCACGGTTCTTCCTATGCAGGTCCAACGAAGAAAGGAGCCCATCTGGGCTCGATTCAAGCCAGGAAGTGGTTCCTGGAGGTCCCGTCCTTCTTCGACCTCGTCCGAGCTCTTCGGACCTCCAGGGGCCATGGCGAGACCATCAGCTGACGCGGGAGGCCTCCAGCTACGTGCAAACCATCTCAGATGCAAGGGAGACCCCCGGAGGAGCCCAAGCTTCACGATCGAAGCTCGCCGGGGGCGAGCTTCTTCCCTGTTCCTCCAGGCACCTCCATCGCCGTCTGATCAGGAGGCTTGGTCCAGATTGAACGTCAACCATCAGATGAAGCCCATCCACCACCGTCCGATCCGCGAGGCAGATCTAATCAGAAGCATTCATCGGCGAACCGGTATCCACCGTCAGATGCCCGACGCGTGGCTAAGTGAAGTGATCATCGCCGTCCGCCAGCGCCTCAATGAGGGGTAAATTTCTTATTTACCCCAGTCCTTTTTGTATTTATTGTTTACCCCTCTAAATAAAAGTTGAAGTTTATTTTAGCGTGAAAATTTTGCATGGACCTCCCTGTATTTTCCTGAAATTGCTTTGAGGTCCAGTCCACGTCACCTTACATGTACCCCCACGTGAGGTGGCGAAATTGCACAATCACTCCTGTATGTTTGTAAATTAGCCTTTAGTCTATAAAATAAAATTTCCCGTGTAATATTTTTGTGAAAATTTATAAAAAGGACCTTGAACTTTTGGAAATTACGTTTTGGTCCCTGTGGGTGCGGAGCACGTGTAGTTCCACGTGCTGGGTATTTTGCGCTAAGGCCCCTGGCAGGTTTTATATTTCATTTTGGCCCTTAAAATTGTAGAGCACGTGTTATAACTTTGATGTTTTTGCACAGAAGCCCCTGCCTTTATTTTTATTTGCAAAAATGCCCCTGCTAGGCTATAAATTTTTGTATGCTTTATCCATTTATTCCATGCCTTATATTAAATTGAAAAATTTTGCAAAAATGGATACAAGCTCCTGTTAGCTTGCTCTTGCACGCCATATTTTTAGTTTTTAATTTTGTTGCATTTTTGCAGTTATTAAAAATCAAAAACATGCATTTTATTTATTATCTACCTTATAAAATACCAAAAAAATATTAAACCACCTCGAAAAATTCCAAAAAAAATACCTATGGTCTGTTTTATCATGTTTTAGTGTCAATCCAAAAATCACTAAAAACCTCAAAAGAAAATCCTTAAAAATTCAAAAATACTCAAAAACTTCTAAAAAATATAAAAAATTATAGAAAACCCTAAAAATTTCAAACTCAACTCCTGTAGGTTCTATATTTTATCCTCTTTCTTTTAAAAATAGTTGGGAAAAATTTGTGGCTGTTTTACATTTTTATTTCCATTTTATCCCCAGCCAGTAGCTTAATCCCTGTTTTCCCTTATTTTGCTATTTAAAAGTACCAAAAATATGTTGAAAAATGCCCAAAAATCACAAAAATAGTAAAAAATTATGAAAATACCAAAAATATTTTATTTCTATATTTTTGAGTGTTTTTATATATTTTATAAATATTGTATCACTCCTCTCACCCCTTTATATATATTCCCCTATTGAAAAAGAAAATTTAAAATATATATATATATCTACCTATATATATGGATATACATAATTATTAATATATAAAATTCTAAAATTAAATTAAAAAATTTTTTTATCTATATATAAATATATCTAATGTATGTATTATATGCTATATGCCTACCCTCTATGGATATATATATCTTTATATATTTATATTCTATAATTTGTATATATATATTATATAACTATATTATAATATATATATATATATAAATAAAATAAAAATAAAAACCCACAAAAACAGGCTTCACACAAGGATGACTCTGTGGTACATGCACATCTTAGGCTATTGCACTTTTGTATTGCTCTTTGTGGTTCGACCTCTACATGCTTATTCACTATGCATTTTGTGGTAGAGTAATAAATATTAATTCACATTTTTGGACTTAATTCATTCATTATTTTATTGTGGGTTAATTGCTGATTAACTTGGGTGTTCTGCGAGCGGTCGCTTCAGCGACAATATATATATATATATCATTTATTGTGACCCTCGCGGAATATTCGGTTATCAGATGGCGCCGTTGCCGGGGAGCAATGAGCATAGCCTAATTTATTTTGTCATTCTTGTGGAAAAATTTTTGATTCATCATTGATTTTGTGAGCAGCTATGTCTAATGTAATTAATCACCATGCTTTATTGATTTATTTATTCATTGTGATTAATTCTTGCATGCTTTATTGTATTGATTGAGCCATACTAATTCCATCTTTTTGTGACTTTGATGCGAGGGCCCGCCACGCGAGGATGGCTTCTTAGGGAGCCAAGGCAGCCGAGCTTGGAGGAGGGTGGTTTTTACCTCATGGCCATCTGGAGAGAGCACCAAGGAAGCAAAGAGATGGAGATTAGATAGGGCTAGAACACTTAGGGTTATTTTTGTAATTTATGGTGAGAGAGAGACAATTTTGGCATGTAATTAACAGGACTCTACTCTTCACAATGAGGTCCAGTGCCCAGGTGATTGTTCACCTGGGGGCCTCATCACGGCTTTTCGAGTTTTCCATCGCTTTTTTTTCTTTGTTTTCCGAAGTTTTGAGCTTTCCGCCTTTCTTTTACTTTGTTTTGTGTGCTTGGAGCCCCTAGATATAGGTTGCTTGACTCGGTAGCTAGGTCCAAACATTAATAAGAATGCTTGTTCCTATAGTCTACTTCGTATGGATCTAGTCAAACTTAAACAAGCCGTTCATTTGTCTTTTAGCCCTAGTGCCACAACGAGCCCTGCAAAGCGCTATCTCCTAAACTCAAGTGTGTTGAGCAGAGGAGGGGTGAGCCAAGACCGGACCTTTCAGGGCTAAAGATGAATGAGCGACTTCTGGTTCTTCACGCTAATAGCAGCTAATGTTTAGGGCGATTTTGTGCCTTGCATACCGACATGTAGATAGGTTTAAAAATTCTGTTTTGCATACCGCATGGAGAGAGATGGGATGCACTGTAAGTCTTCTAAATCAGCATGCATCAATCGATTCGATGGTGAGATTTCCATCATAGAACCACTTGCACGGCTTTTCCGCTATCTCCCTCTGATTTTGAGCACCTAGGACTTAAATGAGAATCTACAAAAACGTTAGGCGCTGGTATGAAAAAGGACTCAAAAAAAGTGAAAACCCAAAAATTAAAACAAGGGGACTGCTAAATAAACTTTGACCTTAATTAAAATCTGTAATGGACTATCATTGTACCGGGTTCATAAAGCCCTCATTGGTTTCAGGTACCTCGGAGGGGGACCAAAACCCTACTCCCTTGAGCGAGTGCGACCCCCTAAGGATTAAAGCCAAAAACCCAGTCTGCAACTGCCTTGTGTATCACCTGGATTTCCGAAGTAATGACGCTTCTATCGTACGTAGGCGAGTAGGGCTTGGTCACCAATGATGACTCTCTGTTGTGTAGAGCATCGACCCTGTCCGAAGTATTGAGCATAGGCCATGCCTTCACGGGGGTGTCTATCTCATTATCCTGCGTCCGAGTAGGTTCTTGCAAGCCCACGGGTGATTCCGTTGCGAGCGAGAACCGAAGTATTGGTTTCACCTATCGGCTTCCTCTCTCTATTTCTTTGGCTGAGTAGGGATCCAGGAAGGGTTATAAGGACTCCAAAAAGTACAGACTACAGGTTACACAGGAGGAGGACAAGTACGGGATACTCTTGAAGGATATGGTTTGATCCTCAAGCGCATCACGGAAGCGTGAGCGTCATATCGAATACGACGATGAGTGACTAGTCGGACTAGTTGCTCGATGCAGTGGAATTCAAAAAATTTTATACGACGAAACCACATGATCCAAGAACACTTCTCGAATCGTTTTGTCTAAAACACAAACAAGTAATAGGATTACCTCTTGAAGCATGGTTGCGATCGAGTCTCTAAACGAAGAGACCTCCTGTCTCAAGTCCGATCCGACGGAGGAGACGCTTGCGAGTGCGGGGATGAACCGCGTGCTTCTCGCAATCCATGTTGATGATCCAAGCGGCGGATCTCCTGATCTCGACACACGAGATCCGTCGTCTTCTTCACGAGCGAGGCGCACCGAAGGAGACAGAGATCCACGAGCAGACGATCGGGCATCATAACGACGATGCTGCGGCGACAGAGAACCTCTCCATGGTGTCCATGGTGGACGGCCATGAGAGGGATAGAGAGGGTTGACGTCTAGAGAGAGAGAGAGAGAGAGAGATGCTTCTCAAGCTTTTTGTGTAAAGAGAGAGCATGGGTATGCCTCTCTTTTTATAGGGTTTTGGGGATCCATGGATCTCAATCCATGGGCCAACACAAATCCAATGGCTTTCATTGATTGTGTTTCTTTTAATGGCTAAGATTTTTGTTGGTAAAACCAACAACAATTAATTTAATTTAAATTAAATATATGTTGATAAATCAACACAATTTAATCATAAAATTAAATCATCAATACATGGAGATAATGAAAGGAGAGAAATCCTCCTTCCATGTGGAGAGGGGGGACGGCCTCCCTTTCCTAATGGGAGTGGTGGCCGTCCACCCTCCTCCATTAGGAAGGTGGATATTTTATCTCTTATGCAATCTCCATTATTTGCAACAACTTTTGTTGCAAATTATTCTACAAAAATAATTCACAATTATTTTGTAAACATTGCAATCTTGCCATTGAAAACTTTGTGAATCATATTCACAAACCAAAATAAAATGTAAATTACATTTTCAATTCAATGTCCAATGTGAATCCAATTCACATTAACATTTAATTAACAAATGTAAATTACAAATAGCTCTCTCTTATAAATTATAAATCACATTTATAATATATATGACTAATATGGATATTGCCATCCACATTATTCATATCCATGATAATTAAATCACATTTAATCATCTTGGATCTCTATTCTCTTGTTCTCAAATAACATGAATCATATTCACATTATTTACATCTTTGATAATCAAATCATATTTAATTATCTAAGACAACTCTCTTTATAATATGAATCGAATTCATATTAATCATGATAATTAAATCACATTTAATTATCCATTTCCTCAATGCTCGGATACATAAATCAACAATAGAATTATCCATGAACTCCTTCAAGGATAATGCGCTTTCTCCGCAGATACTTGGAGATAAGGACAGGACGATTGTATTGTTCCACGTATAGTGACATGGATATTGAGATCATATCTCAAATCCAGATCGCGGGCCTCCCATAGATGCTTGATTAAATCAAGACCGTAAATCTAATCTTCTCATTGCATCTGAATCATATTCAGATAAATGTCCAATAATTTGGACTAAGATAAGATTACTTCTCTACTGAGAGGAGTCACTAAAATCCAGACCCGTTTCATCACTCCCTAGGAATGGAAGCGTCATGGTTATACAATCGTTTATGATCACATCACCCTCAGGTATTCCTAATACCTGTACATCCTGCATACTGTAAGACTCAGATTAAACCCGAAGTATTGGATCAACTTTATACTATCTACTTCATGGTTTTATCAGTAAGTTTCTCATTCGATCATTGGGAGTCGGTATTGATCATATACTTTCCAAAAGCATATATCATACCTAGGTCTTGATTATATACTTTCCAAAAGTATATATCAAACCAACAAATTCAGTCAAGCTTCCAAAGCGAGACGACCATGCGCACGAAATTTGATTCTTCCCAATATCTCATGAGTGAGCTCATGTCTTCCAATTCAGTAGTGAACCTGTATGATCCCTTTGAGAGATCGTATTACTCATATGCCCTTATATGCACACCAGCGTGCCGGTGTATAGACCTTGATTAGGTCGTCAACCTATTGGTCTGCCAAATGTACATACGCAGGCATATAGTAACACATCTGTCTCCGGTCAGAGGATGTGTGCCTATATCATGACAGCATATGATATAGGACTTTGGTTATCTCGATCTCGTTAAGTCTACTCTTTGACCTAACTAATCTGACACCTCCGAATCTCTATTCTTATGCAGAGGACCTGCATCAAGAAGTCGGTCAGATATCAGCCTAACTGAGAAAGGATTGCCATCTCCTACTCAGGCTGGAGATCATCTCTTAATAATCATTTGACGGTGCTTGATGAGTCCTCAATCTAACTCATTAGATATTCATCTAAGCAACAGCCTCTATGATTCAATAATTGAATCAACAGCTGTATGATCATTAAGATGGCCATGGTACATAACCCTAATTGCACTAAGGGACCTATTATGCAAACTATGTACTCTTTATTTCAGATCAATGAGTGAATTGCAATAACATTTATTGCATAATGGCTCGCCGTGGGCTCGCATGTCCAACAATCTCCCACTAGCCCAAAGAGCCATTAATGGGCTAATCATTTAAACCCACACTCATGTGACAATTATAGGCTATTTAGAAAATAGCTAGGTAAGCTGATCAGTCACTCCGTTCCCAAGAGACTACGCCAAGTCCTTTTATGGCACTTGCATATCTCCTAGTAACAGTGCTCGCATCCAATGCGAATGTTGCATCTCATGCAACCGATACTCAATTTTGTTGGTTATAGTGTCCTTGACACTACATCTTATTAATTATCATAACCAGTATTCCCATAATCCTTATTAGAATACCTTCATTCCTGGAGATCTCTATCTCCTAAGGTATCTACAGTTAAGACCCTTATAGATCACTATCTACAAGGTCTTAAACCTTTGAAGATAAGACTTTGAGATCACTATCTCTAAGTTTCATCATCTTTGAAGATATTGTTATTACTGCAACCAAGTGTTTTATTTCCATAGTAAGATTAGTAACAGTTTACTATTCCCACTGCATGGCAGACATATGGCTTTTGTACACATCCAGTATACACTTCAGATTCGCGTAACTGATGCACAAGTGCAAGCAGTTCTGGCTTTTACTTCCTCAACTCTTTGAGGTGCTATCCCTTTAGACAGGTCACTACCACATCTTAAGGGAAGGAAGCCTCTCTTGGAATTTTCCAAAAAATGGAATAACTCCAAGGTGTATTACTAATGTGACGGTCCCAATATCCTCTTCTCTTTGCTTCTGAGCTACTTCAGAACTAAGATCTAAGAGGTATCCTCGAGATCGTATCTCAAGGTATGGAACAACCAAATTATCAAACACTTATTATTTATTCTTATATCATTCTAAATGATTAGAATAATATCTACATTAAGCACGATGAACACAATGGCACTCCCACTAAGCTTTACATGGTTCATTAAGATTTTATCTGAAATCACAACATTTATAATTTCATCAAATCTTATGTTCCAACTACAAGAAACTTATTGGAGTCCAAAGATGGAGTTCTTCAGCTAGCACACCTTGCTTTCCTCAACCATGAAGCCCTGGGGCTACTTCATATGAATATCCTCAGAGAGGTATTCATAGAGGAATGCAATCTTGACTCACACCATGAAGATGCCATAGACAAGTTGTGTAGCTATAGTTAGCAATATTCTGATGGGTTAAAGCAAGGTCACTGGAGAGCAAGTCTTATCGCAAGCGATGCCTTCTCTTCGGTGTGTAGCTCATGGCTACGAACCGTGCTTTGAAGGTCTATACCTTCTCATCAGGTTCCCTCTTTCTCTTGAAGATCCATTTGCACCTTAATGGGTCTGACCCATATAGGTGGATCCTCGAGGGTCCATATACAACACTTGTATATGAAGTCTACATTAGACTTTTATTGCTAGCATCCATCTTTCCATGTCATGATCCTCAAGAGCTTCATCACATGAAGTCCGATCATTTTCAGATTTAACTGACACATGGAATCCATCCTCAAACTTATTTGAAGAGGTATTAATGTTTCATCTTTAATTATCTATTTTAGTTTCCGATTTCAGGAGCCTCATTATCTTTTCAAGATTAAATGAGTTCCTTTACTTCATTTTCATCTTGATTCTCAAGAGAGTCATCCTATTAGAATCATATTCTCAAAGATGAGATCTTTTAAGAATCTCAAGGTCATAAAGTAGGTATCTAATACCATCCTTTATTTTCCTAATTAAGTAGCACTCTCTGGTGCTAGATTCCAGCTTACCAGCTTGGGACCTTATTAAGTGTATAATGTAGTCTCTACCACATATACATGGAAACTAAGAGATAATTATGCTAAGATTAATCATTGATCAAATCATATCACACATGATCAATTGCATCTCCCTACAACTCTATTGAGTTAAGGCTTATTAGGAGGGGTGAGATAGAAATGATATTCACATCTCCATAAGGTATTCCTTGAATTCATTTAATAGGTACAAGCTACCGTGATTAGATCAAATTCATTTCATCTTACTTCAAACTTTGATTCTAAACCAAAATGTGAAATCTTTGAACATTTCAATGTTTTCTAAGTGAAGAGAAGAAATCTCATATCACAAATAATCACTAATAGATATCGCATATCCATAATGTTTATTCTGATATAGATGATTCACATACATCAATATGTATGAGATCTTGAATACCTTAACATCTTACACCTTTCCCAAAGAAGGGTGTATTGGACATTTTTACTCTTGAATACAATATTCATAAGTATGTAAGATTTGAACATTTAGACAATCTAAAGGTTCATCTCTTATCAGTCTATTGATCACATCAACAAATGTCCAAAACATGATGCCAGATCATTGTCAAATGATCTTTATCCTCCTATTGATCTTTAAAGGTTTTAATTTTCAGTATTAGAAATCTTAATGAACCATTCATTAATTTCTAATTTTGTGGAGTCCGCTAGATGTAAGATTACTATCTGAAATATATATCCATCATAACTCTTTATGATAGATAAATTTCAGAATTCATGTTTATATACAACAATTAGAAATAAACAATGAGCGTATTCTAATATCTAGGTTATAGAGACATTCTCTAAGACTAAGGGCTCCCACTGAAAATATGAAGTCTATTGATCTCATGGAAATTGTTGCAACATTTGCATCACTTTCAACATGGATGACCAATAACCCTTAAGATCTAATTTCTAATACATATGCAACCAATTGCAAGTGTTATTAGAAGATTGAGATACAATTATTAGACTTTATATTATCAAATAAGTAAGTCAATTTCAATGATTATATGTAGATTTTTCTGATGTACTATCCGATTCCTTTTCTAAGGATTCTAGATAGATTTGATAGTCATACTATCAACACATCAACTTATTGCAGTATTGGCATTCATCCAACTCTTTGGATGGAAGCAACAGAAGTACAATCAACTCTTTGACTATACTTCTTACTTGAGTTCAACCCATGCTTCCACTGCGCTCCCTTTATCTCTAAGCAACCATTGCTCAAGACTAAAGGATCTCTTATCTTGAAATCAAAAATTTCAATATAAGAGTATTTCAACACTTATACATGCTTCATTAAATTCATACAATATGAATATTATGAAGCTTCATGAATGACTAGAGTAAAGATAGTAGAATGATGACACTCATCACCTACATCCATCTAAACTCTTAAAGCATAGGTTCAGGTAGGTACTCAAACAATTTGAATACATTATCTCTAATAGAGCTACCATTCTACATGATGTAGAGAACCATGTCATTCATGATTAAATGTCAAGAGCACATATGTATGCCAGAATATCTTTATTGATTTTATAAGGATTAATTTGATAATTACGATCATCATCGACATGTCACTTCAAAAGTACATTCGATAAGATCAAGACTTATAGAGACATACAAACCCTAGGGTTTTAGTCCTATTGTCTTATTTAATTGTCACTTCTCATTATTATGAGGAAACTTGCACATTGCGACCACATACATTATGTGTCCAATCACAAGTACAATATCTGGATTAAGATTCCAATCCATGATATTCGACTGGTTATTAATGAGTATAACATTGAGTGGGTTTAATGAAGGATTATCTGAAATAAGTAATTTGCATAAGGGTATATATATATACATGTTTTACTTTGAATTAGGAATTTTATATCAAAGTTGTCTTGCCATGTCAACAATGAAAGTTCATTCCCTTAATCACTTTCAATGTAAGAGATATACTTACCATTATATCTCAAGCAAGATCTGGGATCTCCTTCCTTATCTTTGTTGCATCCCAATAATATGAGAACTTACAACTCGGATAAAAAGAAGCGGGAACACATTCCACCTTGCAAGTCCAACTTGCATCTCCCAATTCGGTCTTTAATACCCGGGTCCACCACCCCTAAGGTGATGTTGACCCATCATTAATTGAACCAACCATCAACATGAATACAACTTGCTATGCGCAATCCAATATCGCCCCAATAATATGAGGACCCGATATTGGGGTTACTACGCATACGTCCTTACTCTTTCGAGAAGCGACGAGCCCGATCGAAATGGATCATATGCAGGAGCTGTCACTTCGGACAAGCGTCTCCTACATATAATATCTGGCGACGAAACTCTTTGCCTTGACGGGAGACCATGGATGTTACTTATGTGATCCTCCATATCTTATTCAAATTAAATTAATTTCTATGAATCACATTCATATAATTAATTCTTCCAAGGGAATTATCAACTCTAATAATATTAGAGTATTTTTATTGGACATAATTAACTTAATCATATTAAATTAATTATCAATCCAATTCAATCAATCAAACTTGATTGTCTTACTTGAATATATATGGTATTATTCTTAAAGTACGTATTAATTCATTTTTTAATAATTAGAAAAATACATCTTAATCCCTCGGACATTATCTCGGCCCTACCTGCTGTCATGGCCAGTACCGGCGGGAGTGGGACGGACCGCATACGTTGCAACCCGCTACCCCAGCGATCCCCGACTAGACACCATATCCGCCTCGGGAAAGGATAATGCCAAATTGATTAATTTGTACTTGAAATGATCATCGGTTCTTCAACCGAAATTATACCATATAGTAATCAAAACAATTTTGATTATAAGGAAATTTGCTAGACAAATTCCCAATCCTATTCAAGCAAGGAGTTTGATGATTGTGTTTCCAATTATGATCTAGATCAAATCTAATCAATTAATTGGTCGAGCACAAGTCAATTAAGGAAATAATCATATTACAATATTTCTCAAATATTTTTCGTAATTATTTCATGAAATTAACAAATTGATTTCACTAATTGACAATTACATGGTTTTTGATTAGGAAAGTAATTTCAGCAATGACCCCTACTTACTAAAATTAGCATATCTCAATCAATTTAAATCCAAATTAAGCAAAGTAAGTTTCCATAGTTTGCTAACTTGATTTACAACAGAACATATGTGATTTGCATGCATTTAGAGGCATCTCTAAACAGTAATTAACTCCTTAATTACGTTAAGATTCGCTGTTCCCGTAACAGTGAATACATGTTCATTAAAACAACCATATCTAGAGCAAACGAAATCTGATTTACGCAAACTCAGATCCTATGGTTTCCTTATTTAATGGGGAACGAAATTCAAGGAAATAATTTGTGCTTAAATATTTTAAACATGGCCGAAATTATTTACTAAACAGATCTGCGAAATCAAATGCGATAAAAACTTTCGCGACTATAACGAACCCAAGTCATCCTCGGTTAGCGAATCATATTCGAAACCATCGACCTAAGCCTCTGATACCACTTGAAGGATATGGTTTGATCCTCAAGCGCATCACGGAAGCGTGAGCGTCGTATCGAATAGGACGATGAGCGACTAGTCGGACTAGTTGCTCGATGCAACGGAATATAAAAAATTTTATACGACGAAACCACATGATCCAAGAACACTTCTCGAATCGTTTCGTCTAAACCACAAACAAGTAATAGGATTACCTCTTGAAGCGTGGTTGCGATCGAGTCTCTAAACGAAGAGACCTCCTGTCTCAAGTCCGATCCGACGGAGGAGACGCTTGCGAGCGCAGGGATGAACCGCGTGCTTCTCGCAATCCATGTTGATGATCCAAGCGGCGGATCTCCTGATCTCGACACACGAGATCCGTCATCTTCTTCACGAGCGAGGCGCACCGAAGGAGACGGAGATCCACGAGCAGACGATCGGGCAGCATAACGACGATGCTGCGGCGACGGAGAACCTCTCCATGGTATCCATGGTGGACGACCATGAGAGGGATAGAGAGGGCTGACGTCTAGAGAGAAAGAGAGAGAGATGCTTCTCAAGCATTTTGTGTAAAGAGAGAGCATGGGTATGCCTCTCTTTTTATAGGGTTTTGGGGATCCATGGATCTCAATCCATGGGCCAACACAAATCCAATGGATCTCATTGATTGTGTTTCTTTTAGTGGCTAAGATTTGTGTTGGTAAAACCAACAACAATTAATTTAATTTAAATTAAATATATGTTGATAAATCAACACAATTTAATCATAAAATTAAATCATCAATACATGGAGATAATGGAAGGAGAGAAATCCTCCTTCCATGTGGAGAGGGGGGACGGCCTCCCTTTCCTAATGGGAGTGGTGGCCGTCCACCCTCCTCCATTAGGAAGGTGGCTATTTTATCTCTTATGCAATCTCCATTATTTGCAACAACTTTTGTTGCAAATTATTCTACAAAAATAATTCACAATTATTTTGTAGACATTGCAATCTTGCCATTGAAAACTTTGTGAATCATATTCACAAACCAAAAGAAAATGTAAATTACATTTTCAATTCAATGTCCAATGTGAATCCAATTCACATTAGCATTTAATTAACAAATGTAAATTACAAATAGCTCTCTCTTATATATTATAAATCACATTTATAATATATATGACTAATATGGATATTGCCATCCACATTATTCATATCCATGATAATTAAATCACATTTAATCATCTTGGATCTCTATTCTCTTGTTCTCAAATAACATGAATCATATTCACATTATTTACATCTTTGATAATCAAACCATATTTAATTATCTAAGACAACTCTCTTTATAATATGAATCGAATTCATATTAATCATGATAATTAAATCACATTTAATTATCCATTTCCTCAATGCTCGGATACATAAATCAACAATAGAATTATACATGAACTCCTTCAAGGATAATGCGCTTTCTCCGCAGATACTTGGAGATAAGGACAGGGTGATTGTATTGTTCCACGTATAGTGACATGGATATTGAGATCATATCTCAAATCCAGATCGCGGGCCTCCCATAGATGCTTGATTAAATCAAGACCGCAAATCTAATCTTCTCATTGCATCTGAATCATATTCATATCAATGTCCAATAATTTGGACTAAGATAAGATTACTTCTCTACTGAGAGGAGTCACTAAAATCCAGACCCGTTTCATCACTCCCTAGGAATGGAAGCGTCATGGTTATACAATCTTTTATGATCACATCACCCTCAGGTATTCCTAATACCTGTACATCCTGCATACTGGAAGACTCAGATTAAACCCGAAGTATTGGATCAACTTTATACTATCTACTTCATGGTTTTATCAGTAAGTTTCTCATTCGATCATTGGGAGTCGGTATTGATCATATACTTTACAAAAGCATATATCATACCTAGGTCTTGATCATATACTTTCCAAAAGTATATATCAAACCGACAAATTCAGTCAAGCTTCCAAAGCGAGATGACCGTGCGCATGGAATTTGATTCTTCTTAATATCTCATGAGTGAGCTCATGTCTTCCGGTTCAGTAGTGAACCTGTATGATCCCTTTGAGAGATCGTATTACTCATATGCCCTGATATGCACACCAGCGTGCCGGTGTATAGACCTTGATTAGGTCATCAACCTATTGGTCTGCCAAATGTACATACTCAGACATATGGTAACACATCTGTCTCCGGTCAGAGGATGTGTGCCTATATCATGACAACATATGATATAGGACTTTGGTTATCTCGATCTCGTTAAGTCAACTCTTTGACCTAACTAATCTGACACCTCCGAATCTCTATTCCTATGCTAAGGACCAGCATTAAGAAGTCGGTCAGATATCAGCCTAACTGAGAAAGGATTGCCATCTCCTACTCAGGCTGGAGATCATCTCTTAATAATTATTTGATGGTGCTAGATGAGTCCTCAATCTAACTCATTAGATATTCATCTAAGCACCAGCCTCTATGATTCAATAATTGAATCAACAGCTGTATGATCATTAAGATGGCCATGGTACATAACCCTAATTGCACTAAGGGACCTATTATGCAAACTATGTACTCTTTATTTCAGATCAAGGAGTGAATTGCAATAATATTTATTGCATAATGGCTTGCCGTGGGCTCGCATGTCCAACAACTCTTCTGGCAGTACTCTCTCTCCTATAGGGTAGCGTACTAAGGACTTGTTATAAGATATGCCTGAAATCACAAATTTTTAAAAAATGAAAAGATAATAAATAGCCAAACTTTCACGGCTTCACATGGCGTGAGTTGGCGAACCCGATTTTGTATTGTGTTTGTATGGATCTAGATTAAGGTTCAAAGATCAAGTCCCGCGCCTTTGCGCACATTTTGTTGTTCCTCCCTTTGACCACCCCGCTCAACCGAGCCTCTCTACTGTTTTACACTCCTTTTATTCCTCGTTGACCATCGTATCTTTCTTCCAACATCCGATCTTCTCTTGTGCTTCGCGAAGTTGATCCATGGATGGTTTCCGTCGGGACCATGCCGACACCCACATCGATTCCATGGACTCAACTCCGCCAATAAGTTCGAGGCGATTCCCGAGAACCCGATCCGGACTTTGCGGATCGATCTTCAGACTCCTCGTTTTCTACCTTCCTCTTGGCCACCCAATAATCTGGGATCACTTTTGTCCCGCTTTCGCCGTTGTGAATGGAAGTCAATTACAGTCTATATCCTTTTTCATTCACAACATGCTGGGGTTAACCTAAATTCCAGCTTCATCACGACAACTGAACACAATTGCAAGTGATCTGATTTGGACTATCTCATTATGCAGATAGAAGACAGAGCGAGCCCTGGAGACTACTCCGCAGTTTATTTCGTCCGACTCAGACCCTGACATGGCTCCCGGAGGGAAGGGCAAGGGTCAGCAGCCACCCCAACCAGAGGGACAGGTGCCAGATCAGAATCAAGTCAATGCACAACTACTAGCATCTATCCAGGCCATCCAGCAGCAGCTGACCGAGCAGGCCCTCACGCAGACAACATTCCAGGATATGTTGAATGATATGATGAACTGTGACGATGAAGGAGGAGGCATAGGTAGAGGAGGCAGAGGAGGAGGAGGTGGAGGTGGAGGTGGTGGTCCAGATGATGATCCAGAAATTCCACCACCACCCAAACCTACTCTTAAAGAAACATACAATCCGGGAGACAGCCAGATGACCGAGTGGATCCTCATTCCACCGGTATATGCTCATTTTGAGCTGAAGTCCCAGTTCATTGCTCTTCTCCCTGCATCCCATGAAAATACCAGTGAGGAGCCGTACATTCACCTGCAGCAATTCTCCCGCATTTGCCGCACTACTCACTACCCCCAATGTCCCTCTGGACATTGTCAAGATGATGGCGTTCCCCTTCAGCCGACAAGACAAGGCCCTCTACTGGGTCAACCATCTGGGGAAGGTTGTGACGACCTGGGAGGAGTTGAAGTCTGCCTTTCTGCATAAATATTACCCTCTAGGTCGGCTCAACCAGATGCGAGCCCGTATTAGTAATTTCTCCCAAGGACCCCATGAGTCAGTACACGAAGCCTGGGAGCGATTCACTGACCTGCAGGAGAAGTGTCCCCATCATGAGATTCCGAAGACCAGCTTGGTCCAGCACTTCTTTGGGGGCCTGAACATTGAAAGCCAAAGGCTCATTGACGCAACATGTGGGGGCTCACATTTTAACAAGGATGAAGATGTAGTTTGGCAGATATTCGAAGAAATGGCAGAAGGAGAGGCCGCCCTCTCTTCATCCAAGGCATATCAGAAGTAGCCCCAGATCCTCCAGAAGCAAGTACACATGGCAGCGTCTAAGGAGGCAGAGAGAGATGAGAGCTCCAACCTCAGTATCATCGGGGGCCATCTCTCGAAAGTTGATATCATCGAAAAGCGATCACAGGATCTGGAGAAACTCGCTGTGATAGAGAAGAGGACCCAGAACTTAGACATGCTTGATCAGATCAACAAGTATCTTGAACTGTTGGTGGGCACCATCAACTCTGTTCAGTCAGCAACACCATCCGAAGCTCCAACTGAGAAGAAGGACGAGTAGCAACCACATCATCAGCCTCAGCCGAGCTAGCAGCCACCGGCAGTCCAGCACGTATAATACGTGCTGGCACCCGACCAGGGCCAGCCGCAGCAGCAGATGGTTGTGTACCAACCAGAGTTTCTTTCAGGGCCTGATCCAGTTTTCCCACCAACACCCCTATTTCAGGAAGTGAACGGGGTATGGACCAATGATGCACAGCCGACCTGTCCTATGGGACAACCCCAGGGTCAGCCACTTGCCAACCGACAATACCACCAACCTCAGGGTTTGGACAGTCCACTCAGCCTAACCAGCAGTACCATCAGCCTCCCCAGTATTCAAATCAATAGAGGCAGAATCAGCCGTACCAGCAGCTGCAGTACCGCCACCCACAACCGTATCACCAGTACGCGGCTACTCCCTCTCAGCAATATCAGCAGTATCCTCCTCCCTCGTATCAACAACTTCAACTTCCTACACCACCCCAGCACCACCAATAACAACCTCCACACCCATCTATGAAACAATAGTGTGGTCTGCACGCTGAACCCACTGAAGTACCCCTTGCGAACCCCACCATGGATTGTCTGGCCCAGCTTATCAAAGGGCTAGCGAAAATGACCAAGCGTCTTGACGACTTGACCGCCACCCGAACCACCATCCCGGCTCAGGTCGAGGCCAACCCCAATAATTTCAAGAAGAAAGAGCAGGTAGATTGTGATGTCCTGTCTGAGTCTGATAATGATATTACTGTTTATTCTAATGCTGTTACTCTCAGGAGCGGTGGGGCCTTGCCTCCGCCTTCCACCAAGATTGGGAAGAATAAAGAAACAGGTGGATCGTCATCTTCCGCATCAGCTGTGCCAGCTACAGAGGCGGGTGAGGAGGAAGAAGAAGAAGGAGAAGCCAGTCCAGCCGTCGTGCATTTGCATCAGTCCCAGCAGAAAATACAAAAAAATCAACAAAATCAAAAACAACAAAAAGAAGCTTGCAGCCGAAGCAAAGCCGCGCCAGCCTTGGAGGAGCCGCCAGCAGCAGCCGATCCCTCGCCAGCCAACGGAGCAGATGCTACCCTTTTTGATCGCCCCGCAGTACCAGTATGCCAAGATACCGTTTGTACTCCTTTTTGTACTCCGGATGTACAACATTTGATGGGCGATGATTTTGATGTAAATAAGAACTCTAATTTTCCTGCCAGTGATGTACATATTCCTTTTCCTCATGCAATAGAAAAATCCAAAAAAATTGGAAAATGAAAAAAGGCATTGTCTGATCCAGGAGTTGTGGAAATTTTAGATAAGTTGACTGTTGAGATTCCTTTGTTGAAGGCCGTGGAGTATGTGCCAGCTGTAAAGAAAGGATTAAAAGAGGCATGTACTAACAAGTGTCGCTCAGTGCAAGAAAACAGACGCCGAGAAGTAGAAAAACACGTACTCTCCATGGCCACCGTTGCAGCCATCATCAACCTCCCGCAGAAGAAGTAAGATACAGGAGCACCTCTGATCAGTTGTGAGATTTTTGACTAGGTCTTCGAGCGCACTCTCCTTGATAGTGGATCTTCCATCGACCTTCTGCCCTCGTCCATAATGCAAGCTGGGTCCGCTCAAGGAGACATGCATGATCCTTCAGTTCGCTGACCGATCCGTCAAGCGGCCCCGAGGTCTTTTGGAAGACGTCGTAGTTAAAGTGCAGGAGATGCAATTCCCAGCTGATTTTGTTGTCCTTGATATGGACTCACCTGCACCCTTGCTCCAGACTCCTATCATCCTTGGCCGACCATTCCTTCGTACTTCAGGTGCCGTGGTTGATTACGGGTCTGGCAAGATTACCTTCAGCTCGAACACCCAACAGATCACTATCAACATGAATAGAGAGCCGAATGCCACGACTGATGAGAGCCAGCCAGCATACGAAGCAGACTGTGACTTTATTGCAGAGATCAGAGATTCATTCTTGTCACTGGATGATTTTGGACCCGAGAAATCCTCACACTCGAGGAGGACTTGGAAAGCACAGTCAACCTTGGCTCCGATGATTCTTGGGAGACAGATTCTCAGATGCAGGCGCATCTCTCTGATCATTCACTCCAGACCGAACACGATCAGCTTAGCACAGAACCGTTCGGCACATTACTGGGATCTCAACAGATTGATGAGGATGGTAGCAGTTCCAAGGAACTACATCCCACCACCAGCATAGTCTCTAAAGTGACCGACAAGTTGGACAGATCAACACCAGAACTCAAGCCACTTCCTGTAGGCCTGAAGTATGCTTTCCTTGCGGGTGAAGAATAAATGTATCCGGTCATCATCAGCAGCGGGCTGAATCCGGATCATGAATCTCGTCTTCTTGAGGTTCTAGAAAAGAACCGCAAGGCACTTGGTTGGAGCGTATCAGATCTTCGAGGGATAAATCCAGCCTTGTGTTCACACCATATCTATCTAGAAGAAGATGCCAAGCCGTCCCACGAATTCCAAAGAAGGTTGAACCCCAATCTCCGGGACGTCTCATGAAAGAAATAACGAAATGGTGTGACACAGGCTTTATCTATCCCATCTCTGACTCAAAATGGGTAAGTCTACTGCATGTAGTTCCAAAGAAATCCGGGCTTACCGTGGTTACAAATGACAAAGGAGAGGAAATTTCCACTCGGGTACCAACATCCTGGCGGGTGTGTGTTGACTACCGCCGTCTTAATGCAGCAATGAAGAAGGACCACTTCCCCTTGCCGTTCATTGATCAAGTTTGGAAAGACTCGCAGGCAAGGAGTTCTTCTGCTTTTTAGATGGGTACTCCGGGTACAACCAAGTGGCAATCACCCCTGAAGATCAAGAGAAGACTACCTTCACTTGCCCGTTCGACACCTACGCCTTCAAGAGAATGCCCTTTGGATTATGCAATGCACCTGCAACCTTCCAAAGATGCATGTTAGCAGTCTTCGCCGAGATGGTAAGCAGTTTTCTCGAGGTGTTCATGGACGACTTCTTTGTCTATGGTGATAGTTTCGATTCTTATCTTGAGCACCTAGACAGAGTACTTCAGAAGTGTCGAGAAGTCAATTTAGTGCTTTCATGGGAAAAGAGCCACTTTATGGTCACTGAAGGCATTGTGCTGGGTCACGTCGTTTCCAAACGTGGCATGGAAGTCGACCCGGTGAAGGTGGATGTTATTTCAAATCTCCAGCCACCTCAGTCAGTGAAGAATGTGAGGTCATTACTGGGGCTTGTGGGATTATACAGACGATTCATCAAGGATTTCAGCCGCATTGCCTGACCTCTGACAGAACTTTTGTCCAAGGAAACAGAGTTCAATGTAGATCAGCATGTCCTCCTTGCTTTCAATCTGTTGAAGGAGCTTATTACTCAGGCTCCTATCTTACAGCCGCCAGACTGGACTCTTCCCTTTGAGATAATGACCGATGCGTCAGACTTTGCAGTCAGGGCTGTTCTTGGGCAAAGGAAAGAAAAAGCGCCCTATGCCATTCACTATGACAGCAGAACATTAGATGAAGCACAAAGAAATTATACAGTGACAGAGAAAGAATTGCTGGCTGTGGTTTTCGCCCTTGAGAAGTTCAGATCCTATTTGTTAGGATCAAAAGTCACAATTTTTACAGACCACTCTGCTATCCGGTACCTACAGCAGAAGAAGGATGCCAAGCCAAGACAAATTCGTTGGATCCTTCTCCTCCAGGAATTTGATTTGGAAATCAAGGACAAGCCTGGAGTTCAAAATGTGGTAGCAGCCCATCTCTCCAGAATAGAGCAGCATGAGCCTCCTCTGAACAATGCACCTATTACAGAAACATTTCCTGACAATCAATCCTTGCTGTGGATTCTCTTCCTTGGTATGCTGACATAGTCAACTACCTCGCCTCTGGGGTAACGCTGTCGGATTGGACGAAGAATCAGAAGAACAAATTCATGTCGACCATCTGCTTTTACCAATGGGAGGATCCTCTTTTATTCAAAGAAGGAGCGGATTGCATTTGGCAAAGGTGCATCCCTCAAGAGGAGCAATCTAGTGTCCTCGAGCATTGTCACTCGCTCGAATCTGGTGGACATCACTCTGGAGATCGTACGACAGCAAAAGTACTTCAGTGTGGCTTTTGGTGGCCCACATTATTTAAGGATGCAGCAGAGTTTGTCAAACGATGTATTGACTGTCAGAGATTGAAAGGTACACTTATTGCCAAAGATTCAATGCCCCTGAAAATCATTCAGATAGCAGACGTTTTCGATGCATGGGGCATTGACTTCATGGGACCGTTCCCTAACAATCATGGTTTTGAGCACATCCTTCTTGCCGTCGATTACGTGAGTCGTTGGGTTGAAGCTATCCCTGCTCGAGCCGCCGACAGCCGTACAGTTTGTCTGTTCCTGAAGAAGAACATCATTTCGCGGTTCGGGATACCGAAAATTCTCATATCAGACGGGGGTAGCCACTTCATTAATAAAGAGGTCAAGAAGTTAACGAAGGAGTATGGCATCGATCATCGTGTCGCGTCTCCTTACCATCCTCAGACCAATGGCATGGCGGAGTTATCAAACAGAGAAATCAAGACTATCCTGCAGAAACTTGTTAGGCCAAATAGAAAGGACTGGTCTCAACTCTTGGACTCAGTCCTATGGGCTTACCGAACCGCCTACAAGTCTCCCTTGGGCATGTTGCCCTATCGTCTTGTATATGGGAAGCCGTGCCATCTGCCAGTTGAATTAATCCACAAATCTTTATGGGCAGTTAACAGTTGCAATTTGGACTCACGCAAAAGTGGTCAGAAGAGAAAAGATGATCTGAACAGGCTCTTGGAATTCCGAGACTATGCATATGATAACACCTTGATGTACAAAGAGAAGGTGAAACACTAGCATGACCGGCACATCAGACGAAAGACCTTTGATGTTGGACAGAAAGTGTGGTTATTTGATGCAAAGTTGCGGATATTCCCATGCAAATTGAAGAGTAAGTGGACAGGGCCATTTCGAGTTTGTGAAGTGCGTGACAATGGAAGTATTTCCATATCAGAATTGTCCCCTGACGCACAGCCCTTCATCGTCAACGACCAACTCCTGAAGACTTACCTCGAACCAGATGCATTCTTGGCCGTTGTTGACTCCATCCAGCTAGTGCACCATGATGACATCTCCACAACAGCTGTAGCATCAAAAGATTCAGACAATGTACTCCAACCACTGTTTATCTGATTTTCTTCTTTTCTTCTTTTCTTCTTTTCCTTTTCTATTTTCTCTTTGCATCAAAAAGGTGCCACCCTTGTAGACAGTTCTCTATACTTAGGACGTACTTTGTCCTAAGTATAGGGGGGATGTGCACCCCGCATTTTTCATTTCATTCCGATCCTCTCCATTGTCTCCTCTTCTTGTCTATACTTAGGAGTATCTTTCCCTAAGTATAGGGGGAGACAATTTGAGTACGATCTGTATATTCCCACCCTTGACCCTCCCTGCTTTGTGTGCAATCTGCTATACTTAGGATTATTTGATCCTAAGTATAGGGGGGACGGTCAACTTCTCATTCATTCATTTTTCATTCATATATTCTTTCGACTTGTCTATACTCAGTACGAGTTATGTCTTCTATTTTCTTTTCGATCTATGAGGACATAGCTCAAGCTAAGTATAGGGGGGTCGTATATACCATGTATATACTATAAGCCATAACTCATACTGAAAAATAAAATATCACCTTAATATAAAATATAAAGCAATAAGTAATTCTATAATAATAAAAGATGATTGTGAGATCCTCAGACTCTTTGTACTTGTACTGATTATTGAGTCAGGAAAAGCGTTTTCTGCAAAATATTTCTTTGAAAAATCTTGTGAAAATTGCTTGAAAAATAGTGTGTACAAGTATTCAACCTTTGAGAAATCAGTTTTGAGTGTAAAATTTATTTTCTTTGAGTGAAATCAAAATGTGTGAAAATCAGTGTGCAAATGATTGTAAAAATGGATTGTCAGATTGTTTTGAAAAACCTATCTATGTTGTGTAAAACCTATTGCAAAAATCATTTTCAAATGCGTGAACATGTTTGTCAAATTAGTTTGGACTATAGTTTTCAAAACTCTTATGAAAATGATTCTTGAATAAGTCTGAGGAGTCTGCACGAAAATCTCTCATACAAAATAAGCATAATCCCAAATAAAGCTTAGAAGAGCCAAAACCATATTATACATCAAATACAATTTTCTTCTTTTGTATATACTGATTAATAAATCAGGTTAGATACCTATACAGTATGATTTGAAAAATAGTGTGAACTATTTGAAAAATTGCTGTGAAATGTTTTCAACCTGTGTAAAATTGTTTGGATTGCAAAACTTTTCTTTGTGTGGAATAAATGATTTGAAAAACCTATGTGCAAATGTTTTGAAAATTGTTTGTCAAAATAATTGTGGAAAATGTAAATAGATATAGTGTGAAAAATCCTTGCAAAAATAGTTTTCAAATGTGTGTAAATGATTGCAAAAATTATTGTGTACTATAGTTTGCAAAATTATTTTCAAACTTGACCTAAGGAATAAAAACATCATTACAAATACTTGTAAATTATGAATAAGATACATAAAATTCTTTCTGTACAAGCTGAATAAAGTACTTCATTAAAACCTGTAAAGTCTTTAAAAATCCATACCTTTTGTAAATAAGGCGGTACACCTGTGTAAATAATTGTGTATACCTTTGTATGTGTCAAGCTTTCTATTTGTAAAAAAAAATTCTTCTTTGTGTAAAAAGATTCTTTGATTCTTGTAAATTCTTTGTGAAAAATTGCATCATTCATTGTGCATAGCATGAGCATACCATTCATATTCTTTTTGAGTGAGCTTGATGACTGAATCAGTCTAATAAAGCCTCGAATTGGAGCTTGGTTAGACCTTACCGCACCTAACTGCACTGGAACCTTACGGGAACTGGGTTTAAGGTACCTCAGGTCTATGCAGACTTAATTCTTTGAGAAATCAGGGCTGGGTTCAAGTCACCTCAACTGACTAACTAGAACTTTTCGAGACACACGCATGATTCTTGCCGATCGTGACCTAACTTGGACACTTGCACCTTTCACTTGGCTCAACTCAGTTGGAGTGGTGAGGGGGTTGGATTTGCCAGTCTGAGACGCACACGGGTGGAAACATTCGTCCTCGTCTAGGGAGGGAAGTGCACCCCAACCTGGTTCAATAGCCATGAGGTCTAACGACAGGAGATTGTGGGTTACAATAAAGCTTCAAAAGAGGGATAGTCTACTGGCTCAAGAGAAAAACTCCTTATGTAAATGCTGCTGTGAATAGTATGTCGAAAAAAAAATGGTCAGGCCTGTACAAAAATAAAATGCCTGCAAAGTATGTACATATGTTGTAAAGCCAATAAGCAAGCTTGAGTTCCAAAGTCAAATATGTAAGCCTGCAGCTGGATGACTTGACTGCACTGGTCTTGCATCCTAGGATAGGTAGCTACACTGGCTACCGTCCATTCTTCTCTTCACCCCCTCCTCTTGAGCTGGTTGCCACTTGAACTTAGAAGGGAATACCCTGCTCCTCGAGGAAAGAGCTGTTGGATTGGGGAATCATTGGGTTGTCATTGTGGAGAAGTCAGTTCCTTTGTCATTTCAGCTGGGGAGAGCCGCCATCACCTACACTGTACAAGTCAGCTTCATAGTTATAAGGGTTTGCGTATGATGTAGACCACTTCTAACCAGGCTATTGAGGTGGGTTGAACCGAGTTCTGTGATTATCAAAGGCTGTTGTATTTTAGAGCTGGTTCCCGACTAGGTTCCACACACATCTACACATAAGGTCTGACAGGAGCTCCAAATTCAGATTTTATAAAGACATGCATGACACTGAAAGCATCCTTATTCACTCTATCCTTCTTTAATTCTCCTTTTTCTTTTCTTTATTCTTTTTGTACTTATTGCATAAGTGTTTGCTAGGGACTAGCAAAGGCAAGTATAGGGGGGTGATGAATCTCCATTTCGTCACCTTTATTCTATAATTTTGGCCTCAAAAACCCCAGCAATTGCATGTAAAGGGCACCAATTTATGCATAATAGCATTCATGATTCATTGTATTAATCACCCATTAAATAAGGTGTTTAATGCCAAAATTATAGAATAAAGAGAAGAAAAGAAAAAGGAGTAAAATATTGCAAATATTTTATGACTCTAACCCCGAGACCAAGGCCAGCATGGAATTGGTCGACAAGGAATAAAGTAGGGGGAGATAAGGGCCAGTGTATAATAAATACCTCATTTATTCATGCATTTATTTATGCATTTTTGACACCTATTTTGTACATAATTATTTATTCATCAAATAAAGAAACTTTGTTCATGAAAGTTGTAGATAATAATGTAAATAAAAATACAAAATTGAGTTTGTGTAAAAATCATACTCAGTGTACATTTTATACACAGAATAAAAAGCCAAAATCTCAACTTCACAGACCCATATCTTGCAAATAAAAACTCCAAATCACCCAAACTCACCTTTAATTGTATATAGCTTTCCAAGAACTATTTAATAAAATTGGTTTCATAATTTTTGGAGTCCTTCTGCAAAAGTTAGGTTTTTGGCCTTCATTGTGTAGCCTGCCTGATTAAAATATTCAATATATTCATTGTCCATTATTTTTAGCAAATTATATATTTAGAATTTTGTAAATGATGTATATAATACATGAACATACTGAAATTAGAATAAAACTAAAGAGGATTGACAAAATAAAATAAGTAAATGCAATATAATAGGCAAAATACCTATGATCCAATATGTACATAAAGAAAAAGGGAAAACATTCTTTAATTATTTTCTTTTCTCATATTTTTATAATGTTGTACATATTATACATAATATATTAAAAATACAAATTCACAATAAAAACAAAGAAAATAAACTAAATAAATAAAGTATATATAATATATAGGTAAAAGACCTACAAGTATACCTACATATACCTATCCCTATTTATTTAAAAATGAAAATAAACTCGTAAAAATTAAATAAAAATACCCTCACACTCACAAAAAAAATTATAAATTTATAAAATAAAACAATAAAATAATAAAATAAAATAAACAAATTAAAAATAAAATACACAAAATACATGTAAATATATGCATATACACATTATTAATATAAAACTACAATAAAACACTTCAAAACAATTCAATAAAAATCATAAATAAATACTACATGAAATAATACACATTTTTTATTTTATAAGAAAAAATAATAAAATCATTTACTAGGTTAAATAAATCAATTTGGAATAAGGGTTCCTATTTTGTCTTCTAGTGGCCGATCTGGACCAATGGGGCGCCAGCCCTTTGACCGCCTGGTCAACTGTCCCATCCGGGACCTGGCGTCTCTGAACCATCTTTTCCCCGGATTTCGTCCCTTTTTTATGGCTATCTCGTCCATTGATCGAGTTCGCTTTCTTCACAAGAAATGATCTCTGATGATCACTGATACCCGCCGTTATCTTAGATCAATTTGATACTCATTGGATTAACCAATAAACACCGGTCAATAAGGCTCCAGGCCAATGTCTATAAATAAGAAGCTTCGCCCCCCTTCTCAAATTTGGCCAAATTACTCCACCCAAAAGCCTTGATTCCGATCCTGAGAGGTTCTTCGTGACAGGGGGAGCGTTCCAGCACCTTGAATCGGTCGGAGGAGGGACAATTTTGACGCGGCGGAGCTCCGGCGTCCGCCCTGCTCCCTGGTGGCCCCCAGGTATAAGAGCTGCTTCTTTATCGCATTTTAGTTAGGTTTTAATGTTAGCTTTTCATTCCCGTTGTTAGTTTAGTCTTTAGTTAATCATCATAGCTTAAAATCAAAAATTCGAAGTTCGCCACTGTGATCTTGACTGTGTCCAACCGCCACGTTCACCCCATCTCGTTCCCCATCGTATTCTCCATCGATTTACCACATTTGTTCAACCAAAGACCTCTGGTCTTTGCGAATCGGAGCTCCACCTCCACCTATCGCCGGAGCTCCTCCGCCTCACTCCACCTTGCTATAGAGCTTCAAAACCCAGGGTCGAGGAGATAGTCCTCGCTCCCCCGGTTCTTCCTATGCAGGTCCAACGAAGAAAGGAGCCCATATGGGCTCGATTCAAGCCATGACGAGATTCCTGGAGATCCCGTCCTTCTTCGACCTCGTCCGAGCTCTTCGGACCTCCAGGGGCCATGGCGAGACCATCAGCCGATGCGGGAGGCCTCCAGCTACGTGAAGACCATCTCAGATGCAAGGGAGACCCCCGGAGGAGCCCAAGCTTCACGATCGAAGCTCGCCGGGGGCGAGCTTCTTCCCTGTTCCTCCAGGCATCTCCATCGCCGTCCGATCAGGAGGCTCAGCCCAGATTGAACGTCAACCATCAGATGAATCCCATCCACCACCGTCCGATCCACGAGGTAGATCTAATCAGAAGCATTCATTGGCGAACCGGTATCCACCGTTAGATGCCCGACGCGTGGCTAAGTGAAGTGATCATCGTCGTCCGCCAGCGCCTCAATGAGGGGTAAATTTCTTATTTTACCCCAGTCCTTTTTGTATTTATTGTTTACCCCTGTAAATAAAAGTTGAAGTTTATTTTAGCGTGAAAATTTTGCATGGACCTCCCTGTATTTTCCTGAAATTGCTTTGAGGTCCAGTCCACGTCACCTCACGTGTACCCCCACGTGAGGTGGCGAAATTGCACAATCACTCCTGTATGTTTGTAAATTAGCCTTTAATCTATAAAATAAAATTTCCCGTGTAATATTTTTGTGAATATTTATAAAAAGGACCTTGAACTTTTGGAAATTACGTTTTGGTCCCTGTGGATGCGAAGCACGTGTAGTCCCACGTGCTGGGTATTTTGCGCTAAGGCCCCTGGCGGGTTTTATATTTCATTTTGGCCCTTAAAATTGCAGAGCACGTGTTATAACTTTGGTGTTTTTGCACAGAAGCCCCTGCCTTTATTTTTATTTGCAAAAATGCCCCTGCCAGGCTATAATTTTTTGTATGCTTTATCCATTTATTCCATGCCTTATATTAAATTGACAATTTTGCAAAAATGGATACAAGCTCCTATTAGCTTGCTCTTGCACGCCATATTTTTAGTTTTTAATTTTTTTGCATTTTTGCAGTTATTAAAAATCAAAACATGCATTTTATTTACTGTCTAGCTTATAAAATACCAAAAAAATATTAAACCACCTCGAAAAATTCCAAAAAATTACCTATGGTCTATTTTATCATGTTTTAGTGTCAATCCAAAAATCACTAAAAACCTCAAAAGAAAATCCTTAAAAATTCGAAAATACTCAAAAACTTCTAAAAAATATAAAAATTCTAGAAAACCCTAAAAATTGCAAACTCAACTCCTATAGGTTCTATATTTTATCCTCTTTCTTTTAAAAATAGTTGGGAAAAATTTTGTGGATGTTTTACATTTTTAATTTCCATTTTATCCCCAGCCAGTAGCTTAATCCCTGTTTTCCCTTAATTTGCTATTTAAAAATACCAAAAATATGTTGAAAATTTCCCAAAAATCACAAAAACAGTTAAAAGTTACGAAAATACCAAAAATATTTTATTTCTATATTTTTGAGTGTTTTTATATATTTTATAAATATTGTATCACTCCTCTCACCCCTTTATATATATATATTCCCCTATTGAAAAAGAAAATTAAAAAAAAATATATATCTACCTATATATATGGATATACATAATTATTAATATATAAAATTCTAAAATTTAATTTAAAAAAAAATATATTTTATCTATATATAAATATATCTAATGTATGTATTATATGCTATATGCCTACCCTCTGTCGATATATATATCTTTATATATTTATATTCTATAATTTGTATATATATATTATATAACTATATTATAAATATATATATATATAATATAAAAATAAAAACCCACAAAAACATGCTTCACACAAGGATGACTCTGTGGTACACGCACATCTTAGGCTATTGCACTTTTGTATTGCTCTCTATGGTTCGACCTCTACATGCTTGTTCACTATGCATTTTGTGGTAGAGTAATAAATATTAATTCACATTTTTGGACTTAATTCATTCATTCTTTTATTGTGGGTTAATTGCTGATTAACTTGGGTGTTCTGCGAGTGGTCGCTTCAGCGACAATATATATATATATATATATCATTTATTGTGACCCTCACGGAATATTCGGTTATTAGGAAGTAGCCTGTGATTGAACTCTTGAAGACTTCGGGTCTTCTCTTAACATATATGTCTAAGATATTAAGCTCAAACAACCCCTACCAAGGCTGTGTACACGACCCATTAGTCATGGATCAACACCGGTGGGTGATATCAATCTTGACCCCTTGACCATTCCTCTCGTTGTCACCAGAGGAGGGAGCCGGTAGGGCAAACCCTCACGTAAAGGTGGATGACCGGTGAAGGGAGGAGGAGATGGGTTTTTTTTCGACCTACAAGTAGTTGAGAAGGTGGTTTCAACCACAGGGAGTTGCCTCTCGTGAGGTGGAGGTTAGAGAAGATGATGGAGCATGGAAGAGGGATGTGAAGTACTCACAATGGTATCAGACTCGTGGGTAGAGGACAAGTATGCTGGTTGGAGAAATTGGGCGAAAAGAGGCCCGCGAAGGGTCGCAACCCATGGGGCTCCACCTCCAGAGGTTGAAGACTGATCAGAGCAGATTTTGAGCAAGATTAGGGCTGATCCAAGCCCGTTTGATCAATTGATCAGACAACCTCAAGGAGAGGCTGGTTTGAATGAATCTCAACCGTTTGATCAAATGATCAGATGGCTCAGAATAGAAGTGGAGGCCACTGAAGGGCCAGACAAGATGGAGTGAGGGGATCAGGCCATGTGGCCCAATCACAAAATTATAAAATAAATACAACTTGTAAAATAAAAATAAAATATTACGCAGTGCCAAATTAAAAAGGGTTCAACTCGAAAGTTGTATATCTTTGCAAGATCTACAACTTTTATGTAGAACTCAAAGTCAAAATACATCATATACAAATAGTTATTATTTTTGCAAATATTTTTAATAAATAAAAACATTCTTGTTTTCTTTTGTTATTTTTTGGTATTTTTTTATAGAATGAATAATATACAATATATTATATACAATATTAAATTAAATTTTATTTCATTTTTGTAAGAAACATATAAAATGAAGGGAATCATAATACATATATTATGTACTTATATATACATATTAATTAGATTTGTTTATTTATAAGGTGTTTGTTGAACACAAATTTTTGGGTTTTTATTTAATGAAATTAATCATAAGGTGAAAATGTCATCTCAACCCAAAGAAGCTTCAAACAACTTTTCTTATTTCTCAAACCAATAACCAATCAAGTAATCAATGTATGCATGAGAATTTTGCTATTTATTTACATGTATAGCATACATGATCGAACTCAGGGAGGATACAAAAGATCCCCAGGGTTATTTAAATCAAAAGGCAAGCAATGAAATAAAAAGAAGGAATCTATAAGAAAAATATCTTGATTTTTATGGATTTTTATTTTTCTTTTATTTTTTATGGAATTTTTATATTTTTCATGTTTTTCTGAATTTATTTTTCAGTAATTTTTATTTTTTTAATGTATTTGTATTTTTAGTTTTTAAAACAATAGATAAAATGAAGGATAAAAGCAATAAAGAAGAAATCTCTTTTGTATTTTCAAATGAAGAAAAAATGTCCAGAAAATTCAAACAAAATTATTTTTATGTTTTAGATTTTTTTTATTGTTTTGTGATTTTCAAGGATTTGTAGATATTTTTACAGTCTTCAAATTAATTAAGAACATGAAATAGGGCAAACAGAAAATGCAACATTTCATTTTGGGTTTTTGAAAAATAAAATAAAATCGAAAATACGAAAAATATATACATAAACAAAGGTAATTTTTCATATTTTCTAGAGAGCCATTTTATGTAATTACAGGGATTTTAGTGAGTTTATATGATTTTTTAGCATTTTTAATGTTTTGCTATTTTTTTTGTTTTTTTAAAGAATTTGCAAATGAAATTTATATAGAAAATAAGACAATTAAAATTAAAACATACTATTTTTTTTAGAATTTTTCAAAAGATTTTTTTTCGAATTTTTATTAATTTTCTAACGTAAATAAGGAAATTTTTTGTTATTTTTGAATTATTAAGAATAATAGAAATTATTCAAAATGTGAAACAAAATTTACTGGAGATCAATGTGATTAACATGAGTTTAAGTTGATTTTTGTGAAATTTTTATGCGCAATTAGATATTTATTAAGCCTAATTAACAAACAGTTAATTACACAGCTGGAGATAGGCTAATATGCAAAGAATTTTTATTTGTTGGACCAAACTAACAACCAAAATAATAAAAGAGAGGGTGAATATGCAATTTTCCACTAAAAATCTCGTGCTCGTGCATGTGAGTCGCATTGGCACAGACTTTTATGTGATCATTTTATTTTGCAGGGGCAAACAATAACAAAGAAGGCTCGAATTTTTACTGCAAAATGACCAGATACTCACGTGTAAAGCGCACGTTTTGATTTACAGAGGATTAAACTACAAATAAAATGAATAACAAAGGCTTTCCTACAAATTTAGTAATCCACAACAAGCCACGTGTCCCAAGGGGGACTTACTCACAAAATAAAAAGAAGAAAGGGGCCAAAGTGCAAATGATCATTAGGGCATGCGGAACACATGCTGGATTAGACGGTTATGATCTGATCTAGATGGATCGAATCATCTGTTGCAATTTGGGGGAAGATATTACGTCCTTGATTCAATATGGGAGTAAAGTTCTTGATCTAAAGGCAGAAAGGATGCCTGGTAGAACACTGATGAAGGGGCTCACCAATGAGTTTCGATCGCACAATCTCGACTGATCCCCACTCAAATCGTTTCCTGATGCTCTGTAAACTCCCCTGCTCTGTCTTTCTGATGACTCAATAAAGCTCAATGGTGTCTGGACTCCGATTTGGAGTGAAGAACAACTGCATCTACAAAGTGTCCTCCAGATGATGATATGCAACTCCCTTATCATTACAAAGCACCTGAAACATTTTATGAATTCTCGAAGAGGTCTCCGATCAAATTATTAGCAGAAACACAAAGGAGATATGAGTGGATGGTTGACTCTGGCGTAGGTGGTCGGAAGGGGAATCAGATCTCTAGCTCTGAGATGATATGGGGGTTTAGATGATGGAATAAGATAAAGAAGGGCAAAGTGATGGTGCGGCATGGTTCAGATTTGAGAATAGATGATAGTGGATCTCCGATCAAGTAGATCGGAGCTAAGATGTGTGATGAATGGATTTAACCCTAAAACTCGAACTAAAAATGAAATTGAAAATGAAAAGGAAGCTAAAGCTAGTCTAATCAAACCTACGGATGAACGGAGGGATTCACTGCATCGATCCGAGTGTGTCAGCTCAAAGAAGCGGTACGTCAGCAATGCTCCAGCGATGTAGGCTAGATCATGTCCCCCATGCTATCTCTCGTGCTCCCAGCAGCGGAGGCAATGCACTGTCACTACACCACTTTCCGGTGACCAACTTCGAGCGAAGAATCACAAGGAAAACAGATCATCTGTCAAAGTTGGAGATCTCAAGCTATTTATAGGCGTGAAATAGACGAGTTTTAAAATTCAAAGATCCCATGAACTGAGACGTGAGGGATGGATTTGATGATATGACGACGAATGTTATGGTTAGGGCCAACGAATCAGAGAAATAATCGGGTGGAGTCAAGTGGCGGATTGACCAGGAAAAAATGGAGAAGAATCATCGACGAGCGGATAGATCGGGTACGACCGTGGATTGGGGAGTTGACCCAGGTTAACAGACTCGGGTTCAACCAATCAAAATGCACCTTCACTACAGGACAAAAATAGAAAACGATAAAAAAGATTAAACAAATGAAATAAATTTAAAAAATAGAAAATTAATTAAAATTAAAAAGTTTTGAAAAAATGTTAGTAACTAAATAAGCTTATTTATGGTGACTTTTAGTTTTTTAAATAAATTATATACTTATGTTAAAATAAATAAAACATCTTATTCATAAGTGCATATACCTATATAGAACTTAGATTTTTAACATATTATTTTATACAAATATACATATAATTTAGTAGTTTACTATTTTACAACATTTTACAAGGATTTTAACCTTATTTTTATTTTAATTTTATGAAATAATTTATTAGGATAAATAAATAGGGGTAATTTACAATATACATAGTGATACATAAGCAATATATACATGATTTTATTTTTATTTATTTTTATTTTTGTGACTTTTATTTATATTTTAGATAAATCAAATATAATATATACACATAGTTAAAAAATACAATTTATACAAAATACAAGGAAAATAAATATACATACATAATATAAAATACACCCCCAAAAGCCACATTTCTTATCTTAACTCTGATTTTTATGAAACCATTTCCATTTAAAAAGATTATTTAATTTAAAATACAATGAAAGTGAGTTTGATTGATTTTGAATTTTTATGGAGAAAATATTGATATGACAAATTGAGGTTTACGTTTTTTTTAAAAGCATGGTTATTTACAAACTGTACAATGATTCTTCTTGCAATTATTTTTAATATTTACAACTTATCTTTATGTACAAGTTCCAAGAAGAATTTTTTTGAGGTGAAATTGGCGATGAATAAAATAAAGTGAGAAATATGTAATATATACGGTATTGTATAAGTAATGAATGATGGTGAATATACATGTGAAGATTAGTTTTCTTGATTATTTTGGTTAATAGGCCTTATCTCCCCCTACTTTGTTCCTTGTCGATCATGTCAAGCCTTGACCTAATCTCAAGGTTAAAGTCAGCCCGTATTTATTTCATATATACAATCTTTGATTTCTTTATTTTTCCTTTATTTATTTATTTTAGGTTAAAATAATGATAAATATACATTATTTACTCAAGAAATGAGGTTTGGTCAAAGGAGAGATTTATTGATATTTATAGATATTTTATAAGCGATTTTAAGCTAAAATAAATGAATAAAGATGATGAAATACAAATTCATCATCCCCCTATGCTTTACCTTTGTTAGTCCCTTAGCAAACACTTACTTGAAGAATAAGTGATTCAAAGAAAAAGAATAAAGGAAAAATAGAGAATTTAGAACAATATTCATAAAATCGAAGTATGGATCTCAGTCAGACCTTTGAATTATTAGTTTGGAGGATCCTTACTGGATAGGATTTAAGACTCAACAGTCCTCAAGTTCCACAATTCTATGTTCGGGTCGCCTAAATAGTCAGGTCATAACAAGTCTACATACGCAAACTCTTACGACTATGAATCTTTACTTATACCATATAAGTGAAATATAGCTCCCCACTTCAGAAATGACAAAGAAACAGTCTCCTCTAACAAGTTAACCCTAATTCCCCGGTCTAACTACTCTTTCCTCAAGGAGGGGGTATTCCCTTCTAAGTCCAAGTACAACCAGCTCAAGAAGAGGGGGTAGAGAAGAGAATGGATTGTGGCCGATGTAGCCACATATCTTTGGAGCTTGACCGGCGTAGCCAAGTCTCCAGTTGCAAGCTTCCTTGATATAAGACTTTGAGACATATGCCTTGCTTATGATTTTTTTGAATATATGCAAAGATGCAACCTGTATATAAGGAGTTTTCTTCTTGAACTAGTAGACTATCCCTCTTTTGAAGCTTTATTGCAACACACAACATCCCCAAGCTAAAGGATTCTGCCTCCTCACCACCTCATCCATGTCGAGCCATGTGTAGAGTGCTTTTCCAAGTTAAGTCACTGTCTAAAAGGGTCATGTGTGTGTTGTTAAATATTCTACTTAGACCAATCAAGATGACATGTGAACATATCCTTATGAACTCAAAGAATTAAGTCACTTGACCTGAAAAGTTCTAACTCCACTTCCTATAAGGTTCCTATGAAATTAAGTGGATTAAGGTCTTCACCAATCTCCATTCTTCGATTTTATTCTAGTCTATTTTAGATGTTAATACGATTCTGAAAAATGCACATGCAAAAACAAAAAAAACTTCTTTTTCTTAAAGAAAAGAAAAAAAGCACATTTTTTTAAAAAGGTTTTTCAAAGAGTTATACAAATTTTATGGATTTTTGGCATTTTAATTTATTTTATTTTTTAAAATAAGAAGTAAAGAGTCAGTGAATTGAATGTATTTCCAAGAGTTAATAAGGATTATGTACATATCTACAAGGGTTTTATACAACTATAAATACAAGTACTATACAAGTTTATACAAGATTTTAATTTACAAGAGGATTTTATTTACATGTTTAAATATAAAACTTTTTAAAGAATTTTATATACAATAAAGAATTTAATTTACATAAATAAAAGTAATTATAGATTTTATGCACACGTGGATTTTACAACAAACAGATACATCCCATAATTTAGATCCCACATGACAAAATAGTTTTACAAAAAATTAAAAACCTTTTCAAATCAATTTACAAAAGATATACAAACATTTAAAAAATGTTCTACAACATATTTTACAAAAGTTTTGCACTGCTTTTCAAACTATTTTACAAATATTTTACAATTCATTTTACAAACAATTTTATAAATAGGTTTTTGAAAACATTTTATTTTCAAAAATTGTACAAACATTTTGTACAATATACATAATTTTAATACACATATAAGTTACAAATCATTTTACAAATAAAATAATTTTAAAACAATTTTACAAAAAAATTGCAAAAAATAATTTATTAAAATTTTTTACAAACATTTTACAAACAATTTTTACAAAAGTTTTTTTTTTTAAAAATATTTTGCAAAATAAATTTTCAAACAAAATATTTTTGCAAATCATTTTACAAATCATTTTGAAAACAAATTTTTTATAATATCCATATTATTAACAAATAAAAGTATGAGTCATGTCTAAAGTACTTATACAATATATATAACACCCCCCATACTTAGCTCGAACTATGGTCTCATACTGAAGAAGCGATAAAGGAAGACATAACACATGCTAAGTATAAAAAGTTAATAGAATCTATCCAACAACAACTCAAAGAATAAATAATGAAATGAATAGAAGTCGGTGATCCCCCTGTACTTAGGATTAAATAATCCTTAGTAGAGAAGCTGTACAAACGGGGAAGATCAAGGAAAAGAATGTAGAAACTCAACGATTCACTTGTCCTCCCCTATACTTAGGTTAAAAGATCCCTAAGTATAGAAAAAGAATATCAACAAGTTGAAAGAAAAACAAGGGAACGGAAAAAATAAAAAGAATAAAAACGTGAAAGAAGAACAAAATGAACTACATAACTCCCCCTATATTTAGGATAAAAATCCTTAGTATAGGCAAAGACAAGAGTGATGAAACAGAACGAAAGAACAACTCAAGTAGTTCACCTCCCCTATACCTAGGATATAATACATCCTAAGTATAGCACACAAACTCAGGAAAGAGGTGAATGATAAAAATAGGAGAAGAAAGAATAAAAAGAAAGGATATATATGAAAAAATGTAAGCTCATGTATCTGACGCAGAAGATGTCGAAGGATCATCGTCTGATACCAAATGGATGGAATCTACCACAGACATGAATGTATCATGATCTAGATATGGCTTCAGCAACTATCCTTTCAGAATAAATAGTTGTGCATCAGATGGCAACCCATATATGACAATACTGCTAGTGTCACACACAACTCTAACAATGAACGGTCCCAACAATTTGCTTTTGAGTTTATGATGAATCTGTGATTTATCACTCTAAAAGTTGAAAATAGAGCTTCGTTCCTGAGTAATTAGCTGCATTTCTCCATTTATTCTACATTTTTACCATTCATGCACATATAATTAATTTTTGCATTTTAGCATGCATATTTGCATTAAATAAGAAGCCAATTTCCCTTGTAAATATCGCATGTATTATACCATATTTTCCCTCTATTTTTATCTATTTTTACTAACTCAGAAATGAATAAGATCAACTCCATAGAGTATATGTTACTAACACTAATAAATGAAAAATACAAAAATATTAATGTATAAAATTATCCAATAAACCCTAAACCCTAGTTTGAGACCAAAAACCTTAAAACGTGAACGCCTCTCTTATATAGTCTCCTATGGACCCTACTCACTTTTGAATTAACATACATTCAAAAAGAAGACCAATTCAAAAGAATCAGAGTTCATATGTGAAACTTGGGTTTTGGACCCCTTATTGTATATTGTACATATGTCCTCTTTATTTTATCTTTTTATTTCCTTGAATATTAAAATCAAAAAAATAGATTAAGTTATAAATATTTATCTTACATTTTTCCTAATTTTATTTTAATTTTTTTATTATTTAAAAAAATAAAAATTGTAAAAATACAAAAATATGATATTTTAAATCTATAGAGTATCACAAAAAATACTTTTTGTACATATGATTTCTTTTTATTTTCTATCCTTCATGAAAGCTGTAGATCCCGTAGAGACGAGAAACTTTCTTGTTTACCACCTTTTGATTTAACCCCTTTTGTTATTTGTTTTTTTTATTTTTCCTTTATTTTAATTTTCAAATTTTCAAGGAGCAACACGTGGCAACTGATGGAGCCGCCACATGTCACCCACTTTTTGCTTTTCTTTTATTTATTTCCTATTATTCATTCATTTAATTAATTAATTACTTTATTTAGTTATTTATTATTTCTATTTTACTTTATTTATTTGTTTATTATTTTAATTATTCTAGATTTATTTTTATTATTTTAATTTTAAAGTTTTAATTTTTATTCACCACCACATGGTCGCACCTCGGCGTGCCACCTGGGACCCCCTCTCCTTCCTCCCTTGCCCGCCTCCTGCGGCACGCGACCTCTTCCTCTGCCCTTTGCGACGGAGCGCAACTGTCGTCCACCTCCTACTTTCATCTCCTCCTCACATCGTGCAGCACCTGCCCCCATGTACGGCACACCCTCTTCTCTCCCTGCTTCCCTCTCTCCTCCCCACATTGACCTACAACCGCCACCCCCTTTCACAGCAGCAACCCATCTGTGCCCTTCCATCTCGATTGTCCCATGCAACCGCTACCCTATCTCCTCTACTTCCTATGCATGCAACCACTGGGTCCTCTACCCATGATCACCGCATGACCTGCAACCCCCCAACAAACCATTAAACACCATGCACCATCGTTGTCCACCGGTATCTGGGTAAATCCGAATTCATCAAATGGTGTCGTTACCGGTGGATGATGATGGTGCTGGGTGTTTAATGGGTTGTTGGGGTTTGCGGGTCATGCAATGATTATGGGTAGAGAGGTCGACAGTTACGAGCGTGGGAGGTGTAGGAAATAGGGTAGCGCTTGCGCAGTCAGTCGAGATGGAAGGGCGCAGATGGGTTGTTGTTGTGAAAGGGGCATCGATTGTAGGTCAATGTGGGGAGGAGAGTGGGAGGCGAAGAGAGAAGAGGGTGTGCCGGGCGTGGGAGCAGTTGCTGCACGGCGTGGTTGCGCTCCGTCGTGAAGGGCGGAGGAAAAGGTCGCACGCCGCAGGAGGTGGGTGTGGGAGGAAGGAGAGGGGGTACCACGTCGTATGCCTAGGTACGGCCACGTGGCGGTGAATAAAAATTAAAATTTTAAAAATAAATTAAAATTAAAATAATAAAAATAAATAAAAAATAAATCTAAAAAATTAAAATAATAAATAACAAAAATAGTAAAATACAAAAATAAATAAAAAAAATAAAAATATACTCAAATATCCTAAAATAAATATTCAATAAATAAATAAATAAATAAATAAATAAATAAATAAAAGGGTGACACATGGCGGCTCCAAGAGCTGCTATGTGTCACTCCCGAAAATTCAAAAATTAAATTAAAGGAAAAATAAAAAAGAAATAACAAAAGAGGTTAAATTGAAAAGTGGTAGACACGAAAGTTTCTCATCTTGACGAGATCTACAACTTTTGTGAAGGATAAAAAATCTTAAGAAATCATATGTACAAAAAAGTATTTTTGGTGGTACTCTATAGAATTAAAATATCGTATTTCTGTATTTTACATTTTTTGTAACTTTTAAATAAGAGAAAAATAAAAAATAGGAAAAATGTAATAAAGAATATTTATAACTTAATCTATTTTTTTGGATTTTTAATATTTAATAAAATAAAAAGATAAAATAAATAAAATAAAGGGGACACACGTACAATATACAATGAGGGGCCCAAAACTGAAGTTTCACATATGAAACTCTGATTCTTTTGAATTTGGTTTTGGTTTGAAAGTAATTGAATATCCATTAATTCAAAAGTGAGTAGGGGTCCATAGGAGACTATATGAGAGAGATATTCACGTTTTAAAGTTTTTAATCTCAAACTAGGGTTTGGATTTTATTGGGCAATTTTAAAAGTTAATATTGGTATTTTTCATTTATTAATGTTAGTTATATATACACTATGGAGTTGATTTTATTCAATTTCGAGTTAGTGAAAAATAGATAAAAATAGGGAAACTTGTGATATTTACAAGGGAAGTTGATGTCTTATTTAATGCAAATATGCTTGCTAAAATGTATAAATTAATTATAAGTGCATGAATGGTAAAAATGCAGAATAAATGGAGAGATACAACTAATTACTCGGGAATGAAGCTCTATTTTCAACTTTTAGAGTGATGAGTCATAGATTCATCAACCCCCAATACTTAAACCTTGCTTATCCCCGAGCAACTAAAATAAATGCAAAAGTGAAATGATTTTGGATTCCATACTAAGGTCATGAACAAAAGGTGAAAATGGAGCTTGACTCGACCTTTGGATTATTAGTTTGGTGGAACATTATTGTAAATATGATTTAAGACCTAATAGCCTTTAAGTTCCACAAGTCTCTATTCAGGTCGCCTCAATAGTCAGGTCAGAACAAATCTTCATATGCAAAATTTGATGACTATGAATCTCACTTGTAATATGTAAAAATAGTTCTCCACCTCAGAAATGGTAAAGAAACATCATCCTCTAACAAGGTAACCCTAATTCCCTGATCTAGCAACTCTTTCCTCAAGGAGCGGGGTATTCCCTTCTAAGTTCAAGTGCAACCGGCTCAAGAAGGGGGGGGGGTAGAGTAGAGAATGGACTGTGGCTAGTGTAATCACATATCCGTGGAGCTTGATCAGCGTAGCCAAGTCTCCAGCTGCAGGCTTTCTTGGTGTGAGACTTTGAAATATATGCCTTGCTTATTCATATTTTTCTCCAACGAGAATTTTTATTTATTTACCTTTTGCCAGTCTAACTTTTATGGAGATTTTCTATTTTTTAAACATGTGCAACATGTACATAAGGAGTTTTTCTTCTTGAGCCAGTAGACTATCTTTTTTGAAGCTTTATTGCAACCCACAACATCCCGTCGTTAGACGTCGGCGCCACTAGACTAGGTTGAGACACATTGGTCACTTATTGTGACAGCGAACATTTCCACTCACGTGTTTCCCCAAGCTAAAGGATTCTACCTACTCACCACCGCATCAATGAAGAGCTACGTGAAAGGTGTTTGTCCAAGTTAGGTCAGTGTCTAGAAGAATCATGCATGTGAACATAGACTTGTGGACTCAAAGAATTAAGTCGCTCAACTTGAAAAGTCTTAACTCCAGTTCCTATAAGGTTCCTCTGAAATTAAGTAGATTAAGGTCAAATCCATCCTCGATTTCTATTCATAACTTGGTTTAGAACCCACTAAATTTCCACTTTGCATTTGCAAGATATGCAAATGATGTTCTGAAATGCATATGAATAAGTGCAAGATGTTTTTTTAATGAATGCAAGGATGATATGCAAGAGTAAATAAGAAGCTTTCTCTTTCTCTTTTAATTTTTTTTAATTTTTTGATATACCTCCTATTTTACAACAAATTTACAAAAGTATTATTTATAAGAGGTTTACAAAGGATATAGAAGATTTATAGAGAGTAATATACACATTATACAAATTTTACATCTTGTATGCAATATACATATTATACAAGTATACATGTATTTTAGAAATTTGTTTTTTTTACCAATTTTTACCCATCCTATAATTATTGCATAATATATATAGAAATACGCGAAATTGCGAGCTATGGGTAAAGTATATATGTAATATATACACACACATAGTGACACAAGTACCCACGTCGTGGCGTGTCTGTGTCGAATACATGCATCTGAATGCTGCGACCAAGAAAGACCACTTTACCTTGCCATTCATTGATCCAATCTTGGAGAAACTTCTAGGGAAAGCATTCTTCTGTTTTTTTGACGGGTACTCAGGCTACAATCAAATAGCTATAGCCCCTGAGGACCATGAAAAGACCACATTCACATGTCCATTCGACACTATGTATTCATGCGCGTGTCATTCGGGCTCTGCAATACCCTAGGCACTTTTTAGTGGTGCATGATCTTCGTATTTGCCTAGATGGTGAGAGATTTACTGGAAGTGTTCATGGATGACTTCTCGATGCACAATGATTCCTTCGATTTCTGTCTTAGAAATTTAGACCGAGTCCTCAAAAGATTTTGTGAGGTCAATCTAGTGTTCTCCTGGGAGAAGAGTCACTTCATGGTAACGAAGGGCATTGTGTTGGGGCATGTCATCTCTAAGAGAGGAATGGGGGTTGACCCCACAAAGGTGGATGCGATAAGATGACTCAAACCACCAACCAACGTGAAATAGTTGCGGTCTTCCTCGGTCATGTTGGATTTTATAGGAGATTTATAAAGGATTTTTCAAAGATCACCCAACCGCTAGCTGAGCTTTTAGGCAAAGACATGGAGTTTATTATCGATCGTCAGTGTCTTGATGCCTTTAAGATACTTCAAGGGATGATCTTGGATGCCCCAATCCTACAAGCCTAAGATTGATCTCTTCCTTGTGAGATCATGACAGACACCTCAGATTTTGCTGTTGGGGTTGTGTTAGGACAGAGGAGGGATGGCATCCTGTTCTCTATGTACTACGCAAGCAAAGTGCTTGATCCTGCTCAGCGTAACTATACAGTTACAAAAAAAGATATGCTTACCGTAGTGTTCACCTTGGATAAGTTCAGGTCTCATCTCACTGGATCCAAAGTTGTTGTATTCGCAGACCATATAACACTACGATACCTCATTGAAAATAAGGATGCAAAGATGCATCTTCTTAGGTAGATTTTACTTATCCAGGAGTTTGACTTGGACATAAGAGATAAACTTGGAAAGAAGAATGTAGTGGCTGGTAGTGGCTGATCACCTCTCCCGTCTCGAGATTTTAGATGCTTCTGATGTTACACCGATTCGAGACTCCTTCCCTGACGAGTCAGTTTTTTCTATCGACTCACTCCCATGGTAAGCCAATATAGTGAACTATCTTGTCTCCAAGAAAGTTCCCGAAGATTGGCCCAAGAGCGGCATAGACTGACTCAAATCGGATTCGAGACATTACCATTGTGAGGATCCGATCCTTTTCTTTAAAGGATCAGATTGTGTCTGGAGGAGTTGTATCCTTCAGGAAGAATACCGGAGTGTCCTTACTTACTACCATAGTCTGGAGGCAGGAGGACACCATTATGGGAAGAGGACCACATGGAAGTATTGTAGTGTGGCTTATACTAGCGGACTCTATTTCGCGATGCTCTTACTTTTGTGAAGTTCTGTCCAATACGCCAACGAATGGGAGGAACCGTTGGTTCCCGAGATGAGATGCCAATGCATCATGTCATCATTTGTGATGTATTTAGCGTTTAGGGCATCGACTTCACATGCCCATTCCAGATCAACCACAGATTTGAATATATCCTTCTTGCGGTAGATTATGTGTCATGGTGGGTGGAGGCTATCCCAACCTGAGCCGCAGACAATAGGACTGCCTATAAGTTTATTAGAGAGCATATCATTTCTAGGTTCGGGGTCTCCAAAGTGTTGATTTTTGATGGGGGTAGCCATTTTGTGAATAGAGAGGTGAAGAAGCTTGTGAATGATTATGACATCAAGCACCGTGTCGATAGTCCTTGACACCCACAAACCAATGGCATGACAGATGTGTCAAATAGGGAGGTTAAGACCATATTGTAGAAGCTCGTCCTCCCAGACAAGAGGGACTAGTCGCAGATCTTGGACCAAGTCCTTTTAGCCTACTGGACGGCTTTGGGAGAAGATGGTGTTTGGGATGCCAGGCCATTTGCCTGCAGAGTTAGTGCATAAATCAGAATGGGCAATTAAGAAGGTCAATTGGAACACACACCTAGGGTAGAAACAAAGAGAGATGGATTTGAATGAACTTGTGGAAATCAGAAACCGAGCAGACGACAACATTTTGGTGTACAAGGACAAGGTTAAGCATTGGCATGATAGATTTATTAGATGAAAGACCTTTGTTCCTGGACAAAAGGTATGGTTGTTCAATGCAAGCCTGAATATTTTCCAAGGGAAACTTAAGTCCAAGTGGACAGGTCCGTATATAGTCCGTGCTGTGCATGACAATGGATGTGTAGAGATCTCAGATCTTTCAGATGGAGCACAAGCATCCCTAGTGAATGGACAATTGCTAAAACACTTTGTCGAACCAAATGAACAGTTAGTCCATGTTGAGAAGATTGTTTTCAAGCATGAGACAGATTCATAAGATACCCATAGAGCCACACATGATTCCTTGCATCATTGATCTCTGACCATCGACATCATAAGAAAGATTTATATCGCTATATCTTTGTACATTCCCCAAACCCCATCGATTCTCACACCACCCTTGTCCTATACTTAGGATAACCAGAGCCTAAGTATGGGGGGGGGGGTGGGGTTGATGCCCATCCTGTATGTTTATTCATCCATTTCTCCTCTTGACCTTGACCGACCCCTTTTTTCTCTTCTTCTATACTTAGGCTAACCAGAGCCTAATTATAGGGGAGTGGGTTGACTTCTATACTTCCATTCTTTTCACTCTCCTACGATTAGCACGAGCTATGTCTTTTCCTTGCTTTTCGTGCTTTGAGGATATAACACACACTAAGTATAGGGATGTGTGTATATTACTTATATACTTTACCCATAGCTCATACTTTTACGTATTTTTGTATATATTTTGCAATAATTATGGGATATGTAAAATAGCAAACAATGCACAACCAGGAGTAATTTGCAAATTAAAATTAATCAAATGCCCAAAACGCCTGAATGCTATTTTTATGAAAAAACAGAGTTAATTATCTACAAACATGGACTAAAAACACTATTTTTTGATTTTTTCTGCAATTTTATATAATTTTTATAAGTTTTAGAGTGTTTTACAATTTTTATGGTTTTTATATGGTATTTTTCAACAAAAATGATATGGAATCTAAAGGATGATAAAATATAACTACCCTAATTTTTATGGATTTTTTTGATGATTTCAGAATTTTTATAATTTTCCAAAGACAAACAAGACACTTTTTAGGTGTTTTTGAATTTGTGAAATATAGAAAATGCAATTACCACAAAGAACACATGCTAGCAGGAGCTACATGTAATTTTTAGATAATTTTTAAGGTTGATTTAATATTTATTCCATTTAATAAAAGACATGTAGTTAAAAACAGCTCACTGGGACCTAAGTGAAATTACTTTAAGTTTCTGGGCCCTTGGAATAACAAAATCAAGAACTATAAGGGCCTCAGCGCAAGTTGTCCACAAAATATATACACATCAAGTGAATCAGGCAAACAGAGGTACGAATGCAAATATTAGAACTTAACATTCATTCTATAACACTAAGAAGTTCAAATCGAACATTACAAATAACCCAGAAAACACGTGAAGCCACATGTGATATAAACTCAACTGGACTGAAGTGCAAATAGATAAACTACAAGGGTCCTACTGCAAATATCCTTAGCTACACATTTTATTTACTGAACTAAAGAGAAATAAAATAACATGCATGGGTCACAAGGAAATATACCCATATGACACGTGAGGTGCGCATGGAGGTCCTAACGACTCTTATGGCTTTCTGCAAAGGGATCTAACAACTCATGGTATGTCGATGACGTGCGGTGATATTTATTGAGAACGGTTTGATCTAACGGCCTGCAAAGCTGCTTGTCAGGTGGCTCAGATAGGGGGCCCTGATCTGATCCAAGCATCAGGATGAGACGCTAAAGGATGGCTCAGATCAAATCAGGGGCGGAGACTCCAGATCGAGCAACTGTGGAAGTGTCTGGAAAAACATGTGCCTGGGGAACTTTGATCGATGAACAGTGAAGATCTACTGCTCAGATCGGAGCTCCAAAAGGCTCAGCAACCCCGGGGAAGTGCTCCGCATCAGATGATCAGCTCTGTTGAGATGGAGGGCGGTCGAATGATCATTGCGATGGAGCTCCACCTGGAGCTACTCCGCCTGAGCAACAAGGGCACAATTACGATTTCCTCACGTGCTTTAACACCTGAAAAGAGACTAGGACTCGAGGGCGTGGCTTCGGTCCAGTTATTGCTTGGAAAACATCAAGAAGCGAGAGGGAATGGGGACTTGATCTCCGACGTATATGGAGGAAGGAGATCAGACCTTAATCTCTCTCCGATGAGCGAGCCTAAGGGGGCCAGGTCACGAGCGAAGGGTGTTGTTGTTGTGATGTGTCGATTGATAAGAGTGAGTGCACGAGACGGAGCTCCGACCAGTTGGTTGGAGCGGATGAACATACGATGGTAGAAAATGGAAGATCGAAGGGAAACGTGAAATGCAAGAAAGATAAGTGATATCTGAGGCTCCTGATGGAGTCAACAATGTCCGACGAGGTGGTCTACATGGTGATGGGCTCAACTTCGATGCGTAAGGAGAAGGAGGCTTCTCGCTATGGAGCTCTGGTCGCGAAGTGAGCTACGAGCCTCCAAGCGTCTACTTCAATCCAAAGCTACTCTCTGGGTTGCTGTCACACACCTGAAGGTGGCTAAGAAGCAATGGTGTCGTGAGGGATGAGCTGCTAAGCCTCGGGAGGCAGAAGAGAGAATATATAGGGGAAGGCTAGGGTCCAGAAAGATCGGAAGATTCATCGAAACCCTAGCGCAATCCGGCTACGCCTAGGGATCCGCGAGTATCATGGATCATAGGAGTGTAATGAGGTACATGAATCGAGGCATGTGGAGATCTGACCTGATCAGGAAAAAGGGAAGAAAATGGGTCCAACGAAGGTGAAGTGGGTTAGGTCAGCAGGAAGGCGGGGTTGACCGAGGTCAACACGCGAACGTGGACCAATCAGAATGTGAGAATTTACAAAATTAAATAAAAATAGTAAATGGATTCAAAATAAAAAATAAAATAAAAATGTTTGTAATTTTGTGTACCATTTTCTATGTTTTTTTAATTATTTTTATGACATCATATATACAGTATATACATATGGTGTATTATATAGGTATAAATATACCTATATATTATATACATGTATTTTTATTTTATTATTTTTGCAAAAATACATTTTGTTTTATATTTTATTTATTTACAACATAGTTGGGGAATATAAAATGATTTTTGTTTATTTTTTTATAATTTACATAGATGCATAAATAAATAGGTGTTGTGTTCAACTATGTGGTTTTGTACAATGGATTGTGGATTTTATTTTTATTTTATTTTACGTTTTCTGTTTTTTATTTTTATTTTATTATTAAGGCTATATACAAATGTTCGAAAATAAATTTAGCATTTACAAAGTTTAAAATAAATATAAATATTTATATGTATATGTATTATATACATTATGCCATATGTCTCTCTACTCAGTTCTTGTCAATTAGGTCAATTAATGACCATCTCTTGGGGTTTAGACCAATCTGTATTTATTCTAAATACATATTTCCTTTTCTTTTCTCTTTATTCTTTTATTTTTGGAATATAAGTGCTAATTATGCAATATTAACAAAGACATTTACAATGATATATTATTGTATTTACACATAATTACAATGGTTTTGCTAAAAGATAAAGCTAAAATAAAAGAATAAAGAATGAGAATCATAGATTCATCACCCGCCTTAGCCTCCTCCATCGTCTGGAGCTACTCTGCCAACCAACGCTTCTACTCTCCTACTCCAGGCCATGCCACCGCCATCAGCTTGCCCCACGACGCTCCTCCGCCTCTGTGCCTTCATCGCCGGCTTCTTGGCTGAGGCGTGTGTTGTTCAGATCCAACCTCCAGAAGCCATTCCCAGCCGGACGAAGCCCTGCCATCGACACCACTACTCCAGTCGTGAACCACCATCCCCCGTCGGGCTCAACTCACAAGAACCCCCTCACGTGCCTAACATGTATGCGAGGGGGGTTGAGGCTAATTGCATCAAAGCCTTTGGAGATCCGCCTAATTCCAGGGATTCCCCCATCGTTCAAGGGGTCACGTGCACGTGACCCTTTGGGATTTTTGTAGAGACCCCCCTCCAAGGGTCGGTATTTATTCTTTGGTCCCCAACTGTACTTTTATTTATTTTATTATTATTTGTAGTTAAACCCTTCTATTTCCTCTGCAATTTGAACTTTTTTGCATTTATTTATTATTTAAAAATTGACATTGTGTTCTTTAATTAATTCTAGACACTATGGCATGTGCTTCACATTTTTATTATCTGTGGTTAATTTGTGATGAATCCACGATTCATCATCTTAATATCTTGATCTTAGCAAAATCCCTGAGTAAAATCCCAAATAAATGTCCATAAAATCCATAAATTAACAAAATGACTCTTGTAAATAAAACACACTAATTATTGTATATTAGATTGTATGAAATAAATTACACATAAAAAGCCACAAAAATAAAGGAGTTTTATACTTGTAAATAACCCAAAACTTCATATATTTTTAATAATTTCATTTCAACTCCTTTTTGGCTAATTCTTTCTCTAACTTGTTAATAATATTGTATATAAAAATACAAAAATACAAAACAAATTTTACTTCAAATAAATGCTCCTAGATCCCAATGGGAAAAAGCCGTAAAGACCAACTTCCAAGCTAAATTCCCGCTCCGTATGAACTCCAAATTCACCAAACTCACTTTTAAAGTTCAAGTTAGAAAATTATCTATCCAACGGAAGTGGTTTCATTAAAATCGGAGCTCGTTTGCAAAAGTTGGGTTTTGGGACCTAGATGTACATTGTATACCTTGTATATATTCATTCTTTCTTTAATTTTTATTGTATCTTTCATAATTGCTAAAAATACAAAAATATCATGATTGTGTTGTATTTTAATTATATTATTTTATAGTATTTTTCCGTTGTAAATATCTCTTATTAAAAAGACAAAAAAAAATACAAATTAGAAAGTAAACAAAAATTGTACATGGTGTTTTGTCTTCTTTTGTAACTTCTCCACTATTTGTCTTCTCTCTTTATTTTATTATATTTAAAGTAGCATACTTTTATTTTCTTTTATTTAATCACATTCTCTACAATAACTTCCCTTTCTCCAATAACCTCCAAGTCTTCTTTCAACCTCCATTCCACTCCATATTCTTCCACCAACCTCCCATTCAACTCCACCAATAATCTAACTTCTCATTCAACACCACCACCTCTCTAACTCCCATTATTCATCTCTTTATAATCATCTCCACATCCACATTTTTTGCCCATCCACCATTCTTATAGAATAAGGAGAGAGCTTGGAGTGTTTTGTTGGTGACAGCGGCGAAGCATCGTCCTCGAGGCGACGACAGGAGTCCAGCGTAGCTGCTCCGCCAATCCGGCGAAGACCAGGTAAGTAGTCCTCATCATCCTCTTGTTTTTCTTATCTAATATTTTATTTCTTATTGTTTTATCACACCATTTTTTTTCTTCTCCATTTGTTTAGTCTATCATCATCATCACCACCAACCCACCTCATCATTTTTTCCCATCATGTTCATTCCTTGTTTTAAACAAAATTAAAAAAAATAAAAAAATTTTAAACAAAAAAAAGTCCTTTTATTACAGCACCATCATCATAGCATTTTTTTTCCATTTTATTTCATCTCCATCTTCATCTTCATAACCATCATCATCATATTTTTTTCCCATATATTTGTGTTTTTATTTCCTGTCTAAAGAAATTTTTAAAAAAAATAAAAAAAATTTAAACAACAAAAAGATCCTTTTTTCATTACAGCAAAAAAAAATTTAAAAAAAATCAAAAAAAAAAAAAGCGCTACACGCAGCAGCGGTGGGAGAGGTTCCCACCGCCGCCGCCCAAAGCCAGCGCTGCCCCCCCCCCCCCCCCCCCCCGCGGCTCCGCGCCGCCCGCCGGCTGCTGCGCGGCCGCCCCCCCTCTCCCACAGCAGCACAGCCGCGCAGCCGACAGCGGCCGCGCCGCCCCCTCCGCGCCGCCAACAGCCGCCTTGCCGCCGTGTCCACGCAACCCCAGCGCGGCCCCTCCTTCCACCTCGACTTCAGCCGCAACCTCCACCGGCGCCGCTGCCTCCCTCGCCCTCCGCCGACCTGCTCGCACGCCGCACATCCCGCCGACCGCCGCCGGCCACCCGCGCGGCTCTCCGCCCTCATCGCGGTCGTGAACAGGCCGCGGCCGTCACCACCACCGTGGGTTCCATCGTGCCCTGCCTGTGAAAGAAGAAAGGTGTTTTTATTTTTATTTTTTAATGTAAAAATTGCACTTTAGTTATTTCATGTTTCAGTAATTGCAAACAAGTCCCTGTATATATTTGCTTTATAATTCTAGTTTCTCTTTTTGCACAAAGACCCCTATGTTTGATTAGTAATTTGGATATCTATTTGGCATCTATTTATTCATTGAAAAATGTGTTCATGTTGAGCAACTAATTCTCTACATTGTGGGTATTTATTTATATTTTTGTGACTCGTGGATAATTAATTATAAATAGTTAACTGAAATTTAGCATATTTTACCCATTCTGTGCTCTTAAAATTATATCTAACTCACGGTTGCTTTAAAAATTCCACAAAAATTGTATGTGATGCCTTGATATGTGAGTAACTTACAGTCCAAATTTCACATCTATTGGAGTTGTCTTGTGCCTACAATAAATTATTGAGTGATTTTCGTATTTGATTTTTAATTAAATCCACAGACATCCTTTTCACGAAATTTCAAGTCTCCTGGATTGCTCATCTAAATATCTACTTGAGATAATTTGCATTTTGATTAATTTGATAACGTGGATTAATTAGGAATTATTTACTCACTGTCACTCTGTTTCCACTAAAAAATGCATAAAAAATTCATATTATGTCAAAAAATTCCAAAAATATTACTGTACATTCCTTGCATCATGTTTTAGTTCCAGTAAATTTTTCATAATTTTTGCTTATTGTTTGTGTGAAAAATTGCGAAAATACCCATAAAAAGTGTGCATTTTTAGTTGTTGCATTTTAACCCCTAAAATTCTAAAAAAATATGTTTTGCATTCATCACTGGATTAGGATTCTAGGAAAAATACAAATTGGCTAAATTGGACTTCTTTTCCATTAAAATTAATTTGGCCTTGTTTGTGTTTTCTAAGTGTCTTGGTTCACTTGCATTTGCATTCTATTTGCATTAAAAAAAATCTAAAAAAATACCACTTGGAAATCTAAAATCTTCATTTTCAAATTAAACCCAAGTTGTTTCTTTGCCTCCCTGTGTTCGACCCCGAACTTGCCCGGGATATAAATTAAAGCCGAGACACTCTTCACGGAGATCTTCTCTCGGTTCTGACTGAATCGCTAAGTACACGTGCTACAACGAAGCCGAATTAAACAACGTATTTAGCGACACGTCAATTTGCAATTAATATTTTTGTTGAATCTTGCATATTTTCCACTTTACGTTCTGAAATTCATATATAATTAACCATTGCTTGAAAAATTGTCAAAAATTCATGATAGTAGAGTTAATTGTATTTCACATTGTGCCTAAATAGAATTGCATTTGCATGCATCACTTGCTTTATGAAAATCATTTTATGTATTTCAATATTTAATTTTTAATTGGTCGTGAACTTCACATTTTAGGGTTTATGATTTTTCTGAGATAAATCACCTAATGATCTTTCTTGGATAATTTTATTTCCTAAAAATAAAGAGATTTAATATTTCTTATAATTAATTATTGTGATTCACCTTGTTTGCACCTTTTTATTCATAAAATATTCATATAGAATCAGAAGATTCCAAAAAATTGCATTGCATCAATTTCATCATATTTCACATTCGGACCAAGTTTTGTAATTTTTGGACATCGTTTGATTGACATTAATTTTCTAGTCCTTAAAATTGGCCATAATTTCCTTTGCATTCTAAAATTGCATTAAAAATACTAAAATTTTCTGCCTCGAAAACTGCACATGAACTTTGATAGACATTAACCTAGGTTATTCATTTGCCTCCTTGAGTTCGACCCTAGGACTTGCTCAGGCTAAATAAAAATAAAACCACTCTGATTAATTTGATTACTTAATTAAGTGGTTATTTCTTTATTGACTCTGATTACCCGCCTACAACAAATGACATATTTATTTTTCACGCGTTAGTTCCACTCATTAACAGAGGGTTTTCCGGACTCATCAGTGAGTCATCGCTATCGCCTAGTGTACATCCTCAAACCTCCCCAATCAATGGAACCATCTTCTCGGGATGCCAGGTTCAATATCTGGCCTAAGGGAGATAAGAGGTGATGGAGACCAAAATGATTTTCTAATGTTTTAGGCAAGTGCTTGCATCTTAATTGTGCACCAAAAGTAATGCACATGAGAATTGGGCACCATTCTAGGGATTTGGGCTCTATCCTTATGGCAACGTCCTCACCCACTCTGTTTAGAGGTAAGTACTTGCAAACATCGAGGGGATTACTCTCCCCAAACAATGATTTCATCGTTACATTTGTTTTAGGTCAAGTATAATTAACAATCCTTTTTTATTGAGTTATCACTTTTTTTGGATTTTTTTTCAAGAAATCGATCTAACGAATTCTCAAATTCCTTTATTTCGTAAGTGAGAAAAATCAAGGGAAGAGATCAGAAATGCTGACGCAACAGAAATCAATGATGCATGCACGAGTAAAGAAATGCGCACCTTGCTCAGCAGTGTACATGCAAAATGTAAACTAACATAATGATGCACGAGAAGCGTCCTAGCAGTAACTTAAGAACCAATTAATTTGACTAAGTCCAATCCTATGATCTAGTCTGTAGGAACAAATATTCTTGTTTAGGGGATTTGGACCTAAACGATTACATGACTCAGTCAAGGAAATTGAATTCTATTCTAAGGGCTCAAGCACACAAAACCACAGGAAAATAAATAAAAATAAAAGCGGTGGAAAATAAAAACCGATGAGGTCCCCTAAGTACACAGGTACTTGATGAAACAGACCCCGCAATCCACAGGGGTATATAATGGCCATAGAAAAACAGAAAAAGAGGCAAGTACCAAAAGCATTATTACAACTTAATTACAAGAATAATGATGGAAATAAATGAGTAAAAAGTAAAAAATGTATGCGCAAACTTCTGCTCCAAAACCTTCCAAGTCTTCTGCTTCTTCCTCTCCTACACTCTCCTGCTGCTCGATGAAGAAACGATCCTGCTCCACTTTGCTTAGGTGCATCGGTGCTCCTAAGAATGCCACCCTTACTCATGGGGCCCTCGCAAGAAAGAGAAAAATAAAATATGTGTCAGATAAACAGTTATGAAAAATATGAGCATAGAAAAAGAAAGAAAATAGAAGAAGAAAAAGAAAACAAATAGATAGACAAACACATATGTGTAAAAGTAGCTAAATGAGAAGAGCAAGAATAAGTGATCTGAAATGAATTCCAAAGTCTGATCTTGGGGAGCTTTCAGTGTCCGATAAATTGGATCCCGCAAGCGCTATGTAAGCTCCACATGGCATGCAGTATTCAATATGAATACTCACTCTTCAACAATAAGCAGATCTTTAACGATATAGACAAAAATAAAATGAACAAATGAAAGAAAATAAAAGAAAGTAAAACTAGATGCAAAATCCAATAATAGCATGCTAAAAGGAGAAGAACCTAGCTACCCTCGTCGTGCCTCCACAACAACAATGCCATTTGTTGAACACAACTTTTTGGGTTTTTATTTAATGAAACTAATCATAAGGTGAAAATGTCGGCGCAACCCAAAGAAGCTTCAAACAAAAAATTTTATTTATTTCTCAAGCCAAGAATCAATCAAACAACCAATGTAAGTAATAGAATTTTGTTATTTATTTACCTGTATAGTGTACATTATCGAACTCGGGGAGGCTACAAAAGATGCCGAGGATTATTTAAATCAAAGGCAAGTAATGAACTAAAAAGAAGGAATCTCTAAGCAAACAATCTTGGCTTTTATGGATTTTTAATTTCTTTTAAATTTTATGGAATTTTTAATTTATATATATTTTAATGCTTATTTTATTTTATTTTTTCAATGATTTTAAATTTTTTAATGTTTTTGTATTTTAGTTTTTAAAACAAAAAAATAAAATGAAGGATAAAACCACAAGGAAGAAAGCTTTTTTTTTTGTATTTTCAAAAGAGGAAAAAATATCTAGAAAATTAAACAAAATTATTTTTGTGTTTTAGATAAATTTTTACTGTTTTTACGATTTTCAAGGATTTTTAGATTTTTAGGGTTTTCAAATTAATTAAGAACTGGAAATCAAGCAAACAGAAAATACAACTATTGATTTTGGGTTTTTAAAATAGAAAAAAATATAAATATGGAAAATTATATAGAAAGAAAGGTAATTTCTCAAAATTTTCTAGAGAGCTATTTTATGCATTTTTTGGATTTTCAGTGATTTTATATGACTTTTTAATCTTTTTAGTTTTTTATATTTTTTGGGTTTATAAAGAATTTGCAAATGATATTACTATACAAAATAAAATAATTAAAAATGAACACAAACTATTTTTTTATAATTTTTCAAAATTTTTTTTCGAGTTTTTATTAATTTCTAACTCAAACAGGGAAAATTTTCATTATTTCTAGATTATAAAAGTAATGGAAATTATTCAAAATCTGAATTTTTTTTACTGGAGATCAATGTGATTAACATGATCTTAAGTTGTTTTTTTGTGGATTTTTTAAGCACAATTCGCTATTTATTAAGACTAATTAACAAGCAGTTAATTAACAACTCACAGGGACTAATCTGCTAAGAATTTTTATTTGATGAACCAAATTAACAACAAAAATAATACAGGCGAGGGAAAATATGCAATTTTCCACTAAAAGCGAATGCCAACGCATGTGAGTCACGCTGGCATAGACTTTTATGTGATTATTTTATTTTACAGGGTCAAATAGTAACAAAGAAGGCACACAATTTTATTGCAAAATGACTAGATACTCACTTGCTAAGCACGTGTTTCAGTTCATAGAGGATTAAACTGCAAAAAATGAATGACAAAGGCTTTCCTGCAAATGTTCAATAATCCACAACAAACCATGTATCCCTAGGGGGACTTATTTACAAAATAAAAAGAAAAAAGGGGCCAAAGTGTAAATGATCACCATGGATGTGCGAAACACGTGATGGATCGGACAGTTCTACTCTGATATGATGGATCGAACCAACGGTTGCAATTTGGGGCATTTTGGACGGCATGGATTCAATATGGAAGTTCTTTTTCTAAAGGTAGAAAGGACATTTGGTAGAACACATATAAAGGGGCTCGCCAATGAGTTTCGATCCGCTGATTCTCGGCCAATCCCCACTCAAATCATCTCCTGATGCTCTATAAGCTCCCTTGCGATGCTCCTCTGTCATCCCGATGACTCAACGACGCTCATTGACATACGGACTTTGATCTGGAGTGAAGAATGACTTCAGATACAAAATGTCCTTCATACGATGATATGCAACTCCCTTATCGTTCCAAAGCACTTGAAATGTTTTATGAATGCTCAGAGAGTCTCCGGCCGAATTATTAGGCAAAAACACAAAGGAAATATGAGCAAGCGGTTGACTCTAGCGTAGGTGGTCAGAAGGGAGTCGAGTCTCCAGATCTGAGATGATATGGGGGTTCAGACGATGGAAGAAGATGAAGAAGGGCGAGGTGATGGAGTGTCAGGTTCAGATTTGAGAATAGATGATAGTGGAGCTCTGAACAAGTAGTTTGAAGCTAAGATGGGTGATGATAGGATTTAACCCTAAAACTCAAATTAAAAATGAAATTGAAAATGAAATGGAAGTTAAAGCAAGTCTAATCAAACCTACATATGAACGGAGGGATTTACAACCTCGATCCAAGTGCGATGGCTCGAAGAAGCGAGATGTCAGCGACGCTCCAGCGACGTAGGCTGGATCACGTCTCCCAGGCTATATCTTGCGCTCTCAGCTGCGGAGGCAATGCACTATCACTACACCTCTCTCTGGTGACCAACTTTGGGCGAAGAATCACGAGGAAAATGATCAACCGTGAAAGTTGAAGATCTCCATCTATTTATAGGTGTGAGTCCGGTGAGTTTTAAAATTCAAAGATCCCACGAACCGAGGTGTGAAAGATGAATTTGGTGATCTGGCAATGAAGGTGATGGTTAGGGCTCACGAATCGGAAAAATAATCGGGGTGGAGTTAGATGACAGATTGACCAGGAAAAAAATAGAGAAAAATCGTCGACGAGCGGATAGATCGGGCACGATTGTGGATTGGGGAGTTGACCCGGGTTCAACCAATCAGAACACATCTTCACTACAGGACAAAAATAGAAAAAGACGAAATGGTTAAAAAATGAAATAAACTAAAAATTAAAATAAATTAAAAATAAAAATGTTAGTAATTAAAGAAGCTTATTTATGGTGATTTTTAGTTATTTAAATAAATTATATACATAGGTTAAAATAAATAAAACATTTTATTCATATATACCTATATATACAATAATTGGATTTTTAATATATTATTTTTACAAATATAAATATAATTTAGTAATTTGTTATTTTATAACATTTTATAAGGATCTTAACCTTATTTTTATTTAATTAAAAGAATTAATTTATTAGGATAAATAGGGGTATTTTACAATATACATCGTGATACATATACAATATATACATTATTTTATTTTTATTTATTTTTGATTTTGTGAATTTTATTTGTATTTTATATAAATCAAATACAATATATACAAATAGTTAAAAAAACACAATTTCGACAAAAATACAAGGAAAATAAATATTCATACATAATATAGATACGTATAATATATAATAGCACCCCAAAAAAGCTACATTTCACATATTAACTCCATTTTTTATGAAACTACTTCCATTTAAAAGATTATTTAATTTTAAATACAATGAAATGAGTTTGATTGATTTTGAATTTTGTGGAGAAGATACTGATCTGACATGTTGAGCTCTACGGCTTTTTTTCAAAGTGTGGTTATTTACAAATTGTACAATGAATCTTCTCGCAATTATTTTTAATATTTACTACTTATTTTTATGTACAAGTTCCAAGAAGAAAATAATCTTATTTGATGTGAAATTGGTGATGAATAAAATAAAGTGAGAAATATGTAATATATATAGTAGTGTACATGTAATGAATGACCGTGAATTTACACGTGAAGATCAATTTTCTTGATTATTTTGGTTAATAGGCCTTATCTCCCCCTACTTTGTTTCTTATCGATCAGGTCAAGCCTTGACCTCATCTCGGGTCAGAGTCAATGTGTATTTATTTCATATATATAATCTTTTATTTTCTTTATTATTTATTTATTTATTTTTGGTTAAAATAATGATAAATATACAATATTTACACAAGAATGAGGATTAATAAAATGAGAGACTTATTGATATTTACATGCATTTTATAAGGGATATTAAGCTAAAATAAATGAATAAAAATGATGAAATGCAGCTTTATCAATGTTAGATGTTAAATTAATCAATTAATTAATAGAATAATTTAAATAGGGGGATAATGAATCTTATTAATGATGATAAACATGTGATTCATCACCCCCGTATACTTAAACTTTGCTCATCCTTGAGCAAATAACGAATGAATAAGTTAGTTCTCTCCCCCGCGCCCTCATCTGGGTCGTTTGATCACTTGATCCAATGGCTGATGCTTGTCTTAAACCCCTAGTGGTTGTCCTAAAGAGACGCAACACTTCATCGGCGGTGGCTTCACCCATTTCTCCCTGTCGACCCACATAGCTTCCCACCGTGCTTCCTGTACCTATGTGACGCCCTTTCGTCCCTCTTCTATGCATTGGCCTCTTCATTGAGCTTCTCTTCACACGGGGTAACAAGAAGTGGTTGAAACCACCCCTGTGCAACTGTCTGGAGCTGATCAAAACTAAGCCACCGACCTTCATTCCCAATTATCCAATCATGAGAGGTTTACCCTAGCATCTCCTCCCTTTCCAGTGACAGTACGAGAGTGAGTAGAGAAACCACGATGGTATGCTACCTCTAATAAGATCCTTGGCTTCGCATGATAAGTTATAGCACCAATCTTTACTGTTTGAGCTCCATGAACAACCGACATGTCGAGCGAAGACCATAGGTCATGTCAGACCTCAATCCTAGGCCCGTGTTACACTTACCGACCTTCTTCTTCACCTCTAGGTGACTCTTAGTTAGCCCCTCTTTATTGTTTCTCCAATTTATTCACATCAGCATACAATCTATCACTATCATTTAAGTAGACAATCCCCTTCACTATGTTCTTTTAATCCATATGCATCGCTTCGATCATCACCTATGCTTCTCCATCATCTCCTCCATCTCAGTCATTTTCATACTCCTGCAAGGATATGAACCCTCTAGGGCTCCATTCCAGTCCAACTCCAACCCTCCATCACACCTCATATTCACACCAAGTTACTCCAAACGATTCGGCTATGTACTAATGCATGCATGTACTCAAATACAGCTCAATTGGCGGAACATTTGGAGGAATGATAGGTCCAAAAATCACCCTAATTAATGTGTCACGTTCTTGTAGTCGGACAATCATGATCGATCAAAAATTAACCGCATGAATCGAATAATCAATGAATGAATTAATGTGCGGTTTGATGTATTTTTAACCTAGGCAAGCCCCAGGGTCGACTCAAGGAGGCAAAGGAACAACTTCGGATCAACTTAGATGAATTAGCTCATGGTTTTCCAAAAGATTTTTTTTTATTTTTTTGCAATAAAAATGCAAATACAAAAGGATGTGGATGAACTAGATTATTAAGAAATCAAGCAATTTAGCCAAATTAATTATAAGAGAAATTAATCCAATTCAACCAATTTGTATTTTTCTTGGAAACCTAATACAATGATGATGCAAATTTTGTTTTTTTGGAAATTTTGGATTTAAGTCACAACAATGAAAAATGCAAACTTTTTAGAGGTTTTTATGCAATTTTTCATGCAAATAGAATGCAAAAATTATGAAATTTTTACAGAAAGTTAAACATGATGAATGAAGCTACGTATTTTTTTGGAATTCTTTGTGAATATAAAATTTTTTATGAATTTTTTAGTGAAAACAGAGTGATTATGAGTATTTAGTTTTTAATAAATCCAAGAAATAAAACTATCCATATAGCGATTTATCACAAAAAGATGTTTATATGAGCAATCTAAGAGAATTGAAATGTCACAAAAATAATATGTGCGGATTTAATTAAAAATAAATTACAGAAATCTCTCGATAATTTATTTGAGGCAAAAGACACATCCGTTTTTGATGTAATTTGGATAGTAATTAAAAAACAAGTAGAGGCATCAACTTGATGATTTTTGCACAATTTTTAGAACAATATTTAAGTATGTGCAAATTTCAGAGCATAAATGGATAAAATATCATCGAATTTCAAATTCTGATTTTTATTAAATTATCTAGTGCTCAAAAAAATCTAAATAAATAACCAGAACGTACAGAATTAATTTATAAACAAAATGTACTTTTTGTATTAAAAAACGATGCGAAATGAATGTCCAAATTAATGCATAAATATATGGGTGTCTTTGCTATATAAGAAATGAAATAAACAAATTAAAACTGTGCCTAAAGACATTTGTGCAATTAAAATAAATTTATGGGTAGAAAATAAAATTTTTACAAAAAATAAAAAATGGACCTTCTGATCGTGGCTTCCCTAGGGTAACATACGTGAGGAGAGAGGCGGAGGCGCGGCTAGGGCGTCGCGGGCGGCGCAGCATGAGCTTGACTAGGCAGAGCGGTCGCCTGGCGGAGGCACGCGTGGCTGCAACCATGCAGCGCCTGGTGGCGGCGAGGTGCGTACAGGTAGGGGCACTTGGTGGGCAGAGCAGGATGCTCGCAGGGAAGAACAGAGGTTGGCATTGGCGTCGCCCGCGATTGGCAGAGGTGCTCGCCCGCGGTGAGGGAACGAGCGGACGTCGAACGGAGGAGCATGTGGGAGGCGCTGCTTCGGAGCGGAGGCCGCTGGTCGGCGCTGGTACCACATGCTTGGGATCTGATGGGAGGACGCGACGCGCACGATTGATTGGCGCGCATGTGCTGCACGTGGAGCTGGCGAGGGCGCGAGCTGATTGGGGGAGCAAAGTTGTGGCGCAACAGGCGGACTGGAGCATGCAGCGAAGGGTCGACCAGGAGTGGTCGTGGGGCTGAAGTATGGCGATCTGGAGGAGGAACGTGGGTCGGCGGCGAGGAGGTCGCGCACAACGGGGTGCGCGGAGACCAACAAGAGGTGTAGCCATGCACGACTGGAGGAAGGGGGGAGGTGGTGGCTGCTTCTGCTTCCCCTGTTCTTCTTCTTTTTTTTTTTAATTTTTTTGTGACTTTTTTTGTAATTTTTTTAATAGAAAAAATGTAGAAATAAAATGAAAAGGTGGTGATGTTGTGATGCTTGTGATTTGGATGTGTTGTAAAAAAATAAATGAAGATGATACATACAATAAAAATAATGTTAGATAATAATAGAAAAATGAGAAACTAGAGATGGATAACTTACCTGTAATTTCACCAGAGGGCGGAACTATGGTGCGCGACTCTTGTCGTGGCCTCAAGAAGTCGGTGCAGAGGAAAGCTTCGAGGCTTTGTGCGGAAGCTGCAATAAAGAGTTGTGAGGCTCCTTGGATCTCACCACGGTCGGAGATGGCCGAGCTCATCATTGCTCAAATCGTATCATCCGTGATTTCACCAAGAACGAGACGAGGGCTGGAGCTCTCTCTTTCTCAAGAACGGTGGATGCTGAAAAATGAGGGAGGATAAGAGAATAAAAAGGAGGAGGGGGAAGTTAGAAAATAGGCGGAGAATGTGGAGGAGTGGTGGAGGATGTGGAGGAGTGGTGACTTGGATGATAAGTTCGAGTAGAGAAGAAGTAAAAGGAGAAGGAAATTGAAATAAATAAAGTAAATACGTAGGCTACTAAAAATAGTGAAAATAAAATAAATAAAAGGAAATAAATAAATTAATCTATATATAATTAATTAATTAAAATAAATAATAATAAATAAAATAAATAAAATAAAATAAAATAAAATACAAAATTAATAAATTATTAAAAAATAGGGTAAGACGTGGCGGCTCCAGGAGCTGCCACGTGTCGCACCTACAAAAATCAAAAATTAAATGTAAAGAAAATAAAAAAGAAAGAACAAAAGGGTCAAATCAAAAAGTGGTCAACATGATAGTTGCTTGTCTCGACGAAATCTGCAACTTTCGTAAAGGATCAAAAATCAAAAGAAGTCATATGTACAAAGTGTATTTTTGGATGGTACCTTATAGATATAAAATATCGTATTTTTATCTTTTACATATTTTTTTATTATTTTGAAATTAAAGAAAAATCAAAATAAAATAGAGAAAATATGAAAGGAAGGAATATTTGCAATTTAATCTATTTTTTTGGATTTTTAATAATTAAGAAAATAAGAGGATAAAATAAAGGGTATTTTAGTCAATATATACGATATACAATAGGGGCCCAAAACCCAAGTTTCACATACGATATCCAATTTTTATGAAATTGGTCTTGTTTTGAAGGTCTTTGAATGTATATTATATTAAAAGTGAGTAGACCTAAATCGCACACTGTATGAGAGTGATATTCACATTTTTAGATTCATAGTCTCAAACTTGGATTTGGGTTTTAGTGGACAATTTTACAAGTTAGTATTTTTTTGATATTTTTCTTTATTAATGTTAGTAGTATATACACTATAAAGTTGGTTTTATTAGATTTGGAGTTAGTATAAAATAGATACAAATAGGTGAATTTGGCTAATATACAAGTGATTATGCACAAGTGGATTTGGCTCCTTATTTAATGCAGAAATGCATGCTAAAATGCACAAATTATTTACAGGTGCATGAATGATAATAATGCAGAATAAATGGAAAAATGCAGCAAATTACTCAGGAACGAAGCTCTATTTTCTACTTTTAGAGTGACGAATCAGAGATTCATCGAGGAGCTTCATCCTCGTGCTTTACCTACGACGAGCGAGAGTTGTCCCGCTGATACAACAAATTCCAAGTCACCTCCACCCCTTGCATCTTCGTGGATCTTATAGGAATATACCACGAGCATCAAAAGAGTTGTAAGACGGAGGAGAAGCTCTCAGGACTTTGTCAGAGCCATGCCAACTCTATCGCACATGGAGTAAAAGAGCTCATCCGTGAAGTACATGCACCATAGGATTGTCTATATTAGACAATTTATATCATCCCAAACCTCAACATTGCACCTGCATCATCAGGTGAATCAAAGCCAAATTCGAAGCGACGGTATCCTCCACGTGGCCCTAGCCATGAGATGTGTATTGAGCCTTAACATCACACATCTTGCACATGGAGTGCCTAAGCTTTTTGTGCTCATACCTCGATGGCTCTTATATTCTTGGAAATACCATCATGTTGGCTTTATTACAGATAAGCACCAATCTATTCCCATTTATTGTAGTTTAGCCCAATTTGGACCTAAATGTGATAGTTTCTGTATTGTTATTTCATGTTTTATTGCAATTTAGCCTATGTATTGACTGCTTAATGTCTTGAACACATTAATTCCATATTCAATAAAATTGGTCTTGATTTAAAGCTAATTAAGCTATCTTTCATATAGTAATTATGTGTTCTATTTGAATGCATGATTTAATATCTATTTACAGAACAATGTTTTTATTTTTCACATGATAATGAATATGTCTTAAAGTCAACATAAGTGTTAAATAATTTACCTTAGTTGAATTCATTCCGAGCATTAAAATTCTCGTTTAATGAGTTTTTAAATTATTACAAGCTAGATTCAACTTTAATTAAGTAGGAAAACTACCATGCATGTGTATAAATACCATTTTTAGCTTTTTAATTTTTATTTGATTTTTTGTAGATAAATAATGCATAAAAAATCAAAGCTGATGTGAAATAATGAAATGGACTCAAATGGCATTTTTGGCATTTTTATAATTAAGTCAATGTTATAATAAACTAGGGAAGTGAGATATATACAGGTGGTCCAGGTTAGTAAACTCAAGGCAGGACTACTATTTTTAATTGCTTTTCTGATATTTTTGGATTTTAATTTTTATTTAATTAGTTAAAACATTGAATAAAATAATGAAATGAAAAGCGAATAATCAAAATTAATGGACTATGTGCATAAAATTACATGTCAAAATCTACAAATATGCGCAATGCACAATTAGGTCCCAAAATCCAATTTTCATATATGAACTCTGGTTCTTTTGAATTTGGTCTTGATTTGTATATAATTGAAAGCAAATTAATTCAAAAGTGAATAGAGTACATTTGGACATTGTATGCAAGAGAAATCAATGTTTGTGGCTTTTTTTTCATGAAATTAGGGTTTGTGTTTACTTCAAATAAGTACAAGTTAGCATTTTTTAGAATTTTTAATGGATTAAGGTTAGTGATATGTACAAAATGAAGCCCGTTCCATGTTAGTTGGAGTTGCATGAATTAATTAAAAATACTTGAAGTTAGATGAGAACATGTAGATGAATATGAATGTGGAAATGAATGCTTATTTATTCAAATTATTTACAAGTGCATGAAAGTTTATTTTATGATATTAATAGATGAATGAACCTAATTTCTCAAGACAAAGCTCCATGTTCAGCTAATTAGAGTGATGAATCATAGATTCATCAACTCCTTATACTTAAATCTTGCTCGTCCCCGAGCAACTAAGAATGAAGAGGTGAAATGAGGTTGGGTTCCATACCAAGATCATGAGCAAAAGATGAAAATAGAGCAAGGTCTGACCTTTGGATTAATAGTTTGGCGGAACTCCTGTGAGAATTGGGGTCTCAAATTCAACATCCTCCAAGTTCTACATATCATTGTAACAGTTTCGGCTCAGAAGTCATCTTAGATCAATCCACCTCCCGAAACATTCCCCATGAACATTGAACAACTGTCTCATATGTGTGAAAGGTGTTAGCTCTTCCCATATGAAATGCCGGACTACCGCTCAAACCTCTCCTCCGATAACTCTTCCTCGGGGAGTCAGGTATTTCCTTTTAAGTTCATGTACATGCTAGTTCACAACGAATATAGAGGAGAAATTTTTAGAAGAAGGAGAAAGAACTGGAGGGTGACTAGTGTGATCACGTCTCCTATAAAGCATTACCAGTATAGCCAAGTCTTCACCAAGATATGCATGCTTTATGAAGCTTGGACCTTTGTGGTCAAGTATTTATTTGGTAGTTGTCTTCTTTTGGTATGGATTTTGGTTGCTCTGCGTGGATCTTTTTATGCCCCGATGGATATAAAATCTTTTGTTCCACCCATGTATTATGGTCTTAGAAAAATTATGCTTGCAGTCCATTCCTCATCTGAGGCTTTATTTCAACTCGTACACTGGTCGTTAGATGTCCATGATACCCGAAGAAAGTCTCGCATAGTCTTCCAACACCCCGTTTGAGTTGAGCTAAGTGCATAGTGATAGGGTACAGATTGATTCCCTATTCGAGACTCGTACTCAGAATGAGGCGACCAGGTTAGACACTAAAAGTCGATGTCTGGACATTGTCATGCAGAACTAGGGGAAATAAGTCTATGACCCGAAGCTTCTAAAATCCTATTTCTCAGTGAAGTTCCTTTGAAATTAAGTAGATTAAGGCCAAGTCAAGACTAATCTTGATTTCTGTTCACAACTCAGTATGGAACCCAGGGCTTTTCACCAATGCAGATGCATGAAATGGCAAATGAAGCGCAAGTGCATGAAGTACAAAAACATTATTTTATTTTATTTTTGAATTTTGTTTTTTTTTTATGTTTTTTATGTTGTTTTTTTTCCATTTATTTGTTTATTTATTTAAATATTTTTACAAGAATTAGCTACACCCCATGTTAGTTTTATATATAGAAAATATGATACCATATAATACAATGTAATGTAGTGTATGTACACAAATGCGACTCACCCCCTTATACTTAGCGTATGCTAAGTATATAAGGATGCAAAATAAGAAAAGGGGGAGAGGGGTAGAAGTCGATCGTCCCCTATACTTAGGTTCTGCGTCAACTTAAGTATAGAAGAGAGTAAAAAATAGGGCGGTCGAGGACAAGAGGATAGAAGGTAGATATAAACAGGGTGGGCATTGGTTCTCCCCTATACTTAGGATTTTGCCTAAGTAGAAAAGAAATATAAAGGGAACTTATGGGATCGGGGAAGAATGTACAGAGTTCAAGGAGGTTTTTGGCAAGCCTTCTTGCGGGCATGTGGTGGGAGGGAATAAGGATATGAAGAACATGATGTAGAAGATTCCTACCTATCGTCGGAGTCATCTTCAAAATTGTAGTATTTAGTGGAGGCACTCCAACTAATTCTTCTCTATTGCTGCTTACCCACATGTTCAACCAACTCGACCTCGGATGATGAATAATCTTGTGAAGAAGTATCCATCTGGTCATATCTAATTACATTTGTCTGTGTACAATATCCTGAGGCGGAGTCTTCAGAATAATTAATGTCTATGGTGATGTACTTAGTCAGTTTGCTAGAACCTGAAGAAAAGAGAGGAGAAGGACCGGAGTGCATTTTCCCTTTACTAGCAACCAGACTAGAGGATGTGACCCTTCTTAACTGAGTCTGTGAGGTGCTGGCCATTGGTTCTTCATCTGATGAATCACCATGTATGTTGTATATATCCTGTAGGGTCAATACACATCCTAGGTATATGATACTGCTTTGAGTTAGTTTGGGCTTTGTCATCTTAGGTGTTGGATCACAGTAATGTTCAAGGAAGTTCGAAATAACTATGTCTAGGTTTGGTGAATTGGTTGTGTCTAGGTCAAGGTCATTCACCTTGATAGCAACATGGGTAGCCTCGACAGTCTGATCCATAGGTGTCTCTCCTGGGGTTGTATCTCTGCGGAAAAGTCTGTTCTTGTGAAGGCTCTGTCTTGGTCACGATTGTCGGTTTCATGTTCGATTGTCTCAAGGTCAGGTGTGTCCTTAAGAGTTTGATCATTATGGTTCTGGATCTTGAATTTTATGTATTGAGTCTCACAATTGATAGTTGCTCTAGCATAGGCTAAGAATGGCTTTCACAGAATGAGAGAGACTTGGACAACTCTCCTCGATGCTCAATGTCCAGTACAATCAAGTCCACTTTGTGTTTGACACCTTAGAAGTTTAAGACGACAGAAACAATTCCTCTCGGTGTTTTTATGGATCGATTAGGATATTGAATGATCACTCTGGTCTTTCTGAGCTGTCCAAGTTTGACTCGGTCAAACATGGATTTTGGGAGGATGTTCAGGGTGGAGTCGTCCTCTATCCGAACATGAGTAAACTCGGTGCTCTCAATTTTACATGCAACCATAGTCAACCATTTGACTCTACAACTTTTACTCTTTTGGGGCATCACCATGAACTGGCAATAATGACTAAATGATATTCATTTTGAGATATTTTCTTGCCTGTCTTCTTAGGTGATAATCGCCTCTTAACAAATCTCTGAAGATCGAGTACATACTATATGGCCTTGATTAATGAAGTTCTAAGATCAGACTTTTGTAAAATGCTTCCATTTCAGTGTTGTCAAGTTTTTTTTTTGATTTTTTTGATTTTTTGATTTTTTTGATATTTTTATTAAAGTCAGTGGGCTGGTCAGATTCCTTTGGTGTCTATGCTTGAAAATTTTGCACATGTTTTGTCTAGGGTTCACTTTGTGGCATCCTCACTTCTCTTAGGTTATTCATCATATTTTTAACTATTTGGATGACATCATCAAGTTGTTTAGTCAATGCATCAACATTTTTATTAATCTGAGCTATGCCATCCACTAGCGTCTCATGATTTGTAGATGAATGACCATATTCATCATGTCATGACTCCGGCATATAATCCTGAGCCGAGTAATAGTCATTCTCAATGGTAGTGGCTTGATCGTGAGTCCTATTTCCTTGACTCTGAATCTCAAATGTCTGGTCAAAGGAAACCTGATCGTACTCAGGAAGAGAGTCATCCCAAGTAGGGGATGGCTAAAACATTGATTTTTAATCATTATTGGGAATCGTATTTCTTTGTCAAATTCAGTTATGCTCATGTCCATCCTTGAAATCGCTCACTCCGTTGTATCTACATAATAATCATTCGATTCTACGAGTGGTTTATGTCTTACAAATTCAACCTAAGAAGGAGTGGGGTGGAATGAGGGTGAAGCGTATGATGACTTGGGAAGAACCACCCCAAAGAGAGGGTTCTTCTGAAATGAGAATGGAGACTAAGATGGTCAGAATTCGGTCATGTAAGTGCGGCCCACAGAGTCTGGGTATGAATATCAATATTCTGACATCTTCATAAAAGAACTTGGCGTATGATTCACGAACCTCGATATGCAAATCCAAGTGGAAGGATCTTTGAACGCAGATAATTCAATACACAATGCCAACCTCAAATTTCACCATCTTCATACACTAAAGGCTGTAAGAGTTCGTCTGGTTTTCTTTTCAATTTTAAATTGGTGATAAAATAATCTTTAAATCTGCTACAAACAGATGTGCCACCCTGACACCCATATGTGGTTCTACTTCCCCTCAATCAAAGGAGTGATCTGTTCGGGCTACTATGTTTTATCATACCCATAAAGGATATAGTAGACATGCACATCCAAAACGTCGACTATTGTTGGAGGCGAGCGCTTGCAGCTCCCAAACCCGTAAGAGTCAGGTTTGGAGACTTAGGGCACATGTCCAGGATTTTGGACTCTAACCTTACAACCATGTCCTCACCCACTCAAAGTCTGGAGGTATGTAGTACAAGAATGGGGTTGCTCTCCCACAATCAATGATATTCAATTTTATTACAACTTTAATACTCAATAATGTTTAGCAGTCACCTTATTTTAATTTTATTATCACTTTGATTTTGAGATGAGATCAATAAACATCTACACAGGGATTCCAATTTCCTTTAGATCCCATATGAGTGAAAATCGATGGAGAATCGAAAAAGCTGTGCAACAGGAAACCCGGTGATGAATGCAGAGTCAGAGACACTTAAAGTGCTTCCTCGTAATATCTGTGCATGATGCTAAATAAAATTAATTTTATTTAGACAAATATGTCTAATGCATACGCGAGAAACCACACCTAGAACATGAATTTTTATTAGCGGGTGAAAGAACAATTTAATTTGGCTAAGTAAAATCCGATCTAGTGCGTCTAATTAATGTGGAAGTGTGGGCCTAGTCCTATGAGCATAGAAATAAACCTAGTAGCTCTAATAGCCACAGTGCAATCCTAGTATTACATCAATCACCACAAATAATAGGGCCTGATAGGTCGAGTGTCCAGTCCAGGTACAAACACGAGTTTTGATGTGAAGACTGATGGGAATAGATAATTATTACAAATTAATTACAAAAATGAATAAAGGAAATCAATATCTCTCTCTATCTCCAAAAATTAAAGAATAAACCAAAAATTCTTCGCCCATCGTCAACGGGCTTGGTCCACAAAATTGACCGCCTTCGGTTGCTCCAAGTTGCGCGGGCTTCCAAGAAAACCGCTCAACGTCATCAGGTGCCTTGCATGAAAAATAAGAGAAATGAATGTTAGAGAAATATTCATAAGAATATATATAAGAATAAAGGAAATATACTGAAAAATAAATAGAGAAATAAATATAAGAAGAACCATGGGTCAAACTACCTAAGGATGGAAAACCCATAATTTTAAATTGTTTAAAAATTGATCCTAAATCATATACCTCCCCATCAACGGTGCCATTTGATGAATGCTCCAGAATCACCCTTTTAATTAATGATAATTAGTAAAAGTTATCAAAATAGTTGTAGCCAGAGTATCTAGGAACCATCAAAATTGATAACATCGAGAAATGATATAGAGAATCAAGTCTAAATGCGATCAATATTATTTATTTTACTTGGGTTAGTCCAAAGGTCGAACTCAGGGAGGTAATGTGAGGGTCTAGAATCAATAATTAAATAATCTAAGGAAAAAAATTGGTTTTCAGAGAAGAAGAATTATTTTTTGGTGTTTTTGTATTTTTTAGATATTTAATTGGTTTTATAATAAGAGATGTAATTAATTACGTAAAGAAATATGATGCATGTATTTTGAAAATAATTTTTAACGCAAAAGAAAATAATGCTATTCTATGGTCACAAATAAAGTAATAAATGCAATATTTTTGAGATTTCTAAATGATGAAGAAATAGATACAAATGCAACAAGCTAAGCTGGTTCAATCTAAATCAATCAAGTAGAGAAAGTAAAGAGCCAAGCCAATCACATTAATTCAATGAATCCACTAGCAACCTTCCCTTTATTAATCTCCGTAAATAATTAGTAAATTAAGCTCTGATTAATTTCCTAAATAAATCATGATAAATCACAAATTATTGAGCAATAAAGAATAATCGACTCAGGATAAATATGCTCAATGCAATTGAATAACCTTCTTAAATAATTGATGTCAAATAATGTCTCAAAATAAATGTCTCAATGTTTTAGATGAAAGAGGATCATATAATATTTAAAGCGACACTAAGAACATAAAAATCTGATGACAAAAATGTGCAAGATATGGATAATTGAAATTTCAGGGACTAAACAACAACAACAATAATAATAATTAAAATCTTATAGATTAAACCTTATATAGGGGCCGATAAGCAATTTATCAAAGCTGTTGGACTCCTATGATATTTACCCCTAGCAGGGGTATTTGTGTAATTTCCAGAAGTTGGAGGGCTTCTACACAATTTACCGAAGCACACGTACCTAGGCATGTGATGGAGCGAGGTCAGAGCGCTTAGATCGTTTACTCCCTCCATGTGGCATTCTCTTGTGCTTTGGATCCTATCCGAGGCGTCAAGCTCGATGAGAGGCTTAAGGATTGATCTCAAGTGTCTGATGAGCTTCTATTGATGGGTCTCTTTTGGCGTAATTGAATGGTATGGATTGCCTTAGCTCTTGATCATATGGCTCTTGTAGGTCTGAACGTGGGGATCCTTCTTCGTCGAGTCTTGGATAGCTGCTCGTGCTGCGGTGAGGCGGAGGATGGCGATGGCTATTGTCGAGATAGTCGTAGGCAGTGGTGGAGTGAAGGTAGTCAATGAAGGAGTTGACTCTGAGTAGTTCACCTGAAGAATGGAGGGCCACTGTCTCAACTCTGATCTTCAACTCGAGCCACAACGACGATGAGTCTAAACCGCTCTAGGGGGAACAATGTGGTAGCAAGGTCGAGACGACCTTGGATCACGCCCGGAGTGAGGTCTTACTTGAGATAGAGTCCCCTGTCAATGTCCTCTCCCTCTAGATCTCTCTCCTTTCTAATCTGGATAATGGCTAACCCCCAAAACATAAGAGGGGGATTGATCTGAAATAGGTATGGGTTGTTTGGAGTTCGGATCGGAGGAGTGATAGAAGTGGTTGGTGGTGAGAGAGGATTTTCAGAATAACGGGGAGAGGCAAAGAGTCGGTGAGGTTTGGATCTCTAATGACGATGGGGTTTCAGGCGTCTGGATCAAGGGTTTGGGCTGGTTAGAGTCTTTAGGTGTTATGAGTGATGTTTAGGGTTTCTAGATGGAGGAGGAGATAGGATTAGGTCCTATGGGGGTTGACGGGAGATGGGTGGAGCAGAATGCCAGCACAACAAAGGAGGTGTGGTGCGACGGATCTTGCTGTGGCGAGAGGTTGAAGGTCGAAGAGAGTGACGTTCCAGGCACGTGACGAAGCTGATCGATGTCATGTGCTTTGCACGTGAGGAGAGAAGAGGTAGGCAAACGGTCAAGATTGAGTGGCACTAGTGGATAAGAATGGTTGACCTGCTTGACTAGGTTGACCAATGACTTGAGGTGGCCCAATGGGTGCACGACAGTTGGCACAGATCAAGACCAAAATATTGACCAGTGCAAATAATGTAGTAATAATTAGATTAAAATGATAAATAAAGTCAAATGAAAAAATGATCAAAAGGAAAAATGTGCGTCTAAATGTGATCTACAATGGTCACGTAGGATTTAGATGCAAACGGAATCAACTATGTAATATATGCATTTTTGGTGATATTTTATGTATATAAAATACCAATTTTTTATTTATAATTTTTATTTGATTTTCTGTAGATAAATAATGCATGCAAAATCAAATGTGATATGAAATAATGCAATGAACTCAAATGGCATATTTTTAGTATTTTTGTGCATAAAGTTAATGCTATAATAAACTTGGGAAGTGAGATATACAAGTGGTCCATGTTAGTAAGCTCAAGATAAAACTCAAATTTTTAATTGATTTTCCGATCTTTTTGGATTTTAATTTTGATTTAACTATTTAAAACACTAAATAAATTTAAAATAAAATAATCAAAATGAGTGGATTATATACATGAAATGATAGGTCAAAATCAACAAATATGCACAATGCATATTAAGTCCCAAACCCCAATTTTAACAAATGAACTCTGATTCTTTTGATTTTGGTCTTGATTTATAGATATTTGAATGTACATTAATTCAAAAGTGAGTAGAGTACATTTGGACACTATATGAGAGGGATATCGATGTTTGCAGCCTTTTATCTTGAATTTAGGGTTTGCGTTTATTTCAAATATGTACAAGTTTATACTTTTTAGGAGTTTCCATGGATTATATCCAATGGTTAGTGATATGTACACAATGAAGTCAGATTCACGTCAATTGGAGTTAACATGAATTAATTAAAAATGCTTGAAGTTATGTGAGAATATGTAGATGAATATGAATGTGGAAATGAATGCTAATTCATGCAAATTATTTACAAGTTCATGAAAGTTAATTTAAGATATTAACTGATGAATGAACATGATTTCTCAGGAAGAAGCACTATTTTTTTGCTAATTAGAGCGATGAAATGCATATTCATCAGTATCCAAGATGAAGATACTTGCAATGTATGCATCTTTTGCTCCCATATACCATGTACATCATATACAAAAGCAGCTAATGTCAGGGTCTCAAACGTGGGTAGCAGACTAATCCTTTGCCCAACCTTGCCAGCAGGAGTCGTCTGTAGAGACATCTTTAGAGGAGTCTCCACAGGTGTAGGGGGTGAATGATGTATAATACACACAAGATACTACCACCAAACTAGTAGGAATGGGATGTCGTTAGCAGTACTGGCATCTCCCTACTTTTTACAACATTTGTTTCACTCCTACACCTCTTCCTACACATCCGAGTCCTGAAGCCTGCCACTCCCAACCACCGAGGCAGAATACATGTGTCAACAAACGTATCCTTCGGTCCCATCATTTTAGAACTACCCGTAGAGACAACAACAATATCAAGGCCAATAGGGCCAGTCTTCATGTTCTTCGTTGTACCGGTAGGGACAGCTTAAGCAACACTTAGGTTCATAACAGTCACCTTCATCAAGTGCTACTGATATTCATAAGCAGATATTAGGGAGCTCCATTCCTACAGGAGCAAGATTCATGATATGTGGATTGACATCAACCACTTATCTTGATGGTAGGATGAGCGATCTGCACCATCAACCTCCATTCCCACTCAGGTTCATGCTTACCTTAATATCTTGAACAAGACACATCCACACTATGATCATGTATACTGCTCAGATTCACCTTAATCTGAGCATGAGATCTTTTCGTTGATAATGTCAATCATATGTTACTCAAGAACAGAAGGATCATTGTCATACCTAATTGGGTACGAGACTTGGAGGAGGACATCTCTGAAGCTCTGCTTGAGGAGACCTTAGAGGATGAGCAGGACGAGCATCGACAGACACATCAACCCCTTCATCAAAACATGAGGAGATCGCTCGAGGGTAGAGAGAGGATAAAGACCAAACAAGCACATCATGATGGAGATACCGATTCAGAGTCTACAGAGGACCTTGCACCTTTAGTCGAGGAGGACATAACATCAAACACTTCCCAACATGTAGCAGACGACGGTAATTTAAATTCCTAGTTATGTCATAAACATTCATGTATGAAAAACTTAGTTTCTTTGAATAAAAAGACATATGTTTCAGTGTATGATTTTGATTCTTATTCATCATCTTCTCATCATTCATTCCCTTTCCCTCATGCTTCAACGACAAGAAAGCATATCATTAAGAAAATTAAAAACATGACCCTAAAATGGCATAGTTTTGTAATGAAAATATCATTGTTAAGGTGTCATTTGATAAGTATGTGGCAAGTAATCATGCATTTCAAAAGTATCTTAAGGTGAGATGCACACCTAGTAGGGTAAGCAAAAAGAAATCGAGCTGTCAAGTAGAGACTCATGTCTTAACAATAGCCACTACTTATTTTATCAAAAATCAACAAATACCGAGAAAGAAGAACTATATGGGTGCACAATATGTGGTGAGTCATATCTATGATATTGCATTTGGACACACTCTCATAGATAACAAGATATTTTATTAACCTACTACCTTTAGACTCCAGGGGAATTTTTGTGATTATTTCTCCTTTTTATTTCTATGCATTTTATTACAATTATGCCCTTGTACTATTTTCTTCATAACTTGAGTATACGAACTCCGATTCAGTTGATTTTGATCTCGTTTTGTTGCTAATTCATTTTCCTCACAATGGCATATAATATTTACTAATTTACACTTAATTTCATGTACTAAAAGCTGAGATCTTTTATGTGTCATTTGTGCATATTTTAAATGACAAAAATTATCAATGTGCCTTAAGTTATATTGGAATCAATTTACTTCTTATTGCTCACTGATTTGATATTTTTAGGGCATATTTGTATATAATACCTCTACTTGCATATCATTGCATTGTATAGCATTTTAATTGCATTTAAAATCAAATAAAAATTCATGCATCATATCACTTTGTCTCTGCATCATTTTATGTGCATAATTTGTCTGCATACCATTTTGTGCCATGCATTGTAATTGCATTTGAAGACCTATATTTAGAACTTAATCGCATATTATTTAATCGATAATTTTCGATGAATAGATGTGGATGCTCATGTCCTTGAGTTCGACCTAGTATACTTGCCAAGTAAGATTATTGCCACATATTCGAAGGTGTGGTCTTTGCATGGATCGTTTTCATCGCATGTACTGCAATAAAACACGATCATTAAAGTGGTGAAAATGCTATTCATCACTACTTTGGAATGTTAGTTAGTGTTGTTGAGTAAGTCTAGGTAGACCATCCTAATACCCTTCTCTGAGGCTTATTTTCTACAGAATGGATCCAAGTCATGATACTTAAGAGTTTATTCCAGCATATCAAAGAATTTTCAACCACTAGTTGAAATCCTCCTTCCAAGTCATGATACTTAAGAGTTGATTCCAACTTATCAAAGAATTTTCAACCACTAGTTGAAATCCTCCTAACAAAGTTGGTTCTTAAAAGAAGGTAGTTCAAGGGTTGAAATATTTCTACATGTTTTGGAGAACTACTCTAAAAGAATTCACAATAAAACTCCATATTCTTGGAAAATATGTTAAAATAAGTAATTAGTTATCAAAGTTTATAAATGATATCATTTGTTTTCTCTAAAATTCATCTGTAAAAATTACAATACAATGATGATATATTCATCCAAATTAGTATGAAAAAGAAATAAATGCATCAACACTCAAGTCCAGTAATACCTCACAGTCTACACGGGATCACTACAACTTGCTGATGCACTCTGTCGACTGTCCTTTGAAATAACAATTATACATAACTGAAACATCTGGTGAACTAACTATTTAAAAAGAAGAGGTTCATCAGCCCCAGATTATATAAATGAAATGCATTGAGGCACAAATACATATTACAAGAACCCCTAAAATAGGATAATTCCAATTCCCCAATCACCAGATTTTACATATACATTCCCTCATATTTAGGGATCACTCTGGTTCTCCTTTCTACAAGGACCATGGCATTGCAAAATTCTCTGGAACAATCCCAAACTTTCCACACACAATCGAAATTTGCCGATTCCATTTCTTGGAAAAAATGATCAAGTTCGATGTGCGGTCACATTATAGCTTATGTGGTGATCTAGACAAAACCACCCACGCAGACCACATGTATGACTTCAAAAATCAAGATTGGCATAAATTCACTTGTTGAAAAGAGATCTTGTTAAACCATGCCTTTTGAAACATGTAGCATATATGGGTGTAAAGAGTATGTTGCATTAGATTTGATTTTTTTTCCTATTGCAGAGATGGCCTGTGATTTCACATGTTATCACTGCTTACACACACCAATGACCAATATTCTGGACTAATTCTCTTAATCGTGTATATTTAAGAGCTTGACAATCTCGCTTATTTTGATAAATGCAATTGACAATGCAAATATAAGTCTACTGAAACAAAATGTTAAAAAGAATAGGCAACAACCGAATATGTAGATCGTGCACAAGGTTGTATGATGAACTTATTCTTCATATATTTTAAAGTTCAACAAAGCTGAACCAAAATTGGAAATCATAGATAAGGACACAAGTGTATAGGTTCATAATTATGTGGAAACTCGTAACAAGAGGAAGGGGAAACATCGTACCAGAAAAACTCGTCTCCTCAAAATCTCCACCCATGAATAAACAATGCCTTCGATGCTCCATTGATGGCACAAAATCGCATACGAGGGTGATCTTGACATTCTCTACGTGATAATGGCTTTGGATCAAGGTTTAAAAAAACAGGCTAGACCGGTCGAAAGGACCAGTTGAATCGGGTACTGACCTTGTTACTACTGGTCTGTCTGATTCAGTGCTAATTGATGAATCCTCATTCATCGCTCTTTATTCTTTTATTTTAGCTAATTATTTTGGCAAAGCATCATGTAAATAGTTGTAAATACAATAATTTAGCAAAAAGCATGCATGTGTTAATATTTCATAAGTAACATGTATGTGTGCAAAAATAAAAGAATAAAGAATAAAAGAAAAAGAAGGAAATATTTAGAAAAAATATTGAGTGACCCAAACCCAAGAGAGGGTCAAGCATTGGCCTGATCGCCAAATAAAATAAGTAGAGAGAGATAGGGTCACTCTATGTTGTACATATATACTATCTATGTATATAATTTATTTTTATAAAAATAAAAATAAAAAGATATTTTTATTTCCTTGTTTACACTTCTAAAAAGAAAACAAAAACTAGAAAAATAAAATAAAACTAGAATAAAACTCTCTCTCACCTTGTATATAATACATGTATATATGTATATTTCCCTATTTATTTTATACTTGTATAAATAAAAAAAATAAAACAAAATAATTTTATACTCCAAAAATTATGTTGTAAATAAATAAAATACAAAATTGTGGTATTTATGTGAAAATAAAAAAATAAAAATAAATGTACAAAATACATAGGTATTTTATACCTGTATATAATACAATATACTATATATAGATTAATTTATTTTTCATAAAAAAATAAATTAAAATCACAGAAACATTCCTTGAAAAATAATAAACATTTTTCATTTTATTCATTTTTTATTTTAAATTCATTTATTATTTTTAATCTATTTATTTTTGATTTTCCAACTATTTTGTCGTTTTCCCCTGCCATACCTGATTGGTCCAGGGCGGATTGTCGACCTCGGTCAACTGCCCCCCGGACCTTCCTTCGGTCAGACCCGATTTCACCTGATTTTCTCCTAATTTCCGTGAACCAATCCGACTGCCATTTCCTTACGGCTCCGATTACTGATGAATGATCCACGATCCACGCCCGATGAAATCTCTAGGGATTCGTCCCTCGATTCACGCGCCCATGCCCCATCTTTCTCGGACGGTCTCTTGGAGCCCCCTCTTCTTCCGCATCTTTGGTCGTTTCCCTCGTCTCCAGTGACCTCCACCTTCATCCATGAGTGACAGCGTGTGAGGGAGCACGTTGTAGTGAGGTCTCGAGGTGTATAGCCCTAGGTCCGGCGTACACTCCGCCGTGCTCCACTACGAGGTGAGCCCAGCCTCTGGGCCCGTCGACCCATCGAGGCAATGACCCCCGAAGGTCCCTAACCTCCAGCCCAGACGACTTAGTCCATCAGGTAACCTAGATTTAGTCTTCCTTCGCCTTTAATTCGTATTTTAGGATATTAGCATAGTTTCCATAGCTGAGCTCCGGTCAACTTGGTTGGAGCTTTGCCTGGTATTTCTGAGCACCTGACCACCTTCACCAGCCTTCTCCCCACCTTCTACGCCTACCCATCCAACCCGATTTGCCAAGGAACGGGGTTTGGACCCTCCTCCTCCGCCGCTTCGTTGGAGGGTCACACCACGACGCACCAGCCACCCTTTTCAAGATTTAATGGGTCGAGGCACTTTGCCCTCGACTCCGTAGTTTGTCTGTGTAGGTTAGAGCGTTAAACGGACCTCATCTGGAGGTCAGCACACCCGAGCACAACAGCTCCACGTTTTCACGATTCGCTTGGCCATTCTCCCTGGTCTTGTCCTCATCGGAGCATCGCCACAGCTGCGGACCGTTGCCAGCAATCTTTTCCCCATCAGAGCAGCCCTAGAGGACGTCCCTGCAGCATGTATCGGCTGATCAAAGCTCGTCGGAGGCGAGTTCTTTGCCGCTCTTCTAGGTGTCGTCTCCACTGTTGGATTGAGGTTCCTTCCAGTTCTAATCTCACCCGTTCATCCTCGGAGAATCCTTGATCGTTCGATCCATCCGAGGATCATCTCTCATCCGTCCATCGTCGAAGATGCATCCGGAGATCTCACCCGTCAGATTATAAGTGGAGTGCTGTCGACCGTTGGATCGCTAATAAAGAAGGGTATTTGCACTTAGGCCCTTTTGTCTTTCTGCATTTATTTGTTTGTACTGTAAATATTTTTAGCAGAAGTTTTTTATTTTGGATAATTTGCATCTAGGTCCTTGTGCTTTTAATATTTGCATTCCAGTCCTTCTATTTGTGTAGCTCGTGGTCCGCCACGTGACTTCTGTGTTATTTGCATGATTAGCCCTAGACTTTATGGTTATTAATGAGTGAATTTTTATCAATAGGAATTACACGTATACCCTTGAGTGCCTGGTTCACATGCTGTCCACGTGTGGAATTGGATTTTTTTTGCAAATTAAGCTCTGAACTATTTCCGCATGTTATCTTTTGGCTCGAAACTTTTTAATATTTGCACATAGGTCCCTGTTTGCTATGTGTCTTATTTTTATATAAATAAATAGTATTTTTGCTCCAAAAATCCTTAGATTTTGACATGTAGCTCCTGCTAATGTGTAGGAATTTTGATGATTTTTGGGTTGTGTTTTAATTTTGTTTATTATTTTCTAAAATTCAAAAACCTTAAAAAGTTCCCTGTCTGTCTTTGAAAATCAAATAAAAATATTAAAATACCTTGAAAAATTCCAAAAAATTGTCTGATTATGTGTTTTATGTTGTTTGAGTTTCTGTGCAATTTTTGCCTTGTTACCATTTATAAAACCCATAAAAATTAAAACAGAGTAAAAATCTTATAAAAATCATTAAAAATTTATAAAAAACAAACAAATGTTTTCTTCTTCTATAGGTAGATTTTAGTTTGCAGTCTCACATAAAATTACTACTAGGATTTTATAGGTATTTTAAATAATTTTAATCTGCCTTTAGATCCATACTATACATTCTTTTCTGTTTTTGACCTTCTTTTATTTTTAGAAAATTAATTAAAAATCAGAAAAAACCCCAAAAAATTCACAATGACCCTTGAATATTTTAAAAAACTAGAAATATTTTTGTCTTGAATTTTTGAGCATTTTTGGACTTTTAAATAATTGTTGGAGTGTTGCTTTTTGGCTTTTCTTTATTCTTTTTCTTATTATAAAAATCAAAAAAAATTTTGAAAAATTAAAAACCGCTAATTTTCTTTCGTTTCTTGGTTTCCCGACTACTTCGTAGATTCGTCATTTTGTGCTTGTTGTGATCGACCCAGGTAGCTATACTAGGTAAAATAAATTAGCAAGTCCGCTTGCCACATTTTGATTGCTTTATTTCTTTAGTTGGTGGTCTAATTTTTCTTGATTGAGCCACGCTTTGTCGATTGGGGTCGCAACGACCTTGATCTGATTTTCCGAGACTTAACCCTGATCGACTGAGTCGCTCATCACTTATATTCAAAAATAAAAATAAAAATAGTAGGTAAACTAGGTTCAACCAGCTGGTCCACTATGATTGAACCAGACTGATTGAACCTGGATGCAACTGCTTATAAGTAGAAACTCATACCCTAAAGTTCATTTTTCCCGCATCCCACCCTCTGAAGTTCACCCTTCTCCTCTTCTGCCGCCTTATCTCCCTCCTCCTCACCTTCATTGCAACCCGATCCCCTCTTCCTCCCCTCCTATTGCTCCCTTCCCCTTCCATTGATGACTCGCCTCGCCCCTTCTGTTGACACTCCTCTCGCCTCCACCTTCTCCGGTAACTGCATCTAGCAGCTCCTCCTCAACGCATCATGGTTATTCTTATACTTTAAAATGTCCTTTGTTTTTGAGTTCATGCTTCAAAATATACGAATAGAATATGCTTTTTATGTTTTATTGTCCTTCGTTTCCATAGTATTGTGGGAGGCCTATGATGAAATTTCACGTGCATTACATCTCTAATGCTACTTTAATTGGTGAGAAATAATTACCATAAAATATGAGGATGTGAATAGACCATAACAAAAAAATAGCCCAATTTTCCCAACAAGATCAATGAAACCGATCCAAATTTCTCGTTGTGGCATTCTTTAGTTTCACGGCCCATCCACATCTGCTCTAATTTTGAATAACAATTCTTGTGAATAGAACAAATCATATCATTTCAATGTTTTCATATAAGTTGATACTTGGTATTTCTCATTTTAATTGTTTAGTATATGTGTTTAGATGTGTGAATACAATTATACATATGTTATGGTAACTATTTATTAAAAGATTTGAAAGATTGTTATTTATAGATACATGCACATGCACACTACATATATCTCATATACATATGTAATATATTATATGTTATCTATATTTTTCATGGTTCTTAAAACTAGTTCGACCCATAAAAATAGTCTGGTCCAATTTTTTCCTTTCTGATATGAATAATGATGTCATGATGACATCATGATCGATTCGACTTGGTTTGAACCAACGGTCGAACCTAGTTAGACCAAACAGATGAGTAACCGATTCAATGTCCTGTCTTGTTTTTTAAACCTTACTTTGGATCGTCGATCCGATGCACTCCTGTGAGCTCCGACAGTGCTATGGGTTGTATTTTGATTTTGTTTATTATTTTCTAAAATTCAAAAACCTTAAAAAGTGTCCCTATTTGTCTTGAAAAAATCAACTAAAAATATTAAAATACCTTGAAAAATTCCAAAAAATTTCTGATTGCGTGTTTTGTGTTGTTTGAGTTTATGTGCAATTTTTACCTTGTTCCCATTTATAAAACCCATAAAAATTAAAAAGAGTAAAAATCTTATAAAAATCATTAATTTTTTTTAAAAATAAAAAAAATGTGTTTTCTTCTCCTGTAGGTAGATTGTAGTTTGTAGTCTCACATAAAATTACTACTAGGATTTTATAGGCATTTAAATAATTTTAATCTGCCTTTAGATCCCAACTGTACATTGTTTTCTGTTTTTGACCTTCTTTTATTTTTAGAAAATTAATTAAATATCAGAAAACCCCATAAAATTCACAAAGACCCTTGAATATTTTAAAAAACTAAAAACATTTTTGTCTTGAATTTTTGAGCATTTTTGGACTTTTAAATAATTGTTGGAGTATTGCTTTTTGGCTTTTCTTTATTCTTTTTCTTATTATAAAAACCATAAAAAAACTGAAAAATTAAAAACCACAAATTTTCTTTCTTTTCTTAGTTTCCCGACTACTTCGTTGATTCGTCATTTCATGCTCTTTGTGATCGACCCTGGTAGCTATACCAAGTAAAATACATTAGCAAGACCGCTTGCCACATTTTGATTGCTTTATTTCTTTAGTTGGTGGTCTGATTTTTATTAGTTGAGCCATGCTTTGTCGATTGGGGTCGCAACGACCTTGATTTGATTTTCTGAGACTTAACCCTGATCGGCTGAGTCACTCATCAGAATTGCGCCGTTGCCGGGGAGCACGACTTAGTAGTCGGTTATCCATTTGCAGTTTTGTTTTGATTTTCTTTTTCTTTATTTGCTTTTTATTTGTGTTTTTATTTTTGTTTTTGTTTTTATTTCCTTTTCTTTTTCTTTGTTTTTGTTTTCATTCATTTCATTTCATTTCATTTCATTTTATTTTATAATTGGGATCTGACCATAATTTCTGTTTTCTTTCATACGAGGGCCCGACGAGCGAGGGCGGCTATCTTCGGAGCGTCGAGGCACCCGAGTGAAACGGAGGCGGCTCGTTTCTGCATCGAGCTGCATGAGAGCATAGGAGAGGAGGAGCAGGACTCTTGGAGGAGCTTGAGTCTTAGTTTTATTTTTGCTACTATTATTGTAATAATACGGGTCAAGACTCAGACTTGGATTTGGCTTGATCTCGAGGTCTATTTCGTCGAGCACCAGTGTGCTTGGGGGGCCACCGTTGCAGCCATCATCAACCTCCCGCAGAAGAAGTAAGATACAAGAGCACCTCTGATCAGTTGTGAGATTTTTGACTAGGTCTTCGAGCGCACTCTCCTTGATAGTGGATCTTCCATCAACCTTCTGCCCTCGTCCATAATGCAAGCTGGGTCCGCTCAAGGAGACATGCATGATCCTTCAGTTCGCTGACCGATCCGTCAAGCGGCCCCGAGGTCTTTTGGAAGACGTCGTAGTTAAAGTGCAGGAGATGCAATTCCCAGCTGATTTTGTTGTCCTTGATATGGACTCACCTGCACCCTTGCTCCAGACTCCTATCATCCTTGGCCGACCATTCCTTCGTACTTCAGGTGCCGTGGTTAATTACGGGTTTGGCAAGATTACCTTCAGCTCGAACACCCAACAGATCACTATCAACATGAATAGAGAGCCGAATGCCACGACTGATGAGAGCCAGCCAGCATACGAAGCAGACTGTGACTTTATTGCAGAGATCAGAGATTCATTCTTGTCACTGGACGATTTTGGACCCGAGAAATCCTCACACTCGAGGAGGACTTGGAAAGCACAGTCAACCTTGGTTCCGATGATTCTTGGGAGACAGATTCTCAGATGCAGGCGCATCTCTCTGATCATTCACTCCAGACCGAACACGATCAGCTTAGCACAGAACCGTTCGGCACATTACTGGGATCTCAGCAAATTGATGAGGATGGTAGCAGTTCCAAGGAACTACATCCCACCACCAGCATAGTCTCTAAAGTGACCGACAAGTTGGACAGATCAACACCAGAACTCAAGCCACTTCCTGCAGGCCTGAAGTATGCTTTCCTTGCGGGTGAAGAATAAATGTATCCGGTCATCATCAGCAGCAGGCTGAATCCGGATCATGAATCTCGTCTTCTCGAGGTTCTAGAAAAGAACCGCAAGGCACTTGGTTGGAGCGTATCAGATCTCCGAGGGATAAATCCAGCCTTGTGTTCACACCATATCTATCTAGAAGAAGATGCCAAGCCGTCCCACGAATTCCAAAGAAGGTTGAACCCCAATCTCCGGGACGTCTCATGAAAGAAATAACGAAATGGTGTGACACAGGCTTTATCTATCCCATCTCTGACTCAAAATGGGTAAGTCTACTGCATGTAGTTCCAAAGAAATCCGGGCTTACCGTGGTTACAAATGACAAAGGAGAGGAAATTTCCACTCGGGTACCAACATCCTGGCGGGTGTGTGTTGACTACCGCCGTCTTAATGCAGCAATGAAGAAGGACCACTTCCCCTTGCCGTTCATTGATCAAGTTTGGAAAGACTCGCAGGCAAGGAGTTCTTCTGCTTTTTAGATGGGTACTCCGGGTACAACCAAGTGGCAATCACCCCTGAAGATCAAGAGAAGACTACCTTCACTTGCCCGTTCGACACCTACGCCTTCAAGAGAATGCCCTTTGGATTATGCAATGCACCTGCAACCTTCCAAAGATGCATGTTAGCAGTCTTCGCCGAGATGGTAGGCAGTTTTCTCGAGGTGTTCATGGACGACTTCTCTGTCTATGGTGATAGTTTCGATTCTTGTCTTGAGCACCTAGACAGAGTACTTCAGAAGTGTCGAGAAGTCAATTTAGTGCTTTCATGGGAAAAGAGCCACTTTATGGTCTCTGAAGGCATTGTGCTGGGTCACGTCGTTTCCAAACGTGGCATGGAAGTCGACCCGGCGAAGGTGGATGTTATTTCAAATCTCCAGCCACCTCAGTCAGTGAAGAATGTGAGGTCATTACTGGGGCTTGTGGGATTATACAGACGATTCATCAAGGATTTCAGCCGCATTGCCTGACCTCTGACAGAACTTTTGTCCAAGGAAACAGAGTTCAATGTAGATCAGCATGTCCTCCTTGCTTTCAATCTGTTGAAGGAGCTTATTACTCAGGCTCCTATCTTACAGCCGCCAGACTGGACTCTTCCCTTTGAGATAATGACCGATGCGTCAGACTTTGCAGTCAGGGCTGTTCTTGGGCAAAGGAAAGAAAAAGCGCCCTATGCCATTCACTATGACAGCAGAACATTAGATGAAGCACAAAGAAATTATACAGTGACAGAGAAAGAATTGCTGGCTGTGGTTTTCGCCCTTGAGAAGTTCAGATCCTATTTGTTAGGATCAAAAGTCACAATTTTTACAGACCACTCTGCTATCCGGTACCTACAACAGAAGAAGAATGCCAAGCCAAGACAAATTCGTTGGATCCTTCTCCTCCAGGAATTTGATTTGGAAATCAAGGACAAGCCTGGAGTTCAAAATGTGGTAGCAGCCCATCTCTCCAGAATAGAGCAGCATGAGCCTCCTATGAACAATGCACCTATTACAGAAACATTTCCTGACAATCAATCCTTGCTGTGGATTCTCTTCCTTGGTATGCTGACATAGTCAACTACCTCGCCTCTGGGGTAACGCCGTCGGATTGGACGAAGAATCAGAAGAACAAATTCATGTCGACCATCTGCTTTTACCAATGGGAGGATCCTCTTTTATTCAAAGAAGGAGCAGATTGCATTTGGCAAAGGTGCATCCCTCAAGAGGAGCAATCTAGTGTCCTCGAGCATTGTCACTCGCTCAAATCTGGTGGACATCACTCTGGAGATCGTACGACAGCAAAAGTACTTCAGTGTGGCTTCTGGTGGCCCACATTATTTAAGGATGCAGCAGAGTTTGTCAAACGATGTATTGACTGTCAGAGATTGAAAGGTACACTTATTGCCAAAGATTCAATGCCCCTGAAAATCATTCAGATAGCAGACGTTTTCGATGCATGGGGCATTGACTTCATGGGACCGTTCCCTAACAGTCATGGTTTTGAGCACATCCTTCTTGCCGTCGATTACGTGAGTCGTTGGGTTGAAGCTATCCCTGCTCGAGCCACCGACAGCCGTACAGTTTGTCTGTTCCTGAAGAAGAACATCATTTCGCGGTTTGGGATACCGAAAATTCTCATATCAGACGGGGGTAGCCACTTCATTAATAAAGAGGTCAAGAAGTTAACGAAGGAGTATGGCATCGATCATCGTGTCGCGTCTCCTTACCATCCTCAGACCAATGGCATGGCGGAGTTATCAAACAGAGAAATCAAGACTATCCTGCAGAAACTTGTTAGGCCAAATAGAAAGGACTGGTCTCAACTCTTGGACTCAGTCCTATGGGCTTACCGAACCGCCTACAAGTCTCCCTTGGGCATGTTGCCCTATCGTCTTGTATATGGGAAGCCGTGCCATCTGCCAGTTGAATTAATCCACAAATCTTTATGGGCAGTTAACAGTTGCAATTTGGACTCACGCAAAAGTGGTCAGAAGAGAAAAGATGATCTGAACAGGCTCTTGGAATTCCGAGACTATGCATACGATAACACCTTGATGTACAAAGAGAAGGTGAAACACTAGCATGACCGGCACATCAGACGAAAGACCTTTGATGTTGGACAGAAAGTGTGGTTATTTGATGCAAAGTTGCGGATATTCCCAGGCAAATTGAAGAGTAAGTGGACAGGGCCATTTCGAGTTTGTGAAGTGCGTGACAATGGAAGTATTGCCATATCAGAATTGTCCCCTGACGCACAGCCCTTCATCGTCAACGGCCAACTCCTGAAGACTTACCTCGAACCAGATGCATTCTTGGCCGTTGTTGACTCCATCCAGCTAGTGCACCATGATAACATCTCCACAACAGCTGCAGCATCAAAAGATTCAGACAATGTACTCCAACCACTGTTTATCTGATTTTCTTCTTTTCTTCTTTTCTTCTTTTCCTTTTCTATTTTCTCTTTGCATCAAAAAGGTGCCACCCTTGTAGACAGTTCTCTATACTTAGGACGTACTTTGTCTTAAGTATAGGGGGGATGTGCACCCCGCATTTTTCATTTCATTCCGATCCTCTCCATTGTCTCCTCTTCTTTTCTATACTTAGGAGTATCTTTCCCTAAGTATAGGGGGAGACAATTTGAGTACGATCTGTATATTCCCACCCTTGACCCTCCCTGTTTTGTGTACAATCTGCTATACTTAGGATTATTTGATCCTAAGTATAGGGGGGACGGTCAACTTCTCATTCATTCATTTTTCATTCATATATTCTTTCGACTTTTCTATACTCAGTACGAGTTATGTCTTCTCTTTTCTTTTCGATCTATGAGGACATAGCTCAAGCTAAGTATAGGGGGGTCGTATATACCATGTATATACTATAAGCCATAACTCATACTGAAAAATAAAATATCACCTTAATATAAAGTATAAAACAATAAGTAATTCTATAATAATAAAAGATGATTGTGAGATCCTCAGACTCTTTGTACTTGTACTGATTATTGAGTCAGGAAAAGCATTTTCTGCAAAATATTTCTTTGAAAAATCTTGTGAAAATTGCTTGAAAAATAGTGTGTACAAGTATTCAACCTTTGAAAAATCAGTTTTGTGTGTAAAATTTATTTTCTTTGAGTGAAATCAAAATGTGTGAAAATCAGTGTGCAAATGATTGTAAAAATGGATTGTCAGATTGTTTTGAAAAACCTATCTATGTTGTGTAAAACCTATTGCAAAAATCATTTTCAAATGCGTGAACATGTTTGTCAAATTAGTTTGGACTATAGTTTTCAAAACTCTTATGAAAATGATTCTTGAATAAGTCTGAGGAGTCTGCACGAAAATCTCTCATACAAAATAAGCATAATCCCAAATAAAGCTTAGAAGAGCCAAAACCATATTATACATCAAATACAATTTTCTTCTTTTGTATATACTGATTAATAAATCAGGTTAGATACCTATACAATATAATTTGAAAAATAGTGTGAACTATTTGAAAAATTGCTGTGAAATGTTTTCAACCTGTGTAAAATTGTTTGGATTGCAAAACTTTTCTTTGTGTGGAATAAATGATTTGAAAAATCTATGTGCAAATGTTTTGAAAATTGTTTGTCAAAATTATTGTGGAAAATGTAAATAGATATAGTGTGAAAAATCCTTGCAAAAATAGTTTTCAAATGTGTGTAAATGATTGCAAAAATTATTGTGTACTATAGTTTGCAAAATTATTTTCAAACTTGACCTAAGGAATAAAAACATCATTACAAATACTTGTAAATTATGAATAAGATACATAAAATTCTTTCTGTACAAGCTGAATAAAGTACTTCATTAAAACCTGTAAAGTCTTTAAAAATCCATACCTTTTGTAAATAAGGCGGTACGCCTGTGTAAATAATTGTGTATACCTTTGTATGTGTCAAGCTTTCTATTTGTAAAAAAAATTCTTCTTTGTGTAAAAAGATTCTTTGATTCTTGTAAATTCTTTGTGAAAAATTGCATCATTCATTGTGCATAGCATGAGCATACCATTCATATTCTTTTTGAGTGAGCTTGATGACTGAATCAGTCTAATAAAGCCTCGAATTGGAGCTTGGTTAGACCTTACCGCACCTAACTGCACTGGAACCTTACGGGAACTGGGTTTAAGGTACCTCAGGTCTATGCAGACTTAATTCTTTGAGAAATCAGGGCTGGGTTCAAGTCACCTCAACTGACTAACTAGAACTTTTCGAGACACACGCATGATTCTTGCCGATCGTGACCTAACTTGGACACTTGCACCTTTCACTTGGCTCAACTCAGTTGGAGTGGTGAGGGGGTTGGATTTGCCAGTCTGAGACGCACACGGGTGGAAACATTCGTCCTCGTCTAGGGAGGGAAGTGCACCCCAACCTGGTTCAATAGCCATGAGGTCTAACGACAGGAGATTGTGGGTTACAATAAAGCTTCAAAAGAGGGATAGTCTACTGGCTCAAGAGAAAAACTCCTTATGTAAATGCTGCTGTGAATAGTATGTCGAAAAAAAAAATGGTCAGGCCTGTACAAAAATAAAATGCCTGCAAAGTATGTACATATGTTGTAAAGCCAATAATCAAGCTTGAGTTCCAAAGTCAAATATGTAAGCCTGCAGCTGGATGACTTGACTGCACTGGTCTTGCATCCTAGGATAGGTAGCTACACTGGCTACCATCCATTCTTCTCTTCACCCCCTCCTCTTGAGCTGGTTGCCACTTGAACTTAGAAGGGAATACCCTGCTCCTCGAGGAAAGAGCTGTTGGATTGGGGAATCATTGGGTTGTCATTGTGGAGAAGTCAGTTCCTTTGTCATTTCAGCTGGGGAGAGCCGCCATCACCTACACTGTACAAGTCAGCTTCATAGTTATAAGGGTTTGCGTATGATGTAGACCACTTCTAACCAGGCTATTGAGGTGGGTTGAACCGAGTTCTGTGATTATCGAAGGCTGTTGTATTTTAGAGCTGGTTCCCGACTAGGTTCCACACACATCTACACCCAAGGTCTGACAGGAGCTCCAAATTCAGATTTTATAAAGACATGCATGACACTGAAAGCATCCTTATTCACTCTATCCTTCTTTAATTCTCCTTTTTCTTTTCTTTATTCTTTTTGTACTTATTGCATAAGTGTTTGCTAGGGACTAGCAAAGGCAAGTATAGGGGGTGATGAATCTCCATTTCATCACCTTTATTCTATAATTTTGGCCTCAAAAACCCCAGCAATTGCATGTAAAGAGCACCAATTTATGCATAATAGCATTCATGATTCATTGTATTAATCACCCATTAAATAAGGTGTTTAATGCCAAAATTATAGAATAAAGAGAAAAAAAAGAGGAGTAGAATATTGCAAATATTTTATGACTCTAACCCCGAGACCAAGGCCAGCATGGAATTGGTCGACAAGGAATAAAGTAGGGGGAGATAAGGGCCAGTGTATAATAAATACCTCATTTATTCATGCATTTATTTATGCATTTTTGACACCTATTTTGTACATAATTATTTATTCATCAAATAAAGAAACTTTGTTCATGAAAGTTGTAGATAATAATGTAAATAAAAATACAAAATTGAGTTTGTGTAAAAATCATACTCAGTGTACATTTTATACACAGAATAAAAAGCCAAAATCTCAACTTCACAGACCCATATCTTGCAAATAAAAACTCCAAATCACCCAAACTCACCTTTAATTGTATATAGCTTTCCAAGAACTATTTAATAAAATTGGTTTCATAATTTTTGGAGTCCTTCTGCAAAAGTTAGGTTTTTGGCCTTCATTGTGTAGCCTGCCTGATTAAAATATTCAATATATTCATTGTCCATTATTTTTAGCAAATTATATATTTAGAATTTTGTAAATGATGTATATAATACATGAACATACTGAAATTAGAATAAAACTAAAGAGGATTGACAAAATAAAATAAGTAAATGCAATATAATAGGCAAAATACCTATGATCCAATATGTACATAAAGAAAAAGGGAAAACATTCTTTAATTATTTTCTTTTCTCATATTTTTATAATGTTGTACATATTATACATAATATATTAAAAATACAAATTCACAATAAAAACAAAGAAAATAAACTAAATAAATAAAGTATATATAATATATAGGTAAAAGACCTACAAGTATACCCACATATACCTATCCCTATTTATTTAAAAATGAAAATAAACTCGTAAAAATTAAATAAAAATACCCTCACACTCACAAAAATAAATTATAAATTTATAAAATAAAACAATAAAATAATAAAATAAAATAAACAAATTAAAAATAAAATACACAAAATACATGTAAATATATGCATATACACATTATTAATATAAAACTACAATAAAACAATTCAAAAAAATTCAATAAAAATCATAAATAAATACTACATGAAATAATACACATTTTTTATTTTATAAGAAAAAATAATAAAATCATTTACTAGGTTAAATAAATCAATTTCGAATAAGGGTTCCTATTTTGTCTTCTAGTGGCCGATCTGGACCAATGGGGCGCCAGCCCTTTGACCGCCTGGTCAACTGTCCCATCCGGGACCTGGCGTCTCTGAACCATCTTTTCCCCGGATTTCGTCCCTTTTTTATGGCTATCTCGTCCATCGATCGAGTTCGCTTTCTTCACAAGAAATGATCTCTGATGATCACTGATACTCGCCGTTATCTTAGATCAATTTGATACTCATTGGATTAACCAATAAACACCGGTCAATAAGGCTCCAGGCCAATGTCTATAAATAAGAAGCTTCGCCCCCCTTCTCAAATTTGGCCAAATTACTCCACCCAAAAGCCTTGATTCCGATCCTGGGAGGTTCCTCGTGACAGGGGGAGCGTTCCAGCACCTTGAATCGGTCGGAGGAGGGACAATTTTGACGCGGCGGAGCTCCGGCGTCCGCGCTACTCCCTGGTGGCCCCCAGGTATAAGAGCTGCTTCTTTATCGCATTTTAGTTAGGTTTTAATGTTAGCTTTTCATTCCCGTTGTTAGTTTAGTCTTTAGTTAATCATCGTAGCTTAAAATCAAAAATTCGAAGTTCGCCACTGTGATCTTGACTGTGTCCAACCGCCACGTTCACCCCATCTCGTTCCCCATCGTATTCTCCATCGATTTACCACATTTGTTCAACCAAAGACCTCTGGTCTTTGCGAATCGGAGCTCCACCTCCACCTATCGCCGGAGCTCCTCCGCCTCACTCCACCTTGCTGTAGAGCTTCAAAACCCAGGGTCGAGGAGATAGTCCTCGCTCCCCCGGTTCTTCCTATGCAGGTCCAACGAAGAAAGGAGCCCATATGGGCTCGATTCAAGCCATGAAGAGATTCCTGGAGGTCCCGTCCTTCTTCGACCTCGTCCGAGCTCTTCGGACCTCCAGGGGCCATGGCGAGACCATCAGCCGATGCGGGAGGCCTCCAGCTACGTGAAGACCATCTCAGATGCAAGGGAGACCCCCGGAGGAGCCCAAGCTTCACGATCGAAGCTCGCCGGGGGCGAGCTTCTTCCCTGTTCCTCCAGGCACCTCCATCGCCGTCCGATCAGGAGGCTCGACCCAGATTGAACGTCAACCATCAGATGAAGCCCATCCACCACCGTCCGATCCGCGAGGTAGATCTAATCAGAAGCATTCATTGGCGAACCGGTATCCACCGTTAGATGCCCGACGCGTGGCTAAGTGAAGTGATCATCGTCGTCCGCCAGCACCTCAATGAGGGGTAAATTTCTTATTTTACCCCAGTCCTTTTTGTATTTATTGTTTACCCCTGTAAATAAAAGTTGAAGTTTATTTTAGCGTGAAAATTTTGCATGGACCTCCCTGTATTTTCCTGAAATTGCTTTGAGGTCCAGTCCACGTCACCTCACGTGTACCCCCACGTGAGGTGGCGAAATTGCACAATCACTCCTGTATGTTTGTAAATTAGCCTTTAATCTATAAAATAAAATTTCCCGTGTAAAATTTTTGTGAATATTTATAAAAAGGACTTTGAACTTTTGGAAATTACGTTTTGGTCCCTGTGGATGCGAAGCACGTGTAGTCCCACGTGCTGGGTATTTTGCGCTAAGGCCCCTGGCGGGTTTTATATTTCATTTTGGCCCTTAAAATTGCAGAGCACGTGTTATAACTTTGGTGTTTTTGCACAGAAGCCCCTGCCTTTATTTTTATTTGCAAAAATGCCCCTGCCAGGCTATAATTTTTTGTATGCTTTATCCATTTATTCCATGCCTTATATTAAATTGACAATTTTGCAAAAATGAATACAAGCTCCTATTAGCTTTCTCTTGCACGCCATATTTTTAGTTTTTAATTTTTTTGCATTTTTGCAGTTATTAAAAATCAAAACATGCATTTTATTTACTGTCTAGCTTATAAAATACCAAAAAAATATTAAACCACCTCGAAAAATTCCAAAAAAATTACCTATGGTCTATTTTATCATGTTTTAGTGTCAATCCAAAAATCACTAAAAACCTCAAAAGAAAATCCTTAAAAATTCGAAAATACTCGAAAACTTCTAAAAAATATAAAAATTCTAGAAAACCCTAAAAATTGCAAACTCAACTCCTATAGGTTCTATATTTTATCCTCTTTTTTTTAAAAATAGTTGGGAAAAATTTTGTGGATGTTTTACATTTTTAATTTCCATTTTATCCCCAGCCAGTAGCTTAATCCTTGTTTTCCCTTAATTTGCTATTTAAAAATACCAAAAATATGTTGAAAATTTCCCAAAAATCACAAAAATAGTTAAAAGTTATGAAAATACCAAAAATATTTTATTTCTATATTTTTGAGTGTTTTATATATTTTATAAATATTGTATCACTCCTCTCACCCCTTTATATATATATTCCCCTATTGAAAAAGAAAATTAAAAAAAAAATATATCTACCTATATATATGGATATACATAATTATTAATATATAAAATTCTAAAATTTAATTTAAAAAAAATATATTTTATCTATATATAAATATATCTAATGTATGTATTATATGCTATATGCCTACCCTCTATCGATATATATATCTTTATATATTTATATTCTATAATTTGTATATATATATTATATAACTATATTATAAATATATATATATATATATAATATAAAAATAAAAACCCACAAAAACATGCTTCACACAAGGATGACTCTGTGGTACACGCACATCTTAGGCTATTGCACTTTTGTATTGCTCTCTATGGTTCGACCTCTACATGCTTGTTCACTATGCATTTTGTGGTAGAGTAATAAATATTAATTCACATTTTTGGACTTAATTCATTCATTCTTTTATTGTGGGTTAATTGCTGATTAACTTGGGTGTTCTGCGAGCGGTCGCTTCAGCGACAATATATATATATATATATATATATATATATATATATATCATTTATTGTGACCCTCACGGAATATTCGGTTATTAGGAAGTAGCCTGTGATTGAACTCTTGAAGACTTCGGGTCTTCTCTTAACATATATGTCTAAGATATTAAGCTCAAACAACCCCTACCAAGGCTGTGTACACGACCCATTAGTCATGGATCAACACCGGTGGGTGATATCAATCTTGACCCCTTGACCATTCCTCTCGTTGTCACCGGAGGAGGGGAGCCGGTAGGGCAAACCCTCACGTAAAGGTGGATGACCGGTGAAGGGAGGAGGAGATGGGTTTTTTTTCGACCTACAAGTAGTTGAGAAGGTGGTTTCAACCACAGGGAGTTGCCTCTCGTGAGGTGGAGGTTAGAGAAGATGATGGAGCATGGAAGAGGGATGTGAAGTACTCACAATGGTATCAGACTCGTGGGTAGAGGACAAGTATGCTGGTTGGAGAAATTGGGCGAAAAGAGGCCCGCGAAGGGTCGCAACCCATGGGGCTCCACCTCCAGAGGTTGAAGACTGATCAGAGCAGATTTTGAGCAAGATTAGGGTTGATCCAAGCCCGTTTGATCAATTGATCAGACAACCTCAAGGAGAGGCTGGTTTGAATGAATCTCAACCGTTTGATCAAATGATCAGATGGCTCAGAATAGAAGTGGAGGCCACTGAAGGGCCAGACAAGATGGAGTGAGGGGATCAGGCCATGTGGCCCAATCACAAAATTATAAAATAAATACAACTTGTAAAATAAAAATAAAATATTATGCAGTGCCAAATTAAAAAGGGTTCAACTCGAAAGTTGTATATCTTTGCAAGATCTACAACTTTTATGTAGAACTCAAAGTCAAAATACATCATATACAAATAGTTATTATTTTTGCAAATATTTTTAATAAATAAAAACATTCTTGTTTTCTTTTGTTATTTTTTGGTATTTTTTTATAGAATGAATAATATACAATATATTATATACAATATTAAATTAAATTTTATTTCATTTTTGTAAGAAACATATAAAATGAAGGGAATCATAATACATATATTATGTACTTATATATACATATTAATTAGATTTGTTTATTTATAAGGTGTTTGTTGAACACAAATTTTTGGGTTTTTATTTAATGAAATTAATCATAAGGTGAAAATGTCATCTCAACCCAAAGAAGCTTCAAACAACTTTTCTTATTTCTCAAGCCAATAACCAATCAAGTAATCAATGTATGCATGAGAATTTTGCTATTTATTTACATGTATAGCATACATGATCGAACTCAGGGAGGATACAAAAGATCCCCAGGGTTATTTAAATCAAAAGGCAAGCAATGAAATAAAAAGAAGGAATCTATAAGAAAAATATCTTGATTTTTATGGATTTTTATTTTTCTTTTATTTTTTATGGAATTTTTATATTTTTCATGTTTTTCTGAATTTATTTTTCAGTAATTTTTATTTTTTTAATGTATTTGTATTTTTAGTTTTTAAAACAATAGATAAAATGAAGGATAAAAGCAATAAAGAAGAAATCTCTTTTGTATTTTCAAATGAAGAAAAAATGTCCAGAAAATTCAAAAAAAATTATTTTTATGTTTTAGATTTTTTTTATTGTTTTGTGATTTTCAAGGATTTGTAGATATTTTTATAGTCTTCAAATTAATTAAGAACATGAAATAGGGCAAACAGAAAATGCAACATTTCATTTTGGGTTTTTGAAAAATAAAATAAAATCGAAAATACGAAAAATATATACATAAACAAAGGTAATTTTTCATATTTTCTAGAGAGCCATTTTATGTAATTACAGGGATTTTAGTGAGTTTATATGATTTTTTTAGCATTTTTAATGTTTTGCTATTTTTTTTGTTTTTTTAAAGAATTTGCAAATGAAATTTATATAGAAAATAAGACAATTAAAATTAAAACATACTATTTTTTTTAGAATTTTTCAAAAGCTTTTTTTTCGAATTTTTATTAATTTTCTAACGTAAATAAGGAAATTTTTTGTTATTTTTGAATTATTAAGAATAATAGAAATTATTCAAAATGTGAAACAAAATTTACTGGAGATCAATGTGATTAACATGAGTTTAAGTTGATTTTTGTGAAATTTTTATGCGCAATTAGATATTTATTAAGCCTAATTAACAAACAGTTAATTACACAGCTGGAGATGGGCTAATATGCAAAGAATTTTTATTTGTTGGACCAAACTAACAACCAAAATAATAAAAGAGAGGGTGAATATGCAATTTTCCACTAAAAATCTCGTGCCCGTGCATGTGAGTCGCATTGGCACGGACTTTTATGTGATCATTTTATTTTGCAGGGGCAAACAATAACAAAGAAGGCTCGAATTTTTACTGCAAAATGACCAGATACTCACGTGTAAAGCGCACGTTTTGATTTACAGAGGATTAAACTACAAATAAAATGAATAACAAAGGCTTTCCTACAAATTTAGTAATCCACAACAAGCCACGTGTCCCAAGGGGGACTTACTCACAAAATAAAAAGAAGAAAGGGGCCAAAGTGCAAATGATCATTAGGGCATGCGGAACACGTGCTGGATTAGACGGTTATGATCTGATCTAGATGGATCGAATCATCTGTTGCAATTTGGGGGAAGATATTACGTCCTTGATTCAATATGGGAGTAAAGTTCTTGATCTAAAGGCAGAAAGGATGCCTGGTAGAACACTGATGAAGGGGCTCACCAATGAGTTTCGATCGCACAATCTCGACTGATCCCCACTCAAATCGTTTCCTGATGCTCTGTAAACTCCCCTACTCTGTCTTTCTGATGACTCAATAAAGCTCAATGGTGTCTGGACTCCGATTTGGAGTGAAGAACAACTGCATCTACAAAGTGTCCTCCAGATGATGATATGCAACTCCCTTATCATTACAAAGCACCTAAACATTTTATGAATTCTCGAAGAGGTCTCCGATCAAATTATTAGCAGAAACAAAAAGGAGATATGAGTGGATGGTTGACTCTGGCGTAGGTGGTCGGAAAGGGAATCGGATCTCCAGCTCTGAGATGATATGGGGGTTTAGATGATGGAATAAGATAAAGAAGGGCAAAGTGATGGTGCGGCATGGTTCAGATTTGAGAATAGATGATAGTGGATCTCCGATCAAGTAGATCGGAGCTAAGATGTGTGATGAATGGATTTAACCCTAAAACTCGAACTAAAAATGAAATTGAAAATGAAAAGGAAGCTAAAGCTAGTCTAATCAAACCTACGGATGAACGGAGGGATTCATTGCATCGATCTGAGTGTGTCAGCTCAAAGAAGCGGTACGTCAGCAATGCTCCAGCGATGTAGGCTAGATCATGTCCCCCATGCTATCTCTCGTGCTCCCAGCAGCGGAGGCAATGCACTGTCACTACACCACTTTCCGGTGACCAACTTCGAGCGAAGAATCACAAGGAAAACAGATCATCTGTCAAAGTTGGAGATCTCAAGCTATTTATAGGCGTGAAATAGACGAGTTTTAAAATTCAAAGATCCCATGAACTGAGACGTGAGGGATGGATTTGATGATATGACGACGAATGTTATGGTTAGGGCCAACGAATCAGAGAAATAATCGGGTGGAGTCAAGTGGCGGATTGACCAGGAAAAAATGGAGAAGAATCATCGACGAGCGGATAGATCGGGTACGACCGTGGATTGGGGAGTTGACCCAGGTCAACAGACTCGGGTTCAACCAATCAAAATGCACCTTCACTACAGGACAAAAATAGAAAATGATAAAAAATATTAAACAAATGAAATAAATTTAAAAAATAGAAAGATAATTAAAATTAAAAAGTTTTGAAAAAATGTTAGTAACTAAATAAGCTTATTTATGGTGACTTTTAGTTTTTTAAATAAATTATATACTTATGTTAAAATAAATAAAACATCTTATTCATAAGTGCATATACCTATATAGAACTTAGATTTTTAACATATTATTTTATACAAATATACTATTTACTATTTTACAACATTTTACAAGGATTTTAACCTTATTTTTATTTTAATTTTATGAAATAATTTATTAGGATAAATAAATAGGGGTATTTTACAATATACATAGTGATACATAAGCAATATATACATGATTTTATTTTTATTTATTTTTATTTTCATGACTTTTATTTATATTTTAGATAAATCAAATATAATATATACACATAGTTAAAAAATACAATTTATACAAAATACAAGGAAAATAAATATACATACATAATATAAAATACACCCCCAAAAGCCACATTTCTTATCTTAACTCTGATTTTTATGAAACCATTTCCATTTAAAAAGATTATTTAATTTAAAATACAATGAAAGTGAGTTTGATTGATTTTGAATTTTTATGGAGAAAATATTGATATGACAAATTGAGGTTTACGTTTTTTTTTAAAAGCATGGTTATTTACAAACTGTACAATGATTCTTCTTGCAATTATTTTTAATATTTACAACTTATCTTTATGTACAAGTTCCAAGAAGAATTTTTTTGAGGTGAAATCGGCGATGAATAAAATAAAGTGAGAAATATGTAATATATACGGTATTGTATAAGTAATGAATGATGGTGAATATACATGTGAAGATTAGTTTTCTTGATTATTTTGGTTAATAGGCCTTATCTCCCCCTACTTTGTTCCTTGTCGATCATGTCAAGCCTTGACCTAATCTCAAGGTTAAAGTCAGCCCGTATTTATTTCATATATACAATCTTTGATTTCTTTATTTTTCCTTTATTTATTTATTTTAGGTTAAAATAATGATAAATATACATTATTTACTCAAGAAATGAGGTTTGGTCAAAGGAGAGATTTATTGATATTTATAGGTATTTTATAAGCGATTTTAAGCTAACATAAATGAATAAAGATGATGAAATACAAATTCATCATCCCCCTATGCTTTACCTTTGTTAGTCCCTTAGCAAACACTTACTTGAAGAATAAGTGATTCAAAGAAAAAGAATAAAGGAAAAATAGAGAATTTAGAACAATATTCATAAAATCGAAGTATGGATCTCGGTCAGACCTTTGAATTATTAGTTTGGAGGATCCTTACTGGATAGGATTTAAGACTCAACAGTCCTCAAGTTCCACAATTCTATGTTCGGGTCGCCTAAATAGTCAGGTCAGAACAAGTCTACATACGCAAACTCTTACGACTATGAATCTTTACTTATACCATATAAGTGAAATATAGCTCCCCACTTCAGAAATGACAAAGAAACAGTCTCCTCTAACAAGTTAACCCTAATTCCCCGGTCTAACTACTCTTTCCTCAAGGAGGGGGTATTCCCTTCTAAGTCCAAGTACAACCAGCTCAAGAAGAGGGGGTAGAGAAGAGAATGGATTGTGGCCGATGTAGCCACATATCTTTGGAGCTTGACCGGCATAGCCAAGTCTCCAGTTGCAAGCTTCCTTGATATAAGACTTTGAGACATATGCCTTGCTTATGATTTTTTTGAATATATGCAAAGATGCAACATGTATATAAGGAGTTTTCTTCTTGAACTAGTAGACTATCCCTCTTTTGAAGCTTTATTGCAACACACAACATCCCCAAGCTAAAGGATTCTGCCTCCTCACCACCTCATCCATGTCGAGCCATGTGTAGAGTGCTTTTCCAAGTTAAGTCACTGTCTAAAAGGGTCATGTGTGTGTTGTTAAATATTCTACTTAGACCAATCAAGATGACATGTGAACATATCCTTATGAACTCAAAGAATTAAGTCACTTGACCTGAAAAGTTCTAACTCCACTTCCTATAAGGTTCCTATGAAATTAAGTGGATTAAGGTCTTCACCAATCTCCATTCTTCGATTTTATTCTAGTCTATTTTAGATGTTAATACGATTCTGAAAAATGCACATGCAAAAACAAAAAAAACTTCTTTTTCTTAAAGAAAAGAAAAAAAGCACATTTTTTTAAAAAGGTTTTTCAAAGAGTTATACAAATTTTATGGATTTTTGGCATTTTAATTTATTTTATTTTTTAAAATAAGAAGTAAAGAGTCAGTGAATTGAATGTATTTCCAAGAGTTAATAAGGATTATGTACATATCTACAAGGGTTTTATACAACTATAAATACAAGTACTATACAAGTTTATACAAGATTTTAATTTACAAGAGGATTTTATTTACATGTTTAAATATAAAACTTTTTAAAGAATTTTATATACAATAAAGAATTTAATTTACATAAATAAAAGTAATTATAGATTTTATGCACACGTGGATTTTACAACAAACAGATACATCCCATAATTTAGATCCCACATGACAAAATAGTTTTACAAAAAATTAAAAACCTTTTCAAATCAATTTACAAAAGATATACAAACATTTAAAAAATATTCTACAACATATTTTACAAAAGTTTTGCACTGCTTTTCAAACTATTTTACAAATATTTTACAATTCATTTTACAAACAATTTTATAAATAGGTTTTTGAAAACATTTTATTTTCAAAAATTGTACAAACATTTTGTACAATATACATAATTTTAATACACATATAAGTTACAAATCATTTTACAAATAAAATAATTTTAAAACAATTTTACAAAAAAATTGCAAAAAATAATTTATTAAAATTTTTTACAAACATTTTACAAACAATTTTTACAAAAGTTTTTTTTAAAAATATTTTGCAAAATAAATTTTCAAACAAAATATTTTTGCAAATCATTTTACAAATCATTTTGAAAACAAATTTTTTATAATATCCATATTATTAACAAATAAAAGTATGAGTCATGTCTAAAGTACTTATACAATATATATAACACCCCCCATACTTAGCTCGAACTATGGTCTCATACTGAAGAAGCGATAAAGGAAGACATAACACATGCTAAGTATAAAAAGTTAATAGAATCTATCCAACAACAACTCAAAGAATAAATAATGAAATGAATAGAAGTCGGTGATCCCCCTGTACTTAGGAATAAATAATCCTTAGTAGAGAAGCTGTACAAACGGGGAACATCAAGGAAAAGAATGTAGAAACTCAACGATTCACTTGTCCTCCCCTATACTTAGGTTAAAAGATCCCTAAGTATAGAAAAAGAATATCAACAAGTTGAAAGAAAAACAAGGGAACAGAAAAAATAAAAAGAATAAAAACGTGAAAGAAGAACAAAATGAACTACATAACTCCCCCTATATTTAGGATAAAAATCCTTAGTATAGGCAAAGACAAGAGTGATGAAACAGAACGAAAGAACAACTCAAGTAGTTCACCTCCCCTATACCTAGGATATAATACATCCTAAGTATAACACACAAACTCAGGAAAGAGGTGAATGATAAAAATAGGAGAAGAAAGAATAAAAAGAAAGGATATATATGAAAAAATGTAAGCTCATGTATCTGACGCAGAAGATGTCGAAGGATCATCGTCTGATACCAAATGGATGGAATCTACCACAGACATGAATGTATCATGATCTAGATATGGCTTCAGCAACTATCCTTTCAGAATAAATAGTTGTGCATCAGATGGCAACCCATATATGATAATACTGCTAGTGTCACACACAACTCTAACAATGAACGGTCCCGACAATTTGCTTTTGAGTTTATGATGAATCTGTGATTTATCACTCTAAAAGTTGAAAATAGAGCTTCGTTCCTGAGTAATTAGCTGCATTTCTCCATTTATTCTACATTTTTACCATTCATGCACATAGAATTAATTTTTGCATTTTAGCATGCATATTTGCATTAAATAAGAAGCCAATTTCCCTTGTAAATATTGCATGTATTATACCATATTTTCCCTCTATTTTTATCTATTTTTTACTAACTCAGAAATGAATAAGATCAACTCCATAGAGTATATGTTACTAACACTAATAAATGAAAAATACCAAAAATATTAATGTATAAAATTATCCAATAAACCCTAAACCCTAGTTTGAGACCAAAAACCTTAAAACGTGAACGCCTCTCTCATATAGTCTCCTATGGACCCTACTCACTTTTGAATTAACATACGTTCAAAAAGAAGACCAATTCAAAAGAATCAGAGTTCATATGTGAAACTTGGGTTTTGGACCCCTTATTGTATATTGTACATATGTCCTCTTTATTTTATCTTTTTATTTCCTTGAATATTAAAATCAAAAAAATAGATTAAGTTATAAATATTTATCTTACATTTTTCCTAATTTTATTTTGATTTTTTTATTATTTAAAAAAATAAAAATTGTAAAAATACAAAAATACGATATTTTAAATCTATAGAGTATCACAAAAAATACTTTTTGTACATATGATTTCTTTTTATTTTCTATCCTTCATGAAAGCTGTAGATCCCGTAGAGACGAGAAACTTTCTTGTTTACCACCTTTTGATTTAACCCCTTTTGTTATTTGTTTTTTTTATTTTTCCTTTATTTTAATTTTCGAATTTTCAAGGAGCGACACGTGGCAACTGATGGAGCCGCCACATGTCACCCACTTTTTGCTTTTCTTTTATTTATTTCCTATTATTCATTCATTTAATTAATTAATTACTTTATTTAGTTATTTATTATTTCTATTTTACTTTATTTATTTGTTTATTATTTTAATTATTCTAGATTTATTTTTATTATTTTAATTTTAAAGTTTTAATTTTTATTCACCACCACATGGTCGCACCTCGGCGTGCCACCTGGGACCCCCTCTCCTTCCTCCCTTGCCCGCCTCCTGCGGCACGCGACCTCTTCCTCTGCCCTTTGCGACGGAGCGCAACTGTCGTCCACCTCCCACTTTCATCTCCTCCTCACATCGTGCAGCACCTGCCCCCATGCACGGCACACCCTCTTCTCTCCCTGCTTCCCTCTCTCCTCCCCACATTGACCTACAACCGCCACCCCCTTTCACAGCAGCAACCCATCTGTTCCCTTCCATCTCGATTGTCCCATGCAACCGCTACCCTATCTCCTCTACTTCCTATGCATGCAACCACTGGGTCCTCTACCCATGATCACCGCATGACCTGCAACCCCCCAACAAACCATTAAACACCATGCACCATCGTTGTCCACCGGTATCTGGGTAAATCCGAATTCATCAAATGGCGTCATTACCGGTGGATGATGATGGTGCTGGGTGTTTAATGGGTTGTTGGGGTTTGCGGGTCATGCAATGATTATGGGTAGAGAGGTCGACAGTTACGAGCGTGGGAGGTGTAGGAAATAGGGTAGCGCTTGCGCAGTCAGTCGAGATGGAAGGGCGCAGATGGGTTGTTGTTGTGAAAGGGGCATCGATTGTAGGTCAATGTGGGGAGGAGAGTAGGAGGCGAAGAGAGAAGAGGGTGTGCCGGGCGTGGGAGCAGTTGCTGCACGACGTGGTTGCGCTCCGTCGTGAAGGGCGGAGGAAAAGGTCGCACGCCGCAGGAGGCGGGTGTGGGAGGAAGGAGAGGGGGTACCACGTCGTATGCCTAGGTACGGCCACGTGGCGGTGAATAAAAATTAAAATTTTAAAAATAAATTAAAATTAAAATAATAAAAATAAATAAAAAATAAATCTAAAAAAATTAAAATAATAAATAACAAAAATAGTAAAATACAAAAATAAATAAAAAAAATAAAAATATACTCAAATATACTAAAATAAATAATCAAAAAATGAATGAATAAATAAATAAATAAATAAATAAAAGGGTGACACATGGCGGCTCCAAGAGCTGCTATGTGTCGCTCCCGAAAATTCAAAAATTAAATTAAAGGAAAAATAAAAAAGAAATAACAAAAGAGGTTAAATTGAAAAGTGGTAGACACGAAAGTTTCTCATCTCGACGAGATCTACAACTTTTGTGAAGGATAAAAAATCTTAAGAAATCATATGTACAAAAAAGTATTTTTGGTGGTACTCTATAGAATTAAAATATCGTATTTCTGTATTTTACATTTTTTGTAACTTTTAAATAAGAGAAAAATAAAAAATAGGAAAAATGTAATAAAGAATATTTATAACTTAATCTATTTTTTTGGATTTTTAATATTTAATAAAATAAAAAGATAAAATAAATAAAATAAAGGGGACACACGTACAATATACAATGAGGGGCCCAAAACTGAAGTTTCACATATGAAACTCTGATTCTTTTGAATTTGGTTTTGGTTTGAAAGTAATTGAATATCCATTAATTCAAAAGTGAGTAGGGGTCCATAGGAGACTATATGAGAGATATATTCACGTTTTAAAGTTTTTAATCTCAAACTAGGGTTTGGATTTTATTGGGCAATTTTAAAAGTTAATATTGGTATTTTTCATTTATTAATGTTAGTTATATATACACTATGGAGTTGATTTTATTCAATTTCGAGTTAGTGAAAAATAGATAAAAATAGAGGGAAACTTGTGATATTTACAAGGGAAGTTGATGTCTTATTTAATGCAAATATGCTTGCTAACTAGTATAAATTAATTATAAGTGCATGAATGATAAAAATGCAGAATAAATGGAGAGATACAACTAATTACTCGGGAATGAAGCTCTATTTTCAACTTTTAGAGTGATGAGTCATAGATTCATCAACCCCCAATACTTAAACCTTGCTCATCCCCGAGCAACTAAAATAAATGCAAAAGTGAAATGATTTTGGATTCCATACTAAGGTCATGAACAAAAGGTGAAAATGGAGCTTGACTCGACCTTTGGATTATTAGTTTGGTGGAACATTATTGTAAATATGATTTAAGACCTAATAGCCTTTAAGTTCCACAAGTCTCTATTCAGGTCGCCTCAATAGTCAGGTCAGAACAAATCTTCATATGCAAAATTTGATGACTATGAATCTCACTTGTAATATGTAAAAATAGTTCTCCACCTCAGAAATGGTAAAGAAACATCATCCTCTAACAAGGTAACCCTAATTCCCTGATCTAGCAACTCTTTCCTCAAGGAGCGGGGTATTCCCTTCTAAGTTCAAGTGCAACCGGCTCAAGAAGGGGGGGGGGGTAGAGTAGAGAATGGACTGTGACTAGTGTAATCACATATCCGTGGAGCTTGATCAGCGTAGCCAAGTCTCCAGCTGCAGGCTTTCTTGGTGTGAGACTTTGAAATATATGCCTTGCTTATTCATATTTTTCTCCAACGAGAATTTTTATTTATTTACCTTTTGCCAGTCTAACTTTTTTGGAGATTTTCTATTTTTTAAACATGTGCAACATGTACATAAGGAGTTTTTCTTCTTGAGTCAGTAGACTATCTTTTTTTGAAGCTTTATTGCAACCCACAACATCCCGTCGTTAGACGTCGGCGCCACTAGACTAGGTTGAGACACATTGGTCACTTATTGTGACTGCGAACATTTCCACTCACGTGTTTCCCCAAGCTAAAGGATTCTACCTACTCACCACCGCATCAATGAAGAGCTACGTGCAAGGTGTTTGTCCAAGTTAGGTCAGTGTCTAGAAGAATCATGCATGTGAACATAGACTTGTGGACTCAAAGAATTAAGTCGCTCAACCTGAAAAGTCTTAACTCCAGTTCCTATAAGGTTCCTCTGAAATTAAGTAGATTAAGGTCAAATCCATCCTCGATTTCTATTCATAACTTGGTTTAGAACCCACTAAATTTCCACTTTGCATTTGCAAGATATGCAAATGATGTTCTGAAATGCATATGAATAAGTGCAAGATGTTTTTTTAATGAATGCAAGGATGATATGCAAGAGTAAATAAGAAGCTTTCTCTTTTTCTTTTAATTTTTTTAATTTTTTGATATACCTCCTATTTTACAACAAATTTACAAAAGTATTATTTATAAGAGGTTTACAAAGGATATAGAAGATTTATAGAGAGTAATATACACATTATACAAATTTTACATCTTGTATGCAATATACATATTATACAAGTATACATGTATTTTAGAAATTTGTTTTTCTACCAATTTTTACCCATCCTATAATTATTGCATAATATATATAGAAATACGCGAAATTGCGAGCTATGGGTAAAGTATATATGTAATATATACACACACATAGTGAAACAAGTACCCACGTCGTGGCGTGTCTGTGTCGAATACATGCATCTGAATGCTGCGACCAAGAAAGACCACTTTACCTTGCCATTCATTGATCCAATCTTGGAGAAACTTCTAGGGAAAGCATTCTTCTGTTTTCTTGACGGGTACTCAGGCTACAATCAAATAGCTATAGCCCCTGAGGACCATGAAAAGACCACATTCACATGTCCATTCGACACTATGTATTCATGCGCGTGTCATTCGGGCTCTGCAATACCCTAGGCACTTTTTAGTGGTGCATGATCTTCGTATTTGCCTAGATGGTGAGAGATTTACTGGAAGTGTTCATGGATGACTTCTCGATGCACAATGATTCCTTCGATTTCTGTCTTAGAAATTTAGACCGAGTCCTCAAAAGATTTTGTGAGGTCAATCTAGTGTTCTCCTGGGAGAAGAGTCACTTCATGGTAACGAAGGGCATTGTGTTGGGGCATGTCATCTCCAAGAGAGGAATGGGGGTTGACCCCACAAAGGTGGATGCGATAAGATGACTCAAACCACCAACCAACGTGAAATAGTTGCGGTCTTCCTCGGTCATGTTGGATTTTATAGGAGATTTATAAAGGATTTTTCAAAGATCACCCAACCGCTAGCTGATCTTTTAGGCAAAGACATGGAGTTTATTATCGATCGTCAGCGTCTTGATGCCTTTAAGATACTTCAAGGGATGATCTTGGATGCCCCAATCCTACAAGCCTAAGATTGATCTCTTCCTTGTGAGATCATGACAGACACCTCAGATTTTGCTGTTGGGGTTGTGTTAGGACAGAGGAGGGATGGCATCCTGTTCTCTATATACTATGCAAGCAAAGTGCTTGATCCTGCTCAGCGTAACTATACAGTTACAAAAAAAGATATGCTTACCGTAGTGTTCACCTTGGATAAGTTCAGGTCTCATCTCACTCGATCCAAAGTTGTTGTATTCGCAGACCATATAACACTACGATACCTCATTGAAAATAAGGATGCAAAGATGCATCTTCTTAGGTAGATTTTACTTATCCAGGAGTTTGACTTGGACATAAGAGATAAACTTGGAAAGAAGAATGTAGTGGCTGGTAGTGGCTGATCACCTCTCCCGTCTCGAGATTTTAGATGCTTCTGATGTTACACCGATTCGAGACTCCTTCCCTGACGAGTCAGTTTTTTCTATCGACTCACTCCCATGGTAAGCCAATATAGTGAACTATCTTGTCTCCAAGAAAGTTCCCGAAGATTGGCCCAAGAGCGGCATAGACTGACTCAAATCGGATTCGAGACATTACCATTGTGAGGATCCGATCCTTTTCTTTAAAGGATCAGATTGTGTCTGGAGGAGTTGTATCCTTCAGGAAGAATACCGGAGTGTCCTTACTTACTACCATAGTCTGGAGGCAGGAGGACACCATTATGGGAAGAGGACCACATGGAAGTATTGTAGTGTGGCTTATACTAGCGGACTCTATTTCGCGATGCTCTTACTTTTGTGAAGTTCTGTCCAATATGCCAACGAATGGGAGGAACCGTTGGTTCCCGAGATGAGATGCCAATGCAGCATGTCATCATTTGTGATGTCTTTAGCGTTTAGGGCATCGACTTCACATGCCCATTCCGGATCAACCACAGATTTGAATATATCCTTCTTGCGGTAGATTATGTGTCATGGTGGGTGGAGGCTATCCCAACCTGAGCCGCAGACAATAGGTCTGCCTATAAGTTTATTAGAGAGCATATCATTTCTAGGTTCGGGGTCTCCAAAGTGTTGATTTTTGATGGGGGTAGCCATTTTGTGAATAGAGAGGTGAAGAAGCTTGTGAATGATTATGACATCAAGCACCGTGCCGATAGTCCTTGCCACCCACAAACCAATGGCATGACAGATGTGTCAAATAGGGAGGTTAAGACCATATTGTAGAAGCTCGTCCTCCCAGACAAGAGGGACTAGTCGCAGATCTTGGACCAAGTCCTTTTGGCCTACTGGACGGCTTTGGGAGAAGATGGTGTTTGGGATGCCAGGCCATTTGCCTGCAGAGTTAGTGCATAAATCAGAATGGGCAATTAAGAAGGTCAATTGGAACACACACCTAGGGTAGAAACAAAGAGAGATGGATTTGAATAAACTTGTGGAAATCAGAAACCGAGCAGACGACAACATTTTGGTGTACAAGGACAAGGTTAAGCATTGGCATGATAGATTTATTAGATGAAAGACCTTTGTTCCTGGACAAAAGGTATGGTTGTTCAATGCAAGCCTGAATATTTTCCAAGGGAAACTTAAGTCCAAGTGGACAGGTCCGTATATAGTCCGTGCTGTGCATGACAATGGATGTGTAGAGATCTCAGATCTTTCAGATGGAGCACAAGCATCCCTAGTGAATGGACAATTGCTAAAACACTTTGTCGAACCAAATGAACAGTTAGTCCATGTTGAGAAGATTGTTTTCAAGCATGAGACAGATTCATAAGATACCCATAGAGCCACACATGATTCCTTGCATCATTGATCTCTGACCATCGACATCATAAGAAAGATTTATATCGCTATATCTTTGTACATTCCCCAAACCCCATCGATTCTCACACCACCCTTGTCCTATACTTAGGATAACCAGAGCCTAAGTATGGGGGGGGGGGAGTTGATGCCCATCCTGTATGTTTATTCATCCATTTCTCCTCTTGACCTTGACCGACCCCTTTTTTCTCTTCTTCTATACTTAGGCTAACCAGAGCCTAATTATAGGGGAGTGGGTTGACTTCTATACTTCCATTCTTTTCACTCTCCTACGATTAGCACGAGCTATGTCTTTTCCTTGCTTTTCGTGCTTTGAGGATATAACACACACTAAGTATAGGGATGTGTGTATATTACTTATATACTTTACCCATAGCTCATACTTTTACGTATTTTTGTATATATTTTGCAATAATTATGGGATATGTAAAATAGCAAACAATGCACAACCAGGAGTAATTTGCAAATTAAAATTAATCAAATGCCCAAAACGCCTGAATGCTATTTTTATGAAAAAACAGAGTTAATTATCTACAAACATGGACTAAAAACACTATTTTTTGATTTTTTCTGCAATTTTATATAATTTTTATAAGTTTTAGAGTGTTTTACAATTTTTATGGTTTTTATATGGTATTTTTCAACAAAAATGATATGGAATCTAAAGGATGATAAAATATAACTACCCTAATTTTTATGGATTTTTTTGATGATTTCAGAATTTTTATAATTTTCCAAAGACAAAAAAGACACTTTTTAGGTGTTTTTGAATTTGTGAAATATAGAAAATGCAATTACCACAAAGAACACATGCTAGCAGGAGCTATAGGTAATTTTTAGATAATTTTTAAGGTTGATTTAATATTTATTCCATTTAATAAAAGACATGTAGTTAAAAACAGCTCACTGGGACCTAAGTGAAATTACTTTAAGTTTCTGGGCCCTTGGAATAACAAAATCAAGAACTATAAGGGCCTCAGCGCAAGTTGTCCACAAAATATATGCACATCACGTGAATCAGGCAAACAGAGGTACGAATGCAAATATTAGAACTTAACATTCATTCTATAACACTAAGAAGTTCAAATCGAACATTACAAATAACCCAAAAAACACGTGAAGCCACATGTGATATAAACTCAACTGGACTGAAGTGCAAATAGATAAACTACAAGGGTCCTACTGCAAATATCCTTAGCTACACATTTTATTTACTGAACTAAAGAGAAATAAAATAACATGCATGGGTCACAAGGAAATATACCCATATGACACGTAAGGTGCGCATGGAGGTCCTAACGACTCTTATGGCTTTCTGCAAAGGGATCTAACAACTCATGGTATGTCGATGACGTGCGGTGATATTTATTGAGAACAGTTTGATCTAACGGCCTGCAAAGCTGCTTGTCAGGTGGCTCAGATAGGGGGCCCTGATCTGATCCAAGCATCAGGATGAGACGCTAAAGGATGGCTCAGATCAAATCAGGGGCGGAGACTCCAGATCGAGCAACTGTGGAAGTGTCTGGAAAAACATGTGCCTGGGGAACTTTGATCGATGAACAGTGAAGATCTACTGCTCAGATCGGAGCTCCAAAAGGCTCAGCAACCCCGGGGAAGTGCTCCGCATCAGATGATCAGCTCTGTTGAGATGGAGGGCGGTCGAATGATCATAGCGATGGAGCTCCACCTGGAGCTACTCCTCCTGAGCAACAAGGGCACAATTACGATTTCCTCACGTGCTTTAACACCTGAAAAGAGATTAGGACTCGAGGGCGTGGCTTCGGTCCAGTTATTGCTTGGAAAACATCAAGAAGCGAGAGGGAATGGGGACTTGATCTCCGACGTATATGGAGGAAGGAGATCAGACCTTAATCTCTCTCTGATGAGCGAGCCTAAGGGGGCCAGGTCACGAGCGAAGGGTGTTGTTGTTGTGATGTGTCGATTGATAAGAGTGAGTGCACGAGACGGAGCTCCGACCAGTTGGTTGGAGCGGATGAACATACGATGGTAGAAAATGGAAGATCGAAGGGAAACGTGAAATGCAAGAAAGATAAGTGATATCTGAGGCTCCTGATGGAGTCAACAATGTCCGACGAGGTGGTCTACATGGTGATGGGCTCAACTTCGATGCGTAAGGAGAAGGAGGCTTCTCGCTATGGAGCTCTGGTCGCGAAGTGAGCTACGAGCCTCCAAGCGTCTACTTCAACTCCAAAGCTACTCTCTGGGTTACTGTCACACACCTGAAGGTGGCTAAGAAGCAATGGTGTCGTGAGGGATGAGCTGCTAAGCCTCGGGAGGCAGAAGAGAGAATATATAGGGGAAGGCTAGGGTCCAGAAAGATCGGAAGATTCATCGAAACCCTAGCACAATTCGGCTACGCCTAGGGATCCGCGAGTATCATGGATCATAGGAGTGTAATGAGGTACATGAATCGAGGCATGTGGAGATCTGACCTGATCAGGAAAAAGGGAAGAAAATGGGTCCAACGAAGGTGAAGTGGGTTAGGTCAGCAGGAAGGCGGGGTTGACCGAGGTCAACACGCGAACGTGGACCAATCAGAATGTGAGAATTTACAAAATTAAATAAAAATAGTAAATGGATTCAAAATAAAAAATAAAATAAAAATGTTTGTAATTTTGTGTACCATTTTCTATGTTTTTTTAATTATTTTTATGACATCATATATATAGTATATACATATGGTGTATTATATAGGTATAAATATACCTATATATTATATACATGTATTTTTATTTTATTATTTTTGCAAAAATACATTTTGTTTTATATTTTATTTATTTACAACATAGTTGGGGAATATAAAATGATTTTTGTTTATTTTTTTATAATTTACATAGATGCATAAATAAATAGGTGTTGTGTTCAACTATGTGGTTTTGTACAATGGATTGTGGATTTTATTTTTATTTTATTTTACGTTTTCTGTTTTTTATTTTTATTTTATTATTAAGGCTATATACAAATGTTCGAAAATAAATTTAGCATTTACAAAGTTTAAAATAAATATAAATATTTATATGTATATGTATTATATACATTATGCCATATGTCTCTCTACTCAGTTCTTGTCAATTAGGTCAATTAATGACCATCTCTTGGGGTTTAGACCAATCTGTATTTATTCTAAATACATATTTCCTTTTCTTTTCTCTTTATTCTTTTATTTTTGGAATATAAGTTCTAATTATGCAATATTAACAAAGACATTTACAATGATATATTATTGTATTTACACATAATTACAATGGTTTTGCTAAAAGATAAAGCTAAAATAAAAGAATAAAGAATGAGAATCATAGATTCATCACCCGCCTTAGCCTCCTCCATCGTCTGGAGCTACTCTGCCAACCAACGCTTCTACTCTTCTACTCCAGGCCATGCCACCGCCATCAGCTTGCCCCACGACGCTCCTCCGCCTCTGTGCCTTCATCGCCGGCTTCTTGGCTGAGGCGTGTGTTGTCCAGATCCAACCTCCAGAAGCCATTCCCAGCCGGACGAAGCCCTGCCATCGACACCACTACTCCAGTCGCGAACCACCATCCCCCGTCGGGCTCAACTCACAAGAACCCCCTCACGTGCCTAACATGTACGCGAGGGGGGTTGAGGCTAATTGCATCAAAGCCTTTGGAGATCCGCCTAATTCCATGGATTCCCCCATCGTTCAAGGGGTCACGTGCACGTGACCCTTTGGGATTTTTGTAGAGACCCCCCTCCAAGGGTCGGTAATTATTCTTTGGTCCCCAACTGTACTTTTATTTATTTTATTATTATTTGTAGTTAAACCCTTCTATTTCCTCTGCAATTTGAACTTTTTTGCATTTATTTATTATTTAAAAATTGACATTGTGTTCTTTAATTAATTCTAGACACTATGGCATGTGCTTCACATTTTTATTATCTGTGGTTAATTTGCAATTAATATTTTTGTTGAATCTTGCATATTTTCCACTTTACGTTCTGAAATTCATATATAATTAACCATTGCTTGAAAAATTGTCAAAAATTCATGATAGTAGAGTTAATTGTATTTCACATTGTGCCTAAATAGAATTGCATTTGCATGCATCACTTGCTTTATGAAAATCATTTTATGTATTTCAATATTTAATTTTTAATTGGTCGTGAACTTCACATTTTAGGGTTTATGATTTTTCTGAGATAAATCACCTAATGATCTTTCTTGGATAATTTTATTTCCTAAAAATAAAGAGATTTAATATTTCTTATAATTAATTATTGTGATTCACCTTGTTTGCACCTTTTTATTCATAAAATATTCATATAGAATCAGAAGATTCCAAAAAATTGCATTGCATCAATTTCATCATATTTCACATTCGGACCAAGTTTTGTAATTTTTGGACATCGTTTGATTGACATTAATTTTCTAGTCCTTAAAATTGGCCATAATTTCCTTTGCATTCTAAAATTGCATTAAAAATACTAAAATTTTCTGCCTCGAAAACTGCACATGAACTTTGATAGACATTAACCTAGGTTATTCATTTGCCTCCTTGAGTTCGACCCTAGGACTTGCTCAGGCTAAATAAAAATAAAACCACTCTGATTAATTTGATTACTTAATTAAGTGGTTATTTCTTTATTGACTCTGATTACCCGCCTACAACAAATGACATATTTATTTTTCACGCGTTAGTTCCACTCATTAACAGAGGGTTTTCCGGACTCATCAGTGAGTCATCGCTATCGCCTAGTGTACATCCTCAAACCTCCCCAATCAATGGAACCATCTTCTCGGGATGCCAGGTTCAATATCTGGCCTAAGGGAGATAAGAGGTGATGGAGACCAAAATGATTTTCTAATGTTTTAGGCAAGTGCTTGCATCTTAATTGTGCACCAAAAGTAATGCACATGAGAATTGGGCACCATTCTAGGGATTTGGGCTCTATCCTTATGGCAACGTCCTCACCCACTCTGTTTAGAGGTAAGTACTTGCAAACATCGAGGGGATTACTCTCCCCAAACAATGATTTCATCGTTACATTTGTTTTAGGTCAAGTATAATTAACAATCCTTTTTTATTGAGTTATCACTTTTTTTGGATTTTTTTCAAGAAATCGATCTAACGAATTCTCAAATTCCTTTATTTCGTAAGTGAGAAAAATCAAGGGAAGAGATCAGAAATGGTGACGCAACAGAAATCAATGATGCATGCACGAGTAAAGAAATGCGCACCTTGCTCAGCAGTGTACATGCAAAATGTAAACTAACATAATGATGCACGAGAAGCGTCCTAGCAGTAACTTAAGAACCAATTAATTTGACTAAGTCCAATCCTATGATCTAGTCTGTAGGAACAAATATTCTTGTTTAGGGGATTTGGACCTAAACGATTACATGACTCAGTCAAGGAAATTGAATTCTATTCTAAGGGCTCAAGCACACAAAACCACAGGAAAATAAATAAAAATAAAAGCGGTGGAAAATAAAAACCGATGAGGTCCCCTAAGTACACAGGTACTTGATGAAACAGACCCCGCAATCCACAGGGGTATATAATGACCATAGAAAAACAGAAAAAGAGGCAAGTACCAAAAGCATTATTACAACTTAATTACAAGAATAATGATGGAAATAAATGAGTAAAAAGTAAAAAATGTATGCGCAAACTTCTGCTCCAAAACCTTCCAAGTCTTCTGCTTCTTCCTCTCCTACACTCTCCTGCTGCTCGATGAAGAAACGATCCTGCTCCACTTTGCTTAGATGCATCGGTGCTCCTAAGAATGCCACCCTTACTCATGGGGCCCTCGCAAGAAAGAGAAAAATAAAATATGTGTCAGATAAACAGTTATGAAAAATATGAGCATAGAAAAAGAAAGAAAATAGAAGAAGAAAAAGAAAACAAATAGATAGACAAACACATATGTGTAAAAGTAGCTAAATGAGAAGAGCAAGAATAAGTGATCTGAAATGAATTCCAAAGTCTGATCTTGGGGAGCTTTCAGTGTCCGATAAATCGGATCCCGCAAGCGCTATGTAAGCTCCACATGGCATGCAGTATTCAATATGAATACTCACTCTTCAACAATAAGCAGATCTTTAACGATATAGACAAAAATAAAATGAACAAACGAAAGAAAATAAAAGAAAGTAAAACTAGATGCAAAATCCAATAATAGCATGCTAAAAGGAGAAGAACCTAGCTACCCTAGTCGTGCCTCCACAACAACAATGCCATTTGTTGAACACAACTTTTTGGGTTTTTATTTAATGAAACTAATCATAAGGTGAAAATGTCGGCGCAACCCAAAGAAGCTTCAAACAAAAATTTTTATTTATTTCTCAAGCCAAGAATCAATCAAACAACCAATGTAAGTAATAGAATTTTGTTATTTATTTACCTGTATAGTGTACATTATCGAACTCGGGGAGGCTACAAAAGATGCCGAGGATTATTTAAATCAAAGGCAAGTAATGAACTAAAAAGAAGGAATCTCTAAGCAAACAATCTTGGCTTTTATGGATTTTTAATTTCTTTTAAATTTTATGGAACTTTTAATTTATATATATTTTAATGCTTATTTTATTTTATTTTTTCAATGATTTTAAATTTTTTAATGTTTTTGTATTTTAGTTTTTAAAACAAAAAAATAAAATGAAGGATAAAATCACAAGGAAGAAAGCTTTTTTTTGTATTTTTCAAAAGAGGAAAAAATATCTAGAAAATTAAACCAAATTATTTTTGTGTTTTAGATAAACTTTTACTGTTTTTACGATTTTCAAGGATTTTTAGATTTTTAGGGTTTTCAAATTAATTAAGAACTGGAAATCAAGCAAACAGAAAATACAACTATTGATTTTGGGTTTTTAAAATAGAAAAAAAAATATAAATATGGAAAATTATATAGAAAGAACGGTAATTTCTCAAAATTTTCTAGAGAGCTATTTTATGCATTTTTTGGATTTTCAGTGATTTTATATGACTTTTTAATCTTTTTAGTTTTTATATTTTTTGGGTTTATAAAGAATTTGCAAATGATATTACTATACAAAATAAAATAATTAAAAATGAACACAAACTATTTTTTTATAATTTTTCAAAAAAAATTTTCGAGTTTTTATTAAGAAACTCAAACAGGGAAAATTTTCATTATTTCTAGATTATAAAAGTAATGGAAATTATTCAAAATCTGAAATTTTTTTACTGGAGATCAATGTGATTAACATGATCTTAAGTTATTTTTTTGTGGATTTTTTAAGCACAATTCGCTATTTATTAAGACTAATTAACAAGCAGTTAATTAACAGCTCACAGGGACTAATCTGCTAAGAATTTTTATTTGATGAACCAAATTAACAACAAAAATAATACAGGCGAGGGAAAATATGCAATTTTCCACTAAAAGCGAATGCCAACGCATGTGAGTCACGTTGGCATAGACTTTTATGTGATTATTTTATTTTACAGGGTCAAATAGTAACAAAGAAGGCACACAATTTTATTGCAAAATGACTAGATACTCACTTGCTAAGCACGTGTTTCAGTTCATAGAGGATTAAACTGCAAAAAATGAATGACAAAGGCTTTCCTGCAAATGTTCAATAATCCACAACAAACCATGTATCCCTAGGGGATTTATTTACAAAATAAAAAGAAAAAAGGGACCAAAGTGTAAATGATCACCATGGATGTGCGAAACACGTGATGGATCGGACAGTTCTACTCTGATATGATGGATCGAACCAACGGTTGCAATTTGGGGCATTTTGGACGGCATGGATTCAATATGGAAGTTCTTTTTCTAAAGGTAGAAAGGACATTTGGTAGAACACATATAAAGGGGCTCGCTAATGAGTTTCGATCCGCTGATTCTCGGCCAATCCCCACTCAAATCATCTCCTGATGCTCTATAAGCTCCCCTGCGATGCTCCTCTGTCATCCCGATGACTCAACGACGCTCATTGACATACGGACTTTGATCTGGAGTGAAGAATGACTTCAGATACAAAATGTCCTTCATACGATGATATGCAACTCCCTTATCGTTCCAAAGCACTTGAAATGTTTTATGAATGCTCAGAGAGTCTCCGGCCGAATTATTAGGCAAAAACACAAAGGAAATATGAGCAAGCGGTTGACTCTAGCGTAGGTGGTCAGAAGGGAGTCGGGTCTCCAGATCTGAGATGATATGGGGGTTCAGACGATGGAAGAAGATGAAGAAGGGCGAGGTGATGGAGTGTCAGGTTCAGATTTGAGAATAGATGATAGTGGAGCTCTGAACAAGTAGTTTGAAGCTAAGATGGGTGATGAATGGATTTAACCCTAAAACTCGAATTAAAAATGAAATTGAAAATGAAATGGAAGTTAAAGCAAGTCTAATCAAACCTACATATGAACGGAGGGATTTACAACCTCGATCCAAGTGCGATGGCTCGAAGAAGCGAGATGTCAGCGACGCTCTAGCGACGTAGGCTGGATCACGTCTCCCAGGCTATATCTTGCGCTCTCAGCTGCGGAGGCAATGCACTATCACTACACCACTCTCCGGTGACCAACTTTGGGCGAAGAATCACGAGGAAAATGATCAACCGTGAAAGTTGAAGATCTCCATCTATTTATAGGTGTGAGTCCGGTGAGTTTTAAAATTCAAAGATCCCACGAACCGAGGTATGAAAGATGAATTTGGTGATCTGGCAATGAAGGTGATGGTTAGGGCTCACGAATCGGAAAAATAATCGGGGTGGAGTTAAATGACAGATTGACCAGGAAAAAAATAGAGAAAAATCGCCGACGAGCGGATAGATCGGGCACGATTGTGGATTGGGGAGTTGACCCGGGTTCAACCAATCAGAACACATCTTCACTACAGGACAAATTTAGAAAAAGACGAAATGGTTAAAAAATGAAATAAACTAAAAATTAAAATAAATTAAAAATAAAAATGTTAGTAATTAAAGAAGCTTATTTATGGTGATTTTTAGTTATTTAAATAAATTATATACATATGTTAAAATAAATAAAACATTTTATTCATATATACCTATATATACAACAATTGGATTTTTAATATATTATTTTTACAAATATAAATATAATTTAGTAATTTGTTATTTTATAACATTTTATAAGGATCTTAACCTTATTTTTATTTAATTAAAAGAATTAATTTATTAGGATAAATAGGGGTATTTTACAATATACATCGTGATACATATACAATATATACATTATTTTATTTTTATTTATTTTTGATTTTGTGAATTTTATTTGTATTTTATATAAATCAAATACAATATATACAAATAGTTAAAAAAATACAATTTCGACAAAAATACAAGGAAAATAAATATTCATACATAATATAGATACGTATAATATATAATAGCACCCCAAAAAAGCTACATTTCACATATTAACTCCATTTTTTATGAAACTACTTCCATTTAAAAGATTATTTAATTTTAAATACAATGAAATGAGTTTGATTGATTTTGAATTTTGTGGAGAAGATACTGATCTGACATGTTGAGTTCTACGGCTTTTTTTCAAAGTGTGGTTATTTACAAATTGTACAATGAATCTTCTCGCAATTATTTTTAATATTTACTACTTATTTTTATGTACAAGTTCCAAGAAGAAAATAATCTTATTTGATGTGAAATTGGTGATGAATAAAATAAAGTGAGAAATATGTAATATATATAGTAGTGTACATGTAATGAATGACGGTGAATTTACACGTGAAGATCAATTTTCTTGATTATTTTGGTTAATAGGCCTTATCTCCCCCTACTTTGTTTCTTATCGATCAGGTCAAGCCTTGACCTCATCTCGGGTCAGAGTCAATGTGTATTTATTTCATATATATAATCTTTTATTTTCTTTATTATTTATTTATTTATTTTTGGTTAAAATAATGATAAATATACAATATTTACACAAGAATGAGGATTAATAAAATGAGAGATTTATTGATATTTACATGCATTTTATAAGGGATATTAAGCTAAAATAAATGAATAAAAATGATGAAATGCAGCTTTATAAATGTTAGATGTTAAATTAATCAATTAATTAATAGAATAATTTAAATAGGGGGATAATGAATCTTATTAATGATGATAAACATGTGATTCATCACCCCCGTATACTTAAACTTTGCTCATCCTTGAGCAAATAACGAATGAATAAGTTAGTTCTCTCCCCCACGCCCTCATCTGGGTCGTTTGATCACTTGATCCAATGGCTGATGCTTGTCTTAAACCCCTAGTGGTTGTCCTCAAGAGACGCAACACTTCATCGGCGGTGGCTTCACCCATTTCTCCCTGTCGACCCACATAGCTTCCCACCGTGCTTCCTGTACCTATGTGACGCCCTTTCGTCCCTCTTCTATGCATTGGCCTCTTCATTGAGCTTCTCTTCACACGGGGTAACAAGAAGTGGTTGAAACCACCCCTGTGCAACTGTCTGGAGCTGATCAAAACTAAGCCACCGACCTTCATTCCCAATTATCCAATCATGAGAGGTTTACCCTAGCATCTCCTCCCTTTCCAGTGACAGTACGAGAGTGAGTAGAGAAACCACGATGGTATGCTACCTCTAATAAGATCCTTGGCTTCGCATGATAAGTTATAGCACCAATCTTTACTGTTTGAGCTCCATGAACAACCGACATGTCGAGCGAAGACCATAGGTCATGTCAGACCTCAATCCTAGGCCCGTGTTACACTTACCGACCTTCTTCTTCACCTCTAGGTGACTCTTAGTTAGCCCCTCTTTATTGTTTCTCCAATTTATTCACATCAGCATACAATCTATCACTATCATTTAAGTAGACAATCCCCTTCACTATGTTCTTTTAATTCATATGCATCGCTTCGATCATCACCTATGCTTCTCCATCATCTCCTCCATCTCAGTCATTTTCATACTCCTGCAAGGATATGAACCCTCTAGGGCTCCATTCCAGTCCAACTCCAACCCTCCATCACACCTCATATTCACACCAAGTTACTCCAAACGATTCGGCTATGTACTAACGCATGCATGTACTCAAATACAGCTCAATTGGCGGAACATTTGGAGGAATGATAGGTCCAAAAATCACCCTAATTAACGTGTCACGTTCTTGTAGTCGGACAATCATGATCGATCAAAAATTAACCGCATGAATCGAATAATCAATGAATGAATTAATGTGCGGTTTGATGTATTTTTAACCTAGGCAAGCCCCAGGGTCGACTCAAGGAGGCAAAGGAACAACTTCGGATCAACTTAGATGAATTAGCTCATGGTTTTCCAAAAGATTTTTTTATTTTTTTGCAATAAAAATGCAAATACAAAAGGATGTGGATGAACTAGATTATTAAGAAATCAAGCAATTTAGCCAAATTAATTATAAGAGAAATTAATCCAATTCAACCAATTTGTATTTTTCTTGGAAACCTAATACAATGATGATGCAAATTTTGTTTTTTTGGAAATTTTGGATTTAAGTCACAACAATGAAAAATGCAAACTTTTTAGAGGTTTTTATGCAATTTTTCATGCAAATAGAATGCAAAAATTATGAAATTTTTACAGAAAGTTAAACATGATGAATGAAGCTACGTATTTTTTTGGAATTCTTTGTGAATATAAAATTTTTTACGAATTTTTTAGTGAAAACAGAGTGATTATGAGTATTTAGTTTTTAATAAATCCAAGAAATAAAACTATCCATATAGCGATTTATCACAAAAAGATGTTTATATGAGCAATCTAAGAGAATTGAAATGTCACAAAAATAATATGTGCGGATTTAATTAAAAATAAATTACAGAAATCTCTCGATAATTTATTTGAGGCAAAAGACACATCCGTTTTTGATGTAATTTGGATAGTAATTAAAAAACAAGTAGAGGCATCAACTTGATGATTTTTGCACAATTTTTAGAACAATATTTAAGTATGTGCGAATTTCAGAGCATAAATGGATAAAATATCATCGAATTTCAAATTCTGATTTTTATTAAATTATCTAGTGCTCAAAAAAATCTAAATAAATAACCAGAACGTACAGAATTAATTTATAAACAAAATGTACTTTTTGTATTAAAAAATGATGCGAAATGAATGTCCAAATTAATGCATAAATATATGGGTGTCTTTGCTATATAAGAAATGAAATAAACAAATTAAAACTGTGCCTAAAGACATTTGTGCAATTAAAATAAATTTATGGGTAGAAAATAAAATTTTTACAAAAAATAAAAAATGGACCTTCTGATCGTGGCTTCCCTAGGGTAACATACATGAGGAGAGAGGCGGAGGCGCGGCTAGGGCGTAGCGGGCGGCGCGGCATGAGCTTGACTAGGCAGAGCGGTCGCCTGGCGGAGGCACGCGTGGCTGCAACCATGCAGCGCCTGGTGGCGGCGAGGTGCGTACAGGTAGGGGCACTTGGTGGGCAGAGCAGGATGCTCGCAGGGAAGAACAGAGGTTGGCATTGGCGTCGCCCGCGATTGGCAGAGGTGCTCACCCGCGGCGAGGGAACGAGCGGACGTCGAACGGAGGAGCATGTGGGAGGCGCTGCTTCGGAGCGGAGGCCGCTGGTCAGCGCTGGTACCACACGCTTGGGATCTGATGGGAGGACGTGACGCGCACGATTGATTGGCGCGCATGTGCTGCACGTGGAGCTGGCGAGGGCGCGAGCTGATTGGGGGAGCAAAGTTGTGGCGCAACAGGCGGACTGGAGCATGCAGCGAAGGGTCGACCAGGAGTGGTCGTGGGGCTGAAGTATGGCGATCTGGAGGAGGAACGTGGGTCGGCGGCGAGGAGGTCGCGCACAACGGGGTGCGCGGAGACCAACAAGAGGTGTAGCCATGCACGACTGGAGGAAGGGGGGAGGTGGTGGCTGCTTCTGCTTCCCCTGTTCTTCTTCTTTTTTTTTTAAATTTTTTGTGACTTTTTTTGTAATTTTTTTAATAGCAAAAATGTAGAAATAAAATGAAAAGGTGGTGATGTTGTGATGCTTGTGATTTGGATGTGTTGTAAAAAAATAAATGAAGATGATACATACAATAAAAATAATGTTAGATAATAATAGAAAAATGAGAAACTAGAGATGGATAACTTACCTGTAATTTCACCAGAGGGCGGAACTATGGTGCGCAACTCTTGTCGTGGCCTCAAGAACTCGGTGCAGAGGAAAGCTTCGAGGCTTTGTGCGGAAGCTGCAATAAAGAGTTGTGAGGCTCCTTGGATCTCACCACGGTCGGAGATGGCTGAGCTCATCATTGCTCAAATCGTATCATCCGTGATTTCACCAAGAACGAGACGAGGGCTGGAGCTCTCTCTTTCTCAAGAACAGTGGATGCTGAAAAATGAGGGAGGATAAGAGAATAAAAAGGAGGAGGGGGAAGTTAGAAAATAGGCAGAGAATGTGGAGGAGTGGTGGAGGATGTGGAGGAGTGGTGACTTGGATGATAAGTTCGAGTAGAGAAGAAGTAAAAGGAGAAGGAAATTGAAATAAATAAAGTAAATACGTAGGCTACTAAAAATAATGAAAATAAAATAAATAAAAGGAAATAAATAAATTAATCTATATATAATTAATTAATTAAAATAAATAATAATAAATAAAATAAATAATAAATAAAATAAAATAAAATACGAAATTAATAAATTATTAAAAAATAGGGTAAGACGTGGCGGCTCCAGGAGCTGCCACGTGTCGCACCTACAAAAATCAAAAATTAAATATAAAGAAAATAAAAAAGAAAGAACAAAAGGGTCAAATCAAAAAGTGGTCAACATGATAGTTGCTTGTCTCGACGAAATCTGCAACTTTCGTGAAGGATCAAAAATCAAAAGAAGTCATATGTACAAAGTGTATTTTTGGATGGTACCTTATAGATATAAAATATCGTATTTTTATCTTTTACTTATTTTTTTATTATTTTGAAATTAAAGAAAAATCAAAATAAAATAGAGAAAATATGAAAGGAAGGAATATTTGCAATTTAATCTATTTTTTTGGATTTTTAATAATTAAGAAAATAAGAGGATAAAATAAAGGGTATTTTAGTCAATATATACGATATACAATAGGGGCCCAAAACCCAAGTTTCACATACGATATCCAATTTTTATGAAATTGGTCTTGTTTTGAAGGTCTTTGAATGTATATTATATTAAAAGTGAGTAGACCTAAATCGCACACTGTATGAGAGTGATATTCACATTTTTAGATTCATAGTCTCAAACTTGGATTTGGGTTTTAGTGGACAATTTTACAAGTTAGTATTTTTTTGATATTTTTCTTTATTAATGTTAGTAGTATATACACTATGGAGTTGGTTTTATTAGATTTGGAGTTAGTATAAAATAGATACAAATAGGTGAATTTGGCTAATATACAAGTGATTATGCACAAGTGGATTTGGCTCCTTATTTAATGCAGAAATGCATGCTAAAATGCACAAATTATTTACAGGTGCATGAATGATAATAATGCAGAATAAATGGAAAAATGCAGCAAATTACTCAGGAACGAAGCTCTATTTTCTACTTTTAGAGTGACGAATCAGAGATTCATCGAGGAGCTTCGTCCTCGTGCTTTACCTACGACGAGCGAGAGTTGTCCCGCTGATACAACAAATTCCAAGTCACCTCCACCCCTTGCATCTTCGTGGATCTTATAGGAATATACCACGAGCATCAAAAGAGTTGTAAGACGGAGGAGAAGCTCTCAGGACTTTGTCAGAGCCATGCCAACTCTATCGCACATGGAGTAAAAGAGCTCATCCGTGAAGTACATGCACCATAGGATTGTCTATATTAGACAATTTATATCAGCCCAAACCTCAACATTGCACCTGCATCATCAGGTGAATCAAAGCCAAATTCGAAGCGACGGTATCCTCCACGTGGCCCTAGCCATGAGATGTGTATTGAGCCTTAACATCACACATCTTGCACATGGAGTGCCTAAGCTTTTTGTGCTCATACCTCGATGGCTCTTATATTCTTAGAAATACCATCATGTAGGCTTTATTACAGATAAGCACCAATCTATTCCCATTTATTGTAGTTTAGCCCAATTTGGACCTAAATGTGATAGTTTCTGTATTGTTATTTCATGTTTTATTGCAATTTAGCCTATGTATTGACTGCTTAATGTCTTGAACACATTAATTCCATATTCAATAAAATTGGTCTTGATTTAAAGCTAATTAAGCTATCTTTCATATAGTAATTATGTGTTCTATTTGAATGCATAATTAAATATCTATTTACAGAACAATGTTTTTATTTTTCACATGATAATGAATATGTCTTAAAGTCAACATAAGTGTTAAATAATTTACCTTAGTTGAATTCATTCCGAGCATTAAAATTCTCGATTAATGAGTTTTTAAATTATTACAAGCTAGATTCAACTTTAATTAAGTAGGAAAACTACCATGCATGTGTATAAATACCATTTTTAGCTTTTTAATTTTTATTTGATTTTTTGTAGATAAATAATGCATAAAAAATCAAAGCTGATGTGAAATAATGCAATGGACTCAAATGACATTTTTGGCATTTTTATAATTAAGTCAATGTTATAATAAACTAGGGAAGTGAGATATATACAGGTGGTCCAGGTTAGTAAACTCAAGGCAGGACTGCTATTTTTAATTGCTTTTCTGATATTTTTGGATTTTAATTTTTATTTAATTAGTTAAAACATTGAATAAAATAATGAAATGAAAAGCGAATAATCAAAATTAATGGACTATGTGCATAAAATTACATGTCAAAATCTACAAATATGCGCAATGCACAATTAGGTCCCAAAATCCAATTTTCATATATGAACTCTGGTTCTTTTGAATTTGGTCTTGATTTGTATATAATTGAAAGCAAATTAATTCAAAAGTGAATAGAGTACATTTGGACATTGTATGCAAGAGAAATCAATGTTTGTGGCTTTTTTTCATGAAATTAGGGTTTGTGTTTACTTCAAATAAGTACAAGTTAGCATTTTTTAGAATTTTTAATGGATTAAGGTTAGTGATATGTACAAAATGAAGCCCGTTCCATGTTAGTTGGAGTTGCATGAATTAATTAAAAATACTTGAAGTTAGATGAGAACATGTAGATGAATATGAATGTGGAAATGAATGCTTATTTATTCAAATTATTTACAAGTGCATGAAAGTTTATTTTATGATATTAATAGATGAATGAACCTAATTTCTCAAGACAAAGCTCCATGTTCAGCTAATTAGAGTGATGAATCATAGATTCATCAACTCCTTATACTTAAATCTTGCTCGTCCCCGAGTAACTAAGAATGAAGAGGTGAAATGAGGTTGGGTTCCATACCAAGATCATGAGCAAAAGATGAAAATAGAGCAAGGTCTGACCTTTGGATTAATAGTTTGGCGGAACTCCTGTGAGAATTGGGGTCTCAAATTCAACATCCTCCAAGTTCTACATATCATTGTAACCGTTTCGGCTCAGAAGTCATCTTAGATCAATCCACCTCCCGAAACATTCCCCATGAACATTGAACAACTGTCTCATATGTGTGAAAGGTGTTAGCTCTTCCCATATGAAATGCCGGACTACCGCTCAAACCTCTCCTCCGATAACTCTTCCTCGGGGAGTCAGGTATTTCCTTTTAAGTTCATGTACATGCTAGTTCACAACGAATATAGAGGAGAAATTTTTAGAAGAAGGAGAAAGAACTAGAGGGTGACTAGTGTGATCACGTCTCCTATAAAGCATTACCAGTATAGCCAAGTCTCCACCAAGATATGCATGCTTTATGAAGCTTGGACCTTTGTGGTCAAGTATTTATTTGGTAGTTGTCTTCTTTTGGTATGGATTTTGGTTGCTCTGCGTGGATCTTTTTATGCCCCGATGGATATAAAATCTTTTGTTCCACCCATGTTTTAGGGTCTTAGAAAAATTATGCTTGCAGTCCATTCCTCATCTGAGGCTTTATTTCAACTCGTACACTGGTCGTTAGATGTCCATGATACCCGAAGAAAGTCTCGCATAGTCTTCCAACACCCCGTTTGAGTTGAGCTAAGTGCATAGTGATAGGGTACAGATTAATTCCCTATTCGAGACTCGTACTCAGAATGAGGCGACCAGGTTAGACACTAAGAGTCGATGTCTGGACATTGTCATGCAGAACTAGGGGAAATAAGTCTATGACCCGAAGCTTCTAAAATCCTATTTCTCAGTGAAGTTCCTCTGAAATTAAGTAGATTAAGGCCAAGTCAAGACTAATCTTGATTTCTGTTCACAACTCAGTATGGAACCCAGGGCTTTTCACCAATGCAGATGCATGAAATGGCAAATGAAGCGCAAGTGCATGAAGTACAAACACATTATTTTATTTTATTTTTAAATTTTGTTTTTTTTATGTTTTTTATGTTGTTTTTTTCCATTTATTTGTTTATTTATTTAAATATTTTTACAAGAATTAGCTACACCCCATGTTAGTTTTATATATAGAAAATATGATACCATATAATACAATGTAATGTAGTGTATGTACACAAATGCGACTCACCCCCTTATACTTAGCGTATGCTAAGTATATAAGGATGCAAAATAAGAAAAGGGGGAGAGGGGTAGAAGTCGATCGTCCCCTATACTTAGGTTCTGCGTCAACTTAAGTATAGAAGAGAGTAAAAAATAGGGCGGTCGAGGACAAGAGGATAGAAGGTAGATATAAACAGGGTGGGCATTGGTTCTCCCCTATACTTAGGATTTTGCCTAAGTAGAAAAGAAATATAAAGGGAACTTATGGGATCGGGGAAGAATGTACAGAGTTCAAGGAGGTTTTTGGCAAGCCTTCTTGCGGGCATGTGGTGGGAGGGAATAAGGATATGAAGAACATGATGTAGAAGATTCCTACCTATCGTCGGAGTCATCTTCAAAATTGTAGTATTTAGTGGAGGCACTCCAACTAATTCTTCTCTATTGCTGCTTACCCACATGTTCAACCAACTCGACCTCGGATGATGAATAATCTTGTGAAGAAGTATCTGTCTGGTCATATCTAATTACATTTGTCTGTGTACAATATCCTGAGGCGGAGTCTTCAGAATAATTAATGTCTATGGTGATGTACTTAGTCAGTTTGCTAGAACCTGAAGAAAAGAGAGGAGAAGGACCGGAGTGCATTTTCCCTTTACTAGCAACCAGACTAGAGGATGTGACCCTTCTTAACTGAGTCTGTGAGGTGCTGGCCATTGGTTCTTCATCTGATGAATCACCATGTATGTTGTATATATCCTGTAGGGTCAATACACATCCTAGGTATATGATACTGCTTTGAGTTAGTTTGGGCTTTGTCAGCTTAGGTGTTGGATCACAGTAATGTTCAAGGAAGTTCGAAATAACTATGTCTAGGTTTGGTGAATTGGTTGTGTCTAGGTCAAGGTCATTCACCTTGATAGCAACATGGGTAGCCTCGACAGTCTGATCCATATGTGTCTCTCCTGGGGTTGTATCTCTGCGGAAAAGTCTGTTCTTGTGAAGGCTCTGTCTTGGTCACGATTGTCGGTTTCATGTTCGATTGTCTCAAGGTCAGGTGTGTCCTTAAGAGTTTGATCATTATGGTTCTGGATCTTGAATTTTATGTATTGAGTCTCGCAATTGATAGTTGCTCTAGCATAGGCTAAGAATGGCTTTCACAGAATGAGAGAGACTTGGACAACTCTCCTCGATGCTCAATGTCCAGTACAATCAAGTCCACTTTGTGTTTGACACCTTAGAAGTTTAAGACGACATAAACAATTCCTCTCGGTGTTTTTATGGATCGATTAGGATATTGAATGATCACTCTGGTCTTTCTGAGCTGTCCAAGTTTGACTCGGTCAAACATGGATTTTGGGAGGATGTTCAGGGTGGAGTCGTCCTCTATCCGAACATGAGTAAACTCGGTGCTCTCAATTTTACAGGCAACCATAGTCAACCATTTGACTCTACAACTTTTACTCTTTTGGGTCATCACCATGAACTGGCAATAATGACTAAATGATATTCATTTTGAGATATTTTCTTGCCTGTCTTCTTAGGTGATAATCGCCTCTTAACAAATATCTGAAGATCGAGTACATACTATATGGACTTGATTAATGAAGTTCTAAGATCAGACTTTTGTAAAATGCTTCCATTTCAGTGTTGTCAAGTTTTTTTTGATTTTTTGATTTTTTGATTTTTTTGATATTTTTATTAAAGTCAGTGGGCTGGTCAGATTCCTTTGGTGTCTATGCTTGAAAATTTTGCACATGTTTTGTCTAGGGTTCACTTTGTGGCATCCTCACTTCTCTTAGGTTATTCATCATATTTTTAACTATTTGGATGACATCATCAAGTTGTTTAGTCAATGCATCAACATTTTTATTAATATGAGCTATGCCATCCACTAGCGTCTCATGATTTGTAGATGAATGACCATATTCATCATGTCATGACACCGGCATATAATCCTGAGCCGAGTAATAGTCATTCTCAATTGTAGTGGCTTGATCGTGAGTCCTATTTCCTTGACTCTGAATCTCAAATGTCTGGTCAAAGGAAACCTGATCGTACTCAGGAAGAGAGTCATCCCAAGTAGGGGATGGCTAAAACATTGATTTTTAATCATTATTGGGAATCGTATTTCTTTGTCAAATTCAGTTATGCTCATGTCCATCCTTGAAATCGCTCACTCCGTTGTATCTACATAATAATCATTCGATTCTACGAGTGGTTTATGTCTTACAAATTCAACCTAAGAAGGAGTGGGGTGGAATGAGGGTGAAGCGTATGATGACTTGGGAAGAACCACCCCAAAGAGAGGGTTCTTCTGAAATGAGAATGGAGACTAAGATGGTCAGAATTCGGTCATGTAAGTGCGGCCCACAGAGTCTGGGTATGAATATCAATATTCTGACATCTTCATAAAAGAACTTGGCGTATGATTCACGAACCTCGATATGCAAATCCAAGTGGAAGGATCTTTGAACGCAGTTAATTCAATACACAATGCCAACCTCAAATTTCACCATCTTCATACACTAAAGGCTGTAAGAGTTCGTCTGGTTTTCTTTTCAATTTTAAATTGGTGATAAAATAATCTTTAAATCTGATACAAACAGATGTGCCACCCTGACACCCATATGTGGTTCTACTTCCCCTCAATCAAAGGAGTGATCTGTTCGGGCTACTATGTTTTATCATACCCATAAAGGATATAGTAGACATGCACATCCAAAACGTCGACTATTGTTGGAGGCGAGCGCTTGCAGCTCCCAAACCCGTAAGAGTCAGGTTTGGAGACTTAGGGCACATGTCCAGGATTTTGGACTCTAACCTTACAACCATGTCCTCACCCACTCAAAGTCTGGAGGTATGTACCTATGTACAAGAATGGGGTTGCTCTCCCACAATCAATGATATTCAATTTTATTACAACTTTAATACTCAATAATGTTTAGCAGTCACCTTATTTTAATTTTATTATCACTTTGATTTTGAGATGAGATCAATAAACATCTACACAGGGATTCCAATTTCCTTTAGATCCCATATGAGTGAAAATCGATGGAGAATCGAAAAAGCTGTGCAACAGGAAACCCGGTGATGAATGCAGAGTCAGAGACACTTAAAGTGCTTCCTCGTAATATCTGTGCATGATGCTAAATAAAATTAATTTTATTTAGACAAATATGTCTAATGCATACGCGAGAAACCACACCTAGAACATGAATTTTTATTAGCGGGTGAAAGAACAATTTAATTTGGCTAAGTAAAATCCGATCTAGTGCGTCTAATTAATGTGGAAGTGTGGGCCTAGTCCTATGAGCATAGAAATAAACCTAGTAGCTCTAATAGCCACAGTGCAATCCTAGTATTACATCAATCACCACAAATAATAGGGCCTGATAGGTCGAGTGTCCAGTCCAGGTACAAACACGAGTTTTGAAGTGAAGACTGATGGGAATAGATAATTATTACAAATTAATTCCAAAAATGAATAAAGGAAATCAATATCTCTCTCTATCTCCAAAAATTAAAGAATAAACAAAAAATTCTTCGCCCATCGTCAACGGGCTTGGTCCAAAAAATTGACCGCCTTCGGTTGCTCCAAGTTGCGCGGGCTTCCAAGAAAACCGCTCGACGTCATCAGGTGCCTTGCATGAAAAATAAGAGAAATGAATGTTAGAGAAATATTCATAAGAATATATATAAGAATAAAGGAAATATACTGAAAAATAAATAGAGAAATAAATATAAGAAGAACCATGGGTCAAACTACCTAAGGATGGAAAACCCATAATTTTAAATTATTTAAAAATTGATCCTAAATCATATACCTCCCCATCAACGGTGCCATTTGATGAATGCTCCAGAATCACCCTTTTAATTAATGATAATTAGTAAAAGTTATCAAAATAGTTATAGCCAGAGTATCTAGGAACCATCAAAATTGATAACATCGAGAAATGATATAGAGAATCAAGTCTAAATGCGATCAATATTATTTATTTTACTTGGGTTAGTCCAAAGGTCGAACTCAGGGAGGTAATGTGAGGGTCTAGAATCAATAATTAAATAATCTAAGGAAAAAAATTGGTTTTCAGAGAAGAAGAATTATTTTTTGGTGTTTTTGTATTTTTTAGATATTTAATTGGTTTTATAATAAGAGATGTAATTAATTACGTAAAGAAATATGATGCATGTATTTTGAAAATAATTTTTAACGCAAAAGAAAATAATGCTATTCTATGGTCACAAATAAAGTAATAAATGCAATATTTTTGAGATTTCTAAATGATGAAGAAATAGATACAAATGCAACAAGCTAAGCTGGTTCAATCTAAATCAATCAAGTAGAGAAAGTAAAGAGCCAAGCCAATCACATTAATTCAATGAATCCACTAGCAACCTTCCCTTTATTAATCTCCGTAAATAATTAGTAAATTAAGCTCTGATTAATTTCCTAAATAAATCATGATAAATCACAAATTATTGAGCAATAAAGAATAATCGACTCAGGATAAATATGCTCAATGCAATTGAATAACCTTCTTAAATAATTGATGTCAAATAATGTCTCAAAATAAATGTCTCAATGTTTTAGATGAAAGAGGATCATATAATATTTAAAGCGACACTAAGAACATAAAAATCTGATGACAAAAATGTGCAAGATATGGATAATTGAAATTTCAGGGACTAAACAACAACAATAATAATAATAATTAAAATCTTATAGATTAGACCTTATATAGGGGCCGATAAGCAATTTATCAAAGCTGTTGGACTCCTATGATATTTACCCCTAGCAGGGGTATTTGTGTAATTTCCAGAAGTTGGAGGGCTTCTACACAATTTACCGAAGCACACGTACCTAGGCATGTGATGGAGCGAGGTCAGAGCGCTTAGATCGTTTACTCCCTCCATGTGGCATTCTCTTGTGCTTTGGATCCTATCCGAGGCGTCAAGCTCGATGAGAGGCTTAAGGATTGATCTCAAGTGTCTGATGAGCTTCTATTGATGGGTCTCTTTTGGCGTAATTGAATGGTATGGATTGACTTAGCTCTTGATCATATGGCTCTTGTAGGTCTGAACGTGGGGATCCTTCTTCGTCGAGTCTTGGATAGCTGCTCGTGCCGCGGTGAGGCGGAGGATGGTGATGGCTATTGTCGAGATAGTCGTAGGCAGTGGTGGAGTGAAGGTAGTCAATGAAGGAGTTGACTCTGAGTAGTTCACCTGAAGAATGGAGGGCCACTGTCTCAACTCTGATCTTCAACTCGAGCCACAACGACGATGAGTCTAAACCGCTCTAGGGGGAACAATGTGGTAGCAAGGTCGAGACGACCTTGGATCACGCCCGGAGTGAGGTCTCACTTGAGATAGAGTCCCCTGTCAATGTCCTCTCCCTCTAGATCTCTCTCCTTTCTAATCTGGATAATGGCTAACCCCCAAAACATAAGAGGGGGATTGATCTGAAATAGGGATGGGTTGTTTGGAGTTCGGATCGGAGGAGTGATAGAAGTGGTTGGCAGTGAGAGAGGATTTTCAGAATAACGGGGAGAGGCAAAGAGTCGGTGAGGTTTGGATCTCTAATGACGATGGGGTTTCAGGCGACTGGATCAAGGGTTTGGGCTGGTTAGAGTCTTTAGGTGTTATGAGTGATGTTTAGGGCTTCTAGATGGAGGAGGAGATAGGATTAGGTCCTATGGGGGTTGACGGGAGATGGGTGGAGCAGAATGCCAGCACAACAAAGGAGGTGTGGTGCGACGGATCTTGCTGTGGCGAGAGGTTGAAGGTCGAAGAGAGTGACGTTCCAGGCACGTGACGAAGCTGATCGATGTCATGTGCTTTGCACGTGAGGAGAGAAGAGGTAGGCAGACGGTCAAGATTGAGTGGCACTAGTGGATAAGAATGGTTGACCTGCTTGACTAGGTTGACCAATGACTTGAGGTGGCCCAATGGGTGCACGACAGTTGGCACAGATCAAGACCAAAATATTGGCCAGTGCAAATAATGTAGTAATAATTAGATTAAAATGATAAATAAAGTCAAATGAAAAAATGATCAAAAGGAAAAATGTGCGTCTAAATGTGATCTACAATGGTCACGTAGGATTTAGATGCAAACGGAATCAACTATGTAATATATGCATTTTTGGTGATATTTTATGTATATAAAATACCAATTTTTTATTTATAATTTTTATTTGATTTTCTGTAGATAAATAATGCATGCAAAATCAAATGTGATATGAAATAATGCAATGAACTCAAATGGCATATTTTTGGTATTTTTGTGCATAAAGTTAATGTTATAATAAACTTGGGAAGTGAGATATACAAGTGGTCCATGTTAGTAAGCTCAAGATAAAACTCAAATTTTTAATTGATTTTCCGATCTTTTTGGATTTTAATTTTGATTTAACTATTTAAAACACTAACTAAAATAAATAAATTTAAAATAAAATAATCAAAATGAGTGGATTATATACATGAAATGATAGGTCAAAATCAACAAATATGCACAATGCATATTAAGTCCCAAACCCCAATTTTAACAAATGAACTCTGATTCTTTTGATTTTGGTCTTGATTTATAGATATTTGAATGTACATTAATTCAAAAGTGAGTAGAGTACATTTGGACACTATATGAGAGGGATATCGATGTTTGCAGCCTTTTATCTTGAATTTAGGGTTTGTGTTTATTTCAAATATGTACAAGTTTATACTTTTTAGGAGTTTCCATGGATTATATCCAATGGTTAGTGATATGTACACAATGAAGTCAGATTCACGTCAATTGGAGTTAACATGAATTAATTAAAAATGCTTGAAGTTATGTGAGAATATGTAGATGAATATGAATGTGGAAATGAATGCTAATTCATGCAAATTATTTACAAGTTCATGAAAGTTAATTTAAGATATTAACTGATGAATGAACATGATTTCTCAGGAAGAAGCACTATTTTTTTGCTAATTAGAGCGATGAAATGCATATTCATCAGTATCCAAGATGAAGATACTTGCAATGTATGCATCTTTTGCTCCCATATACCATGTACATCATATACAAAAGCAGCTAATGTCAGGGTCTCAAACGTGGGTAGCAGACTAATCCTTTGCCCAACCTTGCCAGCAGGAGTCGTCTGTAGAGACATCTTTAGAGGAGTCTCCACAGGTGTAGGGGGTGAATGATGTATAATACACACAAGATACTACCACCAAACTAGTAGGAATGGGATGTCGTTAGCAGTACTGGCATCTCCCTACTTTTTACAACATCTGTTTCACTCCTACACCTCTTCCTACACATCCGAGTCCTGAAGCCTGCCACTCCCAACCACCGAGGCAGAATACATGTGTCAACAAACGTATCCTTCGGTCCCATCATTTTAGAACTACCCGTAGAGACAACAACAATATCAAGGCCAATAGGGCCAGTCTTCATGTTCTTCGTTGTACCGGTAGGGACAACTTAAACAACACTTAGGTTCATAACAGTCACCTTCATCAAGTGCTACTGATATTCATAAGCAGATATTAGGGAGCTCCATTCCTACAGGAGCAAGATTCATGATATGTGGATTGACATCAATCACTTATCTTGATGGTAGGATGAGCGATCTGCACCATCAACCTCCATTCCCACTCAGGTTCATGCTTACCTTAATATCTTGAACAAGACACATCCACACTATGATCATGTATACTGCTCAGATTCACCTTAATCTGAGCATGAGATCTTTTCGTTGATAATGTCAATCATATGTTACTCAAGAACAGAAGGATCATTGTCATACCTAATTGGGTACGAGACTTGGAGGAGGACATCTCTGAAGCTCTGCTTGAGGAGACCTTAGAGGATGAGCAGGACGAGCATCGACAGACACATCAACCCCTTCATCAAAACATGAGGAGATCGCTCGAGGGTAGAGAGAGGATAAAGACCAAACAAGCACATCATGATGGAGATACCGATTCAGAGTCTACAGAGGACCTTGCACCTTTAGTCGAGGAGGACATAACATCAAACACTTCCCAACATGTAGCAGACGACGGTAATTTAAATTCCTAGTTATGTCATAAATATTCATGTATGAAAAACTTAGTTTCTTTGAATAAAAAGACATATGTTTCAGTGTATGATTTTGATTCTTATTCATCATCTTCTCATCATTCATTCCCTTTCCCTCATGCTTCAACGACAAGAAAGCATATCATTAAGAAAATTAAAAACATGACCCTAAAATGGCATAGTTTTGTAATGAAAATATCATTGTTAAGGTGTCATTTGATAAGTATGTGGCAAGTAATCATGCATTTCAAAAGTATCTTAAGGTGAGATGCACACCTAGTAGGGTAAGCAGAAAGAAATCGAGCTGTCAAGTAGAGACTCATGTCTTAACAATAGCCACTACTTATTTTATCAAAAATCAACAAATACCGAGAAAGAAGAACTATATGGGTGCACAATATGTGGTGAGTCATATCTATGATATTGCATTTGGACACACTCTCATAGATAACAAGATATTTTATTAACCTAATACCTTTAGACTCCAGGGGAATTTTTGTGATTATTTCTCCTTTTTATTTCTATGCATTTTATTACAATTATGCCCTTGTACTATTTTCTTCATAACTTGAGTATACGAACTCCGATTCAGTTGATTTTGATCTCGTTTTGTTGCTAATTCATTTTCCTCACAATGGCATATAATATTTACTAATTTACACTTAATTTCATGTACTAAAAGCTGAGATCTTTTATGTGTCATTTGTGCATATTTTAAATGACAAAAATTATCAATGTGCCTTAAGTTATATTGGAATCAATTTACTTCTTATTGCTCACTGATTTGATATTTTTAGGGCATATTTGTATATAATACCTCTACTTGCATATCATTGCATTGTATAGCATTTTAATTGCATTTAAAATCAAATAAAAATTCATGCATCATATCACTTTGTCTCTGCATCATTTTATGTGCATAATTTGTCTGCATACCATTTTGTGCCATGCATTGTAATTGCATTTGAAGACCTAGATTTAGAACTTAATCGCATATTATTTAATCGATAATTTTCGATGAATAGATGTGGATGCTCATGTCCTTGAGTTCGACCTTGGTATACTTGCCAAGTAAGATTATTGCCACATATTCGAAGGTGTGGTCTTTGCATGGATCGTTTTCATCGCATGTACTGCAATAAAACACGATCATTAAAGTGGTGAAAATGCTATTCATCACTACTTTGGAATGTTAGTTAGTGTTGTTGAGTAAGTCTAGGTAGACCATCCTAATACCCTTCTCTGAGGCTTATTTTCTACAGAATGGATCCAAGTCATGATACTTAAGAGTTTATTCCAGCATATCAAAGAATTTTCAACCACTAGTTGAAATCCTCCTTCCAAGTCATGATACTTAAGAGTTGATTCCAACTTATCAAAGAATTTTCAACCACTAGTTGAAATCCTCCTAACAAAGTTGGTTCTTAAAAGAAGGTAGTTCAAGGGTTGAAATATTTCTACATGTTTTGGAGAACTACTCTAAAAGAATTCACAATAAAACTCCATATTCTTGGAAAATATGTTAAAATAAGTAATTAGTTATCAAAGTTTATAAATGATATCATTTGTTTTCTCTAAAATTCATCTGTAAAAATTACAATACAATGATGATATATTCATCCAAATTAGTATGAAAAAGAAATAAATGCATCAACACTCAAGTCCAGTAATACCTCACAGTCTACACGGGATCACTACAACTTGCTGATGCACTCTGTCGACTGTCCTTTGAAATAACAATTATACATAACTGAAACATCTGGTGAACTAACTATTTAAAAAGAAGAGGTTCATCAGCCCCAGATTATATAAATGAAATGCATTGAGGCACAAATACATATTACAAGAACCCCTAAAATAGGATAATTCCAATTCCCCAATCACCAGATTTTACATATACATTCCCTCATATTTAGGGATCACTCTGGTTCTCCTTTCTACAAGGACCATGGCATTGCAAAATTCTCTGGAACAATCCCAAACTTTCCACACACAATCGAAATTTGCCGATTCCATTTCTTGGAAAAAATGATCTAGTTCGATGTGCGGTCACATTATAGCTTATGTGGTGATCTAGACAAAACCACCCACGCAGACCACATGTATGACTTCAAAAATCAAGATTGGCATAAATTCACTTGTTGAAAAGAGATCTTGTTAAACCATGCCTTTTGAAACATGTAGCATATATGGGTGTAAAGAGTATGTTGCATTAGATTTGATTTTTTTTCCTATTGCAGAGATGGCCTGTGATTTCACATGTTATCACTGCTTACACACACCAATGACCAATATTCTGGACTAATTCTCTTAATCGTGTATATTTAAGAGCTTGACAATCTCGCTTATTTTGATAAATGCAATTGACAATGCAAATATAAGTCTACTGAAACAAAATGTTAAAAAGAATTGGCAACAACCGAATATGTAGATCGTGCACAAGGTTGTATGATGAACTTATTCTTCATATATTTTAAAGTTCAACAAAGCTGAACCAAAATTGGAAATCATAGATAAGGACACAAGTGTATAGGTTCATAATTATGTGGAAACTCGTAACAAGAGGAAGGGGAAACATCGTACCAGAAAAACTCGTCTCCTCAAAATCTCCACCCATGAATAAACAATGCCTTCGATGCTCCATTGATGGCACAAAATCGCATACGAGGGTGATCTCGACATTCTCTACGTGATAATGGCTTTGGATCAAGGTTTAAAAAAACAGGCTAGACCGGTCGGAAGGACCAGTTGAATCGGGTACTGACCTTGTTACTACTGGTCTGTCTGATTCAGTGCTAATTGATGAATCCTCATTCATCGCTCTTTATTCTTTTATTTTAGCTAATTATTTTGGCAAAGCATCATGTAAATAGTTGTAAATACAATAATTTAGCAAAAAGCATGCATGTGTTAATATTTCATAAGTAACATGTATGTGTGCAAAAATAAAAGAATAAAGAATAAAAGAAAAAGAAGGAAATATTTAGAATAAATATTGAGTGACCCAAACCCAAGAGAGGGTCAAGCATTGGCCTGATCGCCAAATAAAATAAGTAGAGAGAGATAGGGTCACTCTATGTTGTACATATATACTATCTATGTATATAATTTATTTTTATAAAAATAAAAATAAAAAGATATTTTTATTTCCTTGTATACACTTCTAAAAAGAAAACAAAAACTAGAAAAATAAAATAAATATAGAATAAAACTCTCTCTCACCTTGTATATAATACATGTATATATGTATCTTTCCCTATTTATTTTATACTTGTATAAATAAAAAAAATAAAACAAAATAATTTTATACTCAAAAAATTATGTTGTAAATAAATAAAATACAAAATTGTGGTATTTATGTGAAAATAAAAAAATAAAAATAAATGTACAAAATACATAGGTATTTTATACCTGTATATAATACAATATACTATATATAGATTAATTTATTTTTCATAAAAAAATAAATTAAAATCACAGAAAATTCCTTGAAAAATAATAAACATTTTTCATTTTATTCATTTTTTATTTTAAATTCATTTATTATTTTTAATCTATTTATTTTTGATTTTCCAACTATTTTGTCGTTTTCCCCTGCCGCACCTGATTGGTCCAGGGCGGATTGTCGACCTCGGTCAACTGCCCCCCGGACCTTCCTTCGGTCAGACCCGATTTCACCTGATTTTCTCCTAATTTCCGTGAACCAATCCGACTGCCATTTCCTTACGGCTCCGATTACTGATGAATGATCCACGATCCATGCCCGATGAAATCTCTAGGGATTCGTCCCTCGATTCACGCGCCCATGCCCCATCTTTCTCGGACGGTCTCTTGGAGCCCCCTCTTCTTCCGCATCTTTGGTCGTTTCCCTCGTCTCCAGTGACCTCCACCTTCATCCATGAGTGACAGCGTGTGAGGGAGCACGTTGTAGTGAGGTCTCGAGGTGTATAGCCCTAGGTCCGGCGTACACTCCGCCGTGCTCCACTACGAGGTGAGCCCAGCCTCTAGGCCCGTCGACCCATCGAGGCAATGACCCCCGAAGGTCCCTAACCTCCAGCCCAGACGACTTAGTCCATCAGGTAACCTAGATTTAGTATTCCTTCACCTTTAATTCGTATTTTAGGATATTAGCATAGTTTCCATAGCTGAGCTCCGGTCACCTTGGTTGGAGCTTTGCCTGGTATTTCTGAGCACCTGACCACCTTCACCAGCCTTCTCCCCACCTTCTACGCCTACCCATCCAACCCGATTTGCCAAGGAACGGGGTTTGGACCCTCCTCCTCCGCCGCTTCGTCGAAGGGTCACACCACGACGCACCAGCCACCCTTTTCAAGATTTAATGGGTCGAGGCACTTTGCCCTCGACTCTGTAGTTTGTCTGTGTAGGTTAGAGCGTTAAACGGACCTCATCTGGAGGTCAGCACACCCGAGCACAACAGCTCCATGTTTTCACGATTCGCTAGGCCATTCTCCCTGGTCTTGTCCTCATCAGAGCATCGCCACAGCTGCGGACCGTTGCCAGCAATCTTTTCCCCATCAGAGCAGCCCTAGAGGACGTCCCTGCAGCATGTATCGGCTAATCAAAGCTCGTCGGAGGCGAGTTCTTTGCCGCTCTTCTAGGTGTCGTCTCCACTGTTGGATTGAGGTTCCTTCCAGTTCTAATCTCACCCGTTCATCCTCGGAGAATCCTTGATCGTTCGATCCATCCGAGGATCATCTCTCATCCGTCCATCGTCGAAGAGGCATCCGGAGATCTCACCCGTCAGATTATAAGTGGAGTGCTGTCGACCGTTGGATCGCTAATAAAGAAGGGTATTTGCACTTAGGCCCTTTTGTCTTTCTGCATTTATTTGTTTGTACTGTAAATATTTTTAGCATAAGTTTTTTATTTTGGATAATTTGCATCTAGGTCCCTGTACTTTTAATATTTGCATTCCAGTCCTTCTATTTGTGTAGCTCGTCGTCCGCCACGTGACTTCTGGATTATTTGCATGATTAGCCCTAGACTTTATGGTTATTAATGAGTGAATTTTTATCAATAGGAATTACACGTATACCTTTGAGTGCCTGGTTCACATGCTGTCCACGTGTGGAATTGGATTTTTTTTGCAAATTAAGCTCTGAACTATTTCCGCATGTTATCTTTTGGCTCGAAACTTTTTAATATTTGCACATAGGTCCCTATTTGCTATGTGTCTTGTTTTTATATAAATAAATAGTATTTTTGCTCCAAAAATCCTTAGATTTTGACATGTAGCTCCTGCTAATGTGTAGGAATTTTGATGATTTTTGGGTTGTGTTTTAATTTTGTTTATTATTTTCTAAAATTCAAAAACCTTAAAAAGTTCCCATGTCTGTCTTTGAAAATCAAATAAAAATATTAAAATACCTTGAAAAATTCCAAAAAATTGTCTGATTATGTGTTTTATGTTGTTTGAGTTTCTGTGCAATTTTTGCCTTGTTACCATTTATAAAACCCATAAAAATTAAAACAGAGTAAAAATCTTATAAAAATCATTAAAAATTTATAAAAAAACAAACAAATGTTTTCTTCTTCTATAGGTAGATTTTAGTTTGCAGTCTCACATAAAATTACTACTAGGATTTTATAGGTATTTTAAATAATTTTAATCTGCCTTTAGATCCATACTATACATTCTTTTCTGTTTTTGACCTTCTTTTATTTTTAGAAAATTAATTAAAAATCAGAAAAAACCCCAAAAAATTCACAAAGACCCTTGAATATTTTAAAAAACTAGAAATATTTTTGTCTTGAATTTTTGAGCATTTTTGGACTTTTAAATAATTGTGGAGTGTTGCTTTTTGGCTTTTCTTTATTCTTTTTCTTATTATAAAAATCAAAAAAAATTTTGAAAAATTAAAAACCGCTAATTTTCTTTCGTTTCTTGGTTTCCCGACTACTTCGTAGATTCGTCATTTTGTGCTTGTTGTGATCGACCCAGGTAGCTATACTAGGTAAAATAAATTAGCAAGACCGCTTGCCACATTTTGATCGCTTTATTTCTTTAGTTGGTGGTCTAATTTTTCTTGATTGAGCCACGCTTTGTCGATTGGGGTCGCAACGACCTTGATCTGATTTTCCGAGACTTAACCCTGATCGACTGAGTCGCTCATCACTTATATTCAAAAATAAAAATAAAAATAGTAGGTAAACTAGGTTCAACCAGCTGGTCCACTATGATTGAACCAGACTGATTGAACCTGGATGCAACTGCTTATAAGTAGAAACTCATACCCTAAAGTTCATTTTTCCCGCATCCCACCCTCTGAAGTTCACCCTTCTCCTCTTCTGCCGCCTTATCTCCCTCCTCCTCACCTTCATTGCAACCCGATCCCCTCTTCCTCCCCTCCTATTGCTCCCTTCCCCTTCCATTGATGACTCGCCTCGCCCCTTCTGTTGACACTCCTCTCGCCTCCACCTTCTCCGGTAACTGCATCTAGCAGCTCCTCCTCAACGCATCATGGTTATTCTTATACTTTAAAATGTCCTTTGTTTTTGAGTTCATGCTTCAAAATATACGAATAGAATATGCTTTTTATGTTTTATTGTCCTTCGTTTCCATAGTATTGTGGGAGGCCTATGATGAAATTTCACGTGCATTACATCTCTAATGCTACTTTAATTGGTGAGAAATAATTACCATAAAATATGAGGATGTGAATAGACCATAACAAAAAAATAGCCCAATTTTCCCAACAAGATCAATGAAACCGATCCAAATTTCTCGTTGTGGCATTCTTTAGTTTCACGGCCCATCCACATCTGCTCTAATTTTGAATAACAATTCTTGTGAATAGAACAAATCATATCATTTCAATGTTTTCATATAAGTTGATACTTGGTATTTCTCATTTTAATTGTTTAGTATATGTGTTTAGATGTGTGAATACAATTATACGTATGTTATGGTAACTATTTATTAAAAGATTTGAAAGATTGTTATTTATAGATACATGCACATGCACACTACATATATCTCATATACATATGTAATATATTATATGTTATCTATATTTTTCATGGTTCTTAAAACTAGTTCGACCCATAAAAATAGTCTGGTCCAATTTTTTCCTTTCTGATATGAATAATGATGTCATGATGACATCATGATCGATTCGACTTGGTTTGAACCAACGGTCGAACCTAGTTAGACCAAACAGATGAGTAACCGATTCAATGTCCTGTCTTGTTTTTTAAACCTTACTTTGGATCGTCGATCCGATGCACTCCTGTGAGCTCCGACAGTGCTATGGGTTGTATTTTGATTTTGTTTATTATTTTCTAAAATTCAAAAACCTTAAAAAGTGTCCCTATTTGTCTTGAAAAAATCAACTAAAAATATTAAAATACCTTGAAAAATTCCAAAAAATTTCTGATTGCGTGTTTTGTGTTGTTTGAGTTTATGTGCAATTTTTACCTTGTTCCCATTTATAAAACCCATAAAAATTAAAAAGAGTAAAAATCTTATAAAAAATCATTAATTTTTTTTAAAAATAAAAAAATGTGTTTTCTTCTCCTGTAGGTAGATTGTAGTTTGTAGTCTCACATAAAATTACTACTAGGATTTTATAGGCATTTTAAATAATTTTAATCTGCCTTTAGATCCCAACTGTACATTGTTTTCTGTTTTTGACCTTCTTTTATTTTTAGAAAATTAATTAAATATCAGAAAACCCCATAAAATTCACAAAGACCCTTGAATATTTTAAAAAACTAAAAACATTTTTGTCTTGAATTTTTGAGCATTTTTGGACTTTTAAATAATTGTTGGAGTATTGCTTTTTGGCTTTTCTTTATTCTTTTTCTTATTATAAAAACCATAAAAAAACTGAAAAATTAAAAACCACAAATTTTCTTTCTTTTCTTAGTTTCCCGACTACTTCGTTGATTCGTCATTTCATGCTCTTTGTGATCGACCCTGGTAGCTATACCAAGTAAAATACATTAGCAAGACCGCTTGCCACATTTTGATTGCTTTATTTCTTTAGTTGGTGGTCTGATTTTTATTAATTGAGCCATGCTTTGTCGATTGGGGTCGCAACGACCTTGATTTGATTTTCTGAGACTTAACCCTGATCGGCTGAGTCACTCATCAGAATTGCGCCGTTGCCGGGGAGCACGACTTAGTAGTCGGTTATCCGTTTGCAGTTTTGTTTTGATTTTCTTTTTCTTTATTTGCTTTTTATTTGTGTTTTTATTTTTGTTTTTGTTTTTATTTCCTTTTCTTTTTCTTTGTTTTTGTTTTCATTTATTTCATTTCATTTCATTTCATTTCATTTTATTTTATAATTGGGATCTGACCATAATTTCTGTTTTCTTTCTTACGAGGGCCCGACGAGCGAGGGCGGCTATCTTCGGAGCGTCGAGGCACCCGAGCGAAATGGAGGCGGCTCGTTTCTGCATCGAGCTGCGTGAGAGCATAGGAGAGGAGGAGCAGGACTCTTGGAGGAGCTTGAGTCTTAGTTTTATTTTTTCTACTATTATTGTAATAATACGGGTCAAGACTCAGACTTGGATTTGGCTTGATCTCGAGGTCTGTTTCGTCGAGCACCAGTGTGCTTGGGGGACCTCACCACAGATTTTACGTCGGTTTTGTGTTTATCACATTTTTCTTTTATTTTTGATTCTCGAAGTTTTTAGCCCTTAGACTTACGATTTTTGGCTTTATTGTGACGTAATTAATTAAGGCCCCAACCCTAATTGCTTGCCTATTTCTATAGATCAATAAGTGGACCTGATTAATTAAATCACAAAAGACTCGGTCACCTAAGGGGTCATGTGCCGCTAGAGGCCATATACAGCGCTGGCATGATCTGTTGTGGTGGACACCGATCGACATTAGAGACCGGACCCCGACCCCTCTTATTGACCCGTTAGCTATCGGTCTTCTTGAGTAGAGATTTTCTGTCTAAGGTCAATTTCTTCTTGCATCATATAGGTAGTTTTAATCCAGTCTTTATTTTATGCACAGATCACCCTGCATGTAGAGAGCTGGAGTCAGGTACGCATTTCTTACTCTGCATGCATCATAGTGTTTGACCGCACATCGACTTTTTCGACTTCTCCCCCATGTTTTTGGACTTAAATAAGCAGGAAAATCAGAAAATTCATTAGGCGTTGTTTGCTTGAAAAATACCTAGAAAAGGAAAACTATAAAATTGGGACTACTAAAACACACTTGACCCTAAAAGACACCACATTTAAAAAATTTGTCTTGGGAGAGCAATCCCCTCATTGTCTGGTTTGGATGAGCAAGAGAGTGACCCGCACACTAGGCTAGAGCCATATTTGACCTCTCCTCAGACTACTGATTTCGGGTTAGTCGTTCTCCAGTGAGGATCGCTCCGATTTCCGGTAAAGCTGGCCGCGATATCCTTTACAGAGCGAGTCGATTGGGTAGCCGGTAAACGGTCCGCGACTTGTATTGGCTGGGAAAGATCTAGCCTTGGGATGGGGACAGTCTCCTGAGAGTGTTAGATTCCCAACAGCTCGCTTAATCGCTCTGAAAGACTGCTTGATCACCTAATAAAATTGACAAGATAAAAGATCGAACCTTTACGGTCATCAGCTCTGCGTGAGTAGGTAAATTGGGGGTTTGTTTGCCCGATCTTGTGTGTTTTCCAGATCCCATCTGCCTTCCTCTCCTCCATCTATCTTCTTTCCAGCTATCTATCTTTCTCCCTCCTACCCTCCCTTCATTTTTCTTCTTCTCCCTGTTTATCCCTGGATGATGGGTTGCCCTCCTTTCCTGTCGACTCTTGCGGAATCCCCATCTTATTCCCATCATTCCAGTCCACTCTCGAGGGAGGTCGGAACTCCGACCGACCTTCCATTTTCTCCTTCTCCATCCCATCATTCTTTTGGGCATGCTGTGCTAGACGCCTGTAGAGATCAGACTGACCAGATGCGAGACCCGGGTGATTTCATTGCTGGGATGAGAGTGCACTCCATAAGAGATTACGGAGAGCATATGCGAATTTCAGATACCTCCTACGCCAGGATGATGGATGAGCATACAAACCAGGAAGCTCAGTCAGCTTCTACATTCAGTCACTTCATTCTAGATTTGGAGTTCATTCAGAGACTGCCGAAGTTTTCAGGGGAGGTGCACGAGGAGCCATATCTTCATCTGTCTCAGTTTGAGGAGTTCTGTGTGACCCATGTATATTCAGATATCACTTCTGAGGAGCTGATGTTGAAGACCTTTCCATTTTCACTTCAAGGTAGAGCCATGAGATGGCACAGACGTTTGGGAAGGAAGTTCACTGCATGGGGAGGGTTACGCTCAGAGTTTCTACAGAGATTTTATCCCCAGCGTAGAGCAGATATAATGCGGTCCTTAATCATGGATTTTTCAGTAGACCCCTAGGAGCGATTACATGATTCGTGTCTAAGGTTTCTTGACCTTTTGAGGAGATTTCTAGATCATGGACTTTCGCCGACCGACCTTATTGAGATCTCCATGAGGGGGATGACCGTTGAGCAGATTGCACTGGTAGTTACCTCGTGTGGTGGTTCAGTTCCGACATTCATTTACTTGTTACCATCTTGAGAGAACTTTCACAGAATCCATCTTCATGAGATTCATTAGTCGGGACAGCACACGAGGGTGATGCAGTACCAATTGGGTGTGCCACACTTTATGAGGACACATCTACTACACACCAGATTGAGGATATGGATTCTTCTGCAGTACATACGATGGATGTTATGACTACCATAGTTGATGCACAGAACCAAAGATTGATCGAGTTCCCGTTGGTCTTCCAGCCAGAGCTCGAGTCAGTCCCGTACTTTTCAGTTGAGGAGTCTTGGATATGAGATCTTCTGATATGCTAGGAGATGGAGGAGCCCACGCTGGTACAGTCAGTCAGTCCAGCCATTTCAGTTTCCGTTCCCAGCTTACTCAGCTTCTTTTCTGCAGAGGTACTTCTCTGATCCATACGACCATCCTGATTCAGCCCAGCAGCTAGAGCCAGATAAGGGACACCATTTTGAGATACCAGACATTGAGTGTTCTGTATTTGAGCATCTTGTCCTCCAGATTGATGAGATAGATACATTTCATGCGGACCAGACGGTAGCCAGCACTGCTGCAACTCGAGGATCAGTTTCAGACACTTCGACAGCTTCTGCATTGTTGACCAGTACCATTTCCTGTTTCCAGATTGTTCAGAGGCAGACTTCAGCTGATGAGGCATTGTGGTGCGAGGAGTGGGTGCTTGATAGTAGCGCAGATTCTCAGTTAGACTCTGATCCTCCCTTTCTCACAGATGATCTAGCATTACTCCCTGAGGGTTATCTGCGGGAGGATGTCCCATACGCTACGTACTCGGTTTCACTTTCTGAGAGTGTATCCAATCTATCAGATCATGAAACCGAGTTGTCTGATACTTCTGATCGTTCCGAGTCTGAGTTGTATCACCTCGATGACCCTTGCGAGGATGAGCCGGTCTTTGAGATGTTCGATGATGTTGCTGATTTTTCTCCATTATGTGCATCAGATATCAGCTTTTCTAGTTTGTCTCCTGATCATGACTTTCCACACCTTTTTGAGACGATGATTGACGTGGAGGATTCCATGACTGATCCTTCTTTCTCCACGTTTGATTTCTGCGGCTCTATCCTTTCACTCCATTCTGATCTCGAGTCGATGAGTTCTTTTGTGCTACCGGATTACAATTTCATCTTCCCATATCCTTGCGCAGTAGCAGACACCCGCCTGATTGCCTACTTAGGTGTCTTCATTTACATTATTGACTTTGTTGTTGTTCATCTACCACGACGATAATACGACATTCGCCTTACAGATGCCGTCCTGAACCTTGATACTTCATTGTCCTAACCTTTGTGCCCAGCTAGGGGCGTAAAACCTAGCACTTGTTGAGAGGCACCTCAACATTGTCCACTTTGTATATACGTGTTTCGTCTTGATATGTTCCTTATTTCTTCCGTTCTGTATTACACCCTAGGTCTCATTTAGGATTATTTTTTCTATACTTAGGATGTACCTTATCCTAAGTATGGGGGGGGTGTAAACATCGAGTTGTTCCCTTTCGTTCTGTTTCATTACTCCTATCGTTGTCTATACTTAAGGATCCTTCACCTTAAGTATAGGGGGAGTAATGTCGTTCCTTTCATCTTGTATATATTTGTCTTCACTTCTGACTTTCCCTCACTTGTCCACCATACTGTTCATATTTCCTTCTATACTTAGGGATTTGTTACCCTAAGTATAGGGGCGGACAAGAGGAGTCATTGCTTACCCTGTACATTCTTCCACTCGGATTTCCCTTTATGTACAGTCCGCTATACTTAGGATTACTTGATCCTAAGTATAGGGGGAAACATCGAGATTCTTTTCCATTCTATTCTTTGATTCATCGTTGTAGTATATCATTCCTTTTCACTTCCCTATACTAAGCACGAGTTACGTCTTCTTCATCGCTCTTGATCCACTCTGAGGACATCGTTCGAGCTAAGTATAGGGGGTGTCGTATATATTTCATATATACTTTAGCCATAACTCGTACTTTGTGTGAGTGTGTTAGTAAATAAAATGGCTAAAACCCATTATCGAAAAATCCATAAAAATTTAAAATTTTTCTTGAGCTATTTATAAAATTATTTTTGTACAAATGTTTGTAAAAATATTTTGTGTGTGTAAAAAGTTTGTAAATATTTTGATATCAAAATTATGTATATAGTACAAAATTTTTGTAAAAAGTTTGAAAAATAAAAAGTTTGAAAAAACCCTTGTGTAAATGTGTGAAAATATTTTGCAAAAACTTCTGCATTCATGCATCCATTCATTCAAACATTTTTAAAAAATTTTGCATATTTTCAAGTTGCATATATAAAAATATTTTTGCATATACTTGTACAATTTTTCTGAATCATAGTTGACATTTAAACTAGCCTGGAATTAAATTGAAAAATGGAGCTTGGTTAAGACCTTAATCCACCTAAATCTAAGAGGAACCTTATAGGGCTTAGGGTTAAGACTTTTCAGGTCCATTTGGGACTTAATTCTTTGAGTCCACTAGGCTATGATCACATGTCATCTTGATGAGACTCAGTAGAACACTTAACAACACACACATAACTCTCACAGACAATGGCTTTACTTGCACCGGCACCTTACACATAGCTCTCTATAGATGAGGTGGTGAGGAGGCAGTCTTCTTTGGCTTGGGGTAGCATACGGGGGTAGTACTTCTAGGCGGAACCTCTCGTCTTCTTTTAGTGGAGGAAGTGCGTCTCAACTTGGTCTGGCAGCATTGAGGTCTAAAGATAGGAGTTGTGGGTTGCAATAAAAAAAATGCGCAAAAGAAAGAAAAACTCCAAAAAAGTAGTGGGTCTAATAGAAAATGAAATACCCACCGAAGTGTATATAGCCAAATAAAGCAAAGCTTATGTTACCCATTCTCATCTCATGAAGCTTGCAACAGGGAGACTTAGCTACACTGGTTGGGCTCCCTAGGATACATGGCTACACTGGCCATGGTCCATTCTCTTCTCCCTCCTTTTCTTGAGCCGGTTGCACTTGAACTTAGAAGGGAATACCCCGCTCCTCGAGGAAAGAGCTGCCGGACTAGGGCATTAGAGTTACCTTGTTGAGGGGGGCTGTTACTTTGAAATTTCTGAGGTGGGGAGCTACATATCACTTACACAGTATAAGGAAAGATTCATGGTCATTAGAGTTTGTGTATGTAGACTTGTTCTGATCTGGATTGTTGAGGAGTCATGACCATAGATTGGTGGAACTTACAGGCCGTTGAGTTTTAAACCTAAGTCCAAATAAGGTTCTGACAAACTAATAATCCAAAGGCCTGACTAAGCTTCATACTTCAATTTAATGAAGACAAGTTTAATAATCAACCTTGATTCTCCTTCTCCTTCTTTTCCTGTTCTTTTCACTTCTTTTGTTAAATAAGTGTTTGCTAAGGGACTAGCAAAAATAAAGTATGGGGGGTGATGAATCCTCATTCATCACTCTTTATTCTTTTATTTTTGCTAATTATCTTGGCAAAGCATCATGTAAATAGTTATAAATACAATAATTTAGCAAAAAGCATGCATGTGTTAATATTTCATAATTAGCATGTATTTGTGCAAAAATAAAAAATAAAGAATAAAAGAAAAAGAAGGAAATATTTAGAATAAATATTGAGTGACCCAAACCCATGAGAGGGTCAAGCATTGGCCTGATTGCCAAATAAAATAAGTAGAGAGAGATAGGGCCACTCTACCTTGTACATATATACTATCTATGCACATAATTTATTTTTATAAAAATAAAATAAAAAGATTTTTTATTTCCTTGTATATACTTCTAAAAATAAAACAAAAATTAGAAAAATAAAATAAAAATAAAACTAGAATAAAACTCTCTCTCACCTTGTATATAATACATGTATATATGTATCTTTCCCTATTTATTTTATACTTGTAAATAAATAATAAAAATAAAACAAAAATAATTTTATACTCCAAAAATTATATTGTAAATAAAAAAATACGAAATTGGGGTATTTGTGTAAAAATAAGAAAATAAAAATAAATGTACAAAATACAAAGGTATTTTATACATGTATAAAATACAATATACTGTATATAGATTTATTTATTTTTCATAAAAATAAATAAAATCACAAAAAATTCCTTGAAAAATAACAAGCATTTTTCTTTTTATTCATTTTTTAAATTCATTTATTATTTTTAATCTGTTTATTTTTTATTTTCCAGCTATTTTGTCTTGTAGCCTATTTTGTCATTTCCCCCGCCGCACTGATTGGTTCAGGGCAGATTGTTGACCCCGGTCAACTGCCCCTGGACCTTCCTTCGGTCAGACCCAATTTCACTCGATTTTATGCTAATTTCCGTGACCCGATCCGACTGCCATTTCCTTACGTTCGTTGCTCCGATTACTGAGGAATGGTCCACGATCCACGGCCAACGAAATTTCTAGGGATCCATCCCTCGGTTCGCGCGCTCATGCCCCATCTTTCTTAGACCCTGCAACATATAAAGCCTCCTGGAGCCCCCTCTTCTTCTTCATCTTTGGCCGTTGCCCTCATCTCCAGTGACCCCCGCCTTCATCCATGAGTGACAACGTGTGAGGGAGCGCGTTGCGGTGAGGTCTCGAGGTGTATAGCCCTAGTCCGTCGTACACTCCATCGTGCTCCGCCGCGAGGTGATCCCAGCTTCTGGGCCCGTCGACCCATCGAGGCAATGACCCCCGGAGGTCCCTGACCTCCAGCCCAGACGACTTCGTCCATCATATAACCTAGATTTAGTTTTTCTTCGCCTTCAATTCGTATTTTAGGATATTAGCATAGTTTCCATAGCCGAGCTCCGGTCACCTTGGCCGGAGCTTTCCTTGGTATTTCTGAGCACCTGACCACCTTCACCAGCCTTCACCCCACCTTCTACGCCTACCCATCCCACCCGATTCGCCAAGGAACGGGGTTTGGACCCTCCTCCTCTGTCGCTTCGCCGGAGGGTCACACCACGACACACCAGCCACCCTTTTCGAGATTTAGCGGGTTGAGGCACTTTGCCCTCGACCCCGTAGTTTGTCTGCGCAGGTCAGAGCGTCAAACAGACCTCATCTGAAGGTCAACACACCCGAGCACAACAGCTCTAGGTTTTCACAGTTCGCTAGGCTATTCTCCCTGGCCTTGTCCTCATCAGAGCATCACCACAGCTGCGGACCATCGCCGGTAATCTTTTCCCCATCAGAGCAGCCCTGGAGGACGTCCCTGCAGCATGTATCAGCCGATCGAAGCTCGCCGGAGGCGAGTTCTTCGCCGCTCTTCTAGGTGTCATCTCCATCGTTGCATCGAGGTTCCTTCCAGTTCTAATCTCGCCCGTTCATCCTCGGAGAATCCTTGATTGTTCGATCCATCCGAGGATCATCTCTTAGCCGTCCATCGTCGAAGAGGCATCCGGAGATCTCACCCATCAGATTATAAGTGGAGTGCTGTCGACCGTTGGATCGCTAATAAAGAAGGGTAATTGCACTTAGGCCCTTTTGTCTTTCTACGTTTATTTGTTAGTTCTGTAAATATTTTTAGCAGTTGTTTTTTATTTTGGACAATTTGCATCTTGGTCCTTGTGCTTTTAATATTTGAATTCCAGTCCTTCTGTTTGTGAAGCACGTGGTCCGCCACGTGACTTCTGGATTATTTGCATGATTAGCTGTGGACTTTAATGGTTGTTAATGAGTGAATTTTTATTAATAGGAATTACACTTATAGCCTTGAAAGTCTGGTTCACGTGCTGTCCACGTGTGGAATTGGATTTTTTGCAAATTAAGCTCTGAACTATTTCCACCTGTTATCTTTTGGCTCGAAACTTTTTAATATTTGCACATAGGTCCCTATTTGCTGTGTGTCTTGTTTTTCATTGAATAAATAGCATTTTTGCACCAAAAATCCTGAGATTTTGACACGTAGCTCCGGCTAGTACGTAGGAATTTCGATGATTTTTGGGTGGTGTTTTGATTTTGTTATTTTCTAAAATTCAAAAACCTTAAAAAGTGTCCCTATCTGTCTTGAAAAATCAACTAAAAATATCAAAATACCTTGAAAAAATGTGTGTTTTGTGTTGTTTGAGTTTCTATGCAATTTTTGCCTTATTCCCATTTATAAAACCCATAAAAATTAAATAATAGTAAAAATCTTATAAAAATCATTAAAAATTTATAAAAAATAAAAAAAGCGTTTTCTTATTCTGTAGGTAGATTTTAGTTTATAGTCTCGCATAAAATTACTGCTAGGATTTTATAGGTATTTTTAAATAATTTTAATCTACCTTTAGATCCCAGCTATACTTATTTTCTGTTTTGACCTTCTTTTATTTTTAGAAAATTAATTAAAAATCAGAAAAATCCCAAAAAATTCATAAAGACCCCTGAATATTTAAAAAACTAAAAATATTTTTGTCTTGAATTTGGACTTTTAAATAATTGTTGGAGTGTTGCTTTTTTGCTTTTATTTATTCTTTTTCTTATTATAAAAATCATAAAAAATTTGAAAAATTTAAAACCGCCAATTTTCTTTCTTTTCTTGGTTTCCCGACTACTTCATAGATTTGTCATTTCGTGCTCCTTGTGATCGACCCTGGTAGCCATACTAGGTAAAATAAATTAGCAAGACTGCTTGCCACATTTTGATTGCTTTATTTCTTTAGTTGGTGGTATGATTTTTCTTGATTGAGCCACGCTTTGTCGATTGGGGTCACAACGACCTTGATCTGATTTTCTGAGACTTAACCCTGATCGGCTGAGTTGCTCATCACTAATATTCAAAAAAAATAAAAATAAAATAGTATGTAAACTATGTTCAACCGGCTGGTCCACTATGATTGAACCGGACCGATTGAACTTGGATGCAACTGCTCATAAGTAGAAACTCATACCCTAAAGTTCAGTTTTCCCACACCCAACCCTATGAAGTTCACCCTTCTCATCTTCTTCCGCCTTATCTCCCTCCTCCTCACGTTCATTGTAACCCGACCCTCTTCCTCCTCTCCTATTGCTCCCTTCCCCTTCCAATGATGACTCACCCCGTCCCTTCTGTTGACACTCCTCTCGCCTCCACCTTCTCCGGTGACTTCAACTAGCAGCTCCTCCTCGATGCATCAATGTTATTCTTATACTTTAAAATGGCCTTTGTCTTTGAGTTCATGCTTCAAAATATATTAATAGAATATGCTTTTTATGTTTTATTGTCCTTCGCCTTTCCACAGTATTGTGGGAGGCCTCTGATGAAGTTTCACATGCATTACATATCTAATGCTACTTTAGTTGGTGGGAAATAATTACCATAAAATATGAGGATGTGAATAGACCATAAAAAATAGCCCAATTTTCCCAGCAAGATCAATGAAACCAGTCCAAATTTCTCGTTGTGGCATCCTATAGTTTCACGGCCCATCCACATCTGCTCTAATGTTGAACAACAGTTCTTGTGAATAGAACAAATCATATCATTTCAATGTTTTCATATACATTGATACTTGGTATTTCTTTTTTCAATTGTTTAGATTAATTAAATCCAATTGAATTATCTTAGATGCCTCTCTACATGTATCCAAATAATATGAATCATATCCACATTATTAATGATGATTAAATCATATTTAATCATCAATTTTCCAATGCTAAGATAGTATCAACAATAGAATTATTCTTGAACTCTTTCAAGAATAATATGCTTTCTCCATGGATACTTGGAGATAAGGACATGGAGATTATATATTCTTTGTATAGTGACTTGGATACTGAGATCTAATCCCATATAAACACCAAGAAGATCACTCGAAGATGTCTGATTAAGTCAGACAGAATATCTAATCTTCTCATTGCATCTGAAAAATATTCAGATCAATGTCCAACTTTTGCACGAAGATTAGATAACTGGTCTACTGAGTGGAGTCACTAAAATCCAAACATGTTTCATCACTCCCTCAAAATGGAAGCGTCACTGTTATATAATCAATTAAGATCAGATCACATCACCTTCGAGTATTCCTAATACCTGAACATCCTTAATATTGGAAGACCTAGAATAAACCTGAAGTTTTAATCACTTTTGAATTGTCTCCTTCAGGGTTTCATCATTAAGTTTCTCATTTGGTCATTGGGAGTTGGTTTGGGACCCCTCGTAATAGGACCCAAACTTGTTCTAAAAAATTGCTCTCATAATATTAAAAAAATGAATGAACTCCATCGTGTAGTGCTCGTTGAGAACTTTCCAACGAGTTCAAGAATGTAAAAATTCAAGTTTGGGAGCCCGAGTTACGATCATTTTAGTGAGTCAAGGTCTGGATAAAATTCGGATCCAAACCAAGATCCAGATCGAATTTTGACCCACATAAATACTCCCAAAATCCACCCTTCTCTTTCAAAAATCTCAAACTCAAGAGCAGCCCCCTCCTCCCTCCCCCTCGCCATAGCACTACCAGTGCTCGCAGGAGTGCATCGGATCAGCGATCCAAAGTAAGGTTTAAAAAACAAGACCAGACATTGAACCGGTTACTCATCTGTTTGGTCTAACTAGGTTCGACCGTTGGTTCAAACCAGTCGGATCGATCATGATGTGATCATGACATCATTATTCATATAGGACAGGAAAAAATTGGACCAGACTATTTTTATGGGTCGAACTAGTTTTAAGAACCATGAAAAATATAGATAACATATAATATACTACATATGTATATGAGATATATGTAGTGTGCATGTGCATGTATCTATAAATAACAATCTTTCGAATCTTTTAATAAATAGTTACAATGGTAACATATGTATATATGTATTCACACATCTAAACACATATCATGGTTATTGTGGATATCACTATCAACAATAATTAATTTGTATTGTGAATTTGATTCATAATATCATAAAGAGTTTTAATTGTAAATATGATTTATAATTCATTAAGTTAATATGAATTAGATTCACATGATACAATTAACAATGAATTGGATTCACATTGTAAAATTAAATGTAAATGTGATTTACATTCAATATTGGATGGATGGACATGCATAATTATCAATGACATGATTGAAATTATCACAAAATAATTTGTATTATTTTGGTGAAAATTCAAGCAACAAAAGTTGTGTCAACATGTGGAAAATATGATGCGATTGAGAATCTCATCAAGTAGGAAGAGGGGGAGGAGGATCCATTCCTGTTAGGAGTGGATAGCCACATGGAGAGAATATACATGGTGACTAGCCACCCTAATTGAGAAGGCTGCTCTCATCCATCCTTATTATTCCACATTAAATTGACATAATTAGAATTAAATTTATTGAAGAATTTCTTTAATTTGTTTATTTCTCTTATTCCACATCCATTTATTTAATGCAACAAAATCTAAACTATTGATTTCAATTAGGAGTACATCCTAGCCATCCAATTTTGTATAATAGAAGGCCAACCCTAGGATTTTCCACACACAAGTTGAAGTAGCAAAAACACTCTCTCTCATACACGTCCTAGTCCTCTTTCTCTCAAACCCTAGTAGTCATCCACTCTAGGGTTTCTTGAGAACTTCACCGTTGTTGCTCTAGCAGATTGACTACCCATAGATCTCTGTCTTCTTCGATGCCTTATGCTTGTGAGGAAGACTACGGATTTCTTGAGACGAAATCAGGAGGTTTCACACTCGGATCACCGACTCATATTACGATAAGTACGCTACTCATCCACGTGTTCGCAAGTACTCACTCAGTCGGATCAGACTTAAGACATGATGTCTCTTCATTTAGAGATATGTGGATCGTGATTATGGTACAAGAGGTACCCTAATACTAGTTTGTGATCAAGATGAAATGACATGGGAATGGTTCCCATGTCACGTGATTTCATCAAAAAAATTTAATTTCTGCTGGTTCTTATGGCTAGTGCAACTAGTCGACCTAGATCGCATACGATGCGATGTCCACACTTCCCTGATGTGCGAGGCAACACCCTCTCTCTTAAGAATAAGAACAAAAGATGATACTGGGTTACCTAGAAAGTGAAGATGAACATGGAGGTTGTTGGAGGCTTGGGAACAAAGCTTCTAGGGCTCATGGTCTTTGTTCAACACCTCAGCAAGAGATTGAGCTCGAGCAAAAACTTGACTAATCACAACACAGTTCTCCCATTATGGATCTTGTTGGAGACACGAACCAATCATCGTCTCTTCAATCCTATCACTCTATCACTGGTGAAAGAAGGAGAAACTCAGGTAGCTCTCATGTAAGGGGCGGATAGCCGATGAAGAGAGGAGGAGATGAGTTTTTGTTAGACCTACAAGTGGTAGATAGGGTGGTTTCAACCACCAGTGAGTTGTCTCACGTTAGGTGGAGATTAGAGAATATGATCAAGCGTGGAAGAGGGATGTGAGACACTCATAATGGTACTAGTCTCATGGGGAGAGGACAAATGTGTTGGTCGGAGAAATAGGTGAAAAGAGGCCAGCGAAGGGTCACTAACCTTGAGGATCAACCTCTAGAGGCTGAAGATGGATCAAAGCTATTGGATCTTTAGATCTAGTAACACAATTTTAGGGGCGATTGGGTCAGATGGCCTCATGGAGGATGGGATTGAATGAATCTCAGTCGTCTAATCAAATGATCAGAAGACCCAATACAAAAGTAGGGGCTATTGAAGGGCCAATCCTGGTGGAGTGAGGGGATTGGGCCGCATGGACAAATCATAAAATATTAAAATAAATAAACCTTCTAAAAGGAAAAATACTAAGTGGCGCTAAATTAAAAATTGTTCAACATAAAAGTTGTAGAGCATTTCAAGATCTACAACTTTTATGTAGAACTTAAAGTCAAAATACATCGTATATATAGTTATTATTTTCCAAGTATTTTTACTAAATAAAAATACTTCTTTTTTTTATTGTTGGTATTTTTTATATAGTGAATAATGTGTAATATGTTATAAATAATATTAAACTAATTTGTATTTAGTTTTTAGTAATAAGAAACACAAAAAATAAAGGGAACCATAAATCATATATTATGGACTTATCTATATACATTAATTTGCCTTATTTTTTACAAAGTGTTAGATGATAAATCAAATTAATTAGTTATTTAATTAATTGAATATTTTAAGATAGAAAGATAATTAATCCAAATAATGATGTTGAATTTGGGATCCATCACTTATTCTTTCATGATATCATGGAGATGGATCATATGTGTAATGTGCAGTTCAACAAGTTGATCCGGAGTAGTAGTTAAACTTATTGCAATAAAATGTGCCACCTTGGTCAGTCGATTTATTATTACCTAATAATGTCTTTACCACCTGTGGTTGGTGGTAAACTAGTGAAGAAGTCCATGGAAATGCTTTCTCATTCCATTCAGGGATAGAAAGGGGCTACAATAATCTCAGTGGTCTTCGATGAGAAGCCTTTACCTGTTGACATGTAAAGCAAGAGTTCACGAACTTGGCGACATCCTTTTTCAATGCGGGCCACCAAAAGTATTTTATACATATTTGTAATTCTAGGATGAATTGATAATCTTGAACAATGTGCTTGATGGAACTTTTAACTACCAATCTAATTTCAATTCGTTGTAATAAAAATGCTAAAAGATATATCAGAACCAAGCAGGATCTCTCCTAGGCAAGGCCCTGGTTAAACACAATGACACAAGCTATTAATGTAGTTAATAAGATGATCAAATACTTAGGTTAAGTGATTAATGAATTTATCTATTAGGTACACAACATAATGTATTTATTTTTTATGATTTCTAATGCAAATTACATAAATGCTACAAAATGATACGAATTAACATGCCTTAAAATGCATATACATCATAAAACAATTATAGAATAATACTCTTGAATTAAGAAGACATGAATGAAATCCAAAATATCACTTAAGCCACTAAAATGTGGATAAATGCTCAATATCTAAGTAACTAATTTATGCATCTATTGAAGTGTGCATCCAGATTAATGAATATGATTCTATCCATTTATCAAGTCACTAATACAATTAAATCACTGACTATATGACTTAATTTAATTCCAAGTACATCAAACATAATCATAGTTCAATTATTGCATGTTTGATGAATCTCAGTTTCATCACTCTAAAACTGATTAATTAAGCTCAAATCCTTAAAAATCATTGGCATTTCTTCATTTATTCTACATAATCAGCATTCATGCATGTTTTGATAAGATTTGCATTTTATCATTTATTTTCGCACAAAATAAGAAGCTAAAATCCCAGTCAAAATTGACATGTGAATAGCCTAACTTCCCTGATTTTTAACTAATTCATGCTAACTCTAAATGAGCCAAAACCACTCCACTGTGTACATATCACTAACAAGAATAAATGAAAAATACAAAAAATTCACTAACCCAAATAAGTGGACCAAAAACCCAAACCCTAGTTCTAGGATTTCCGGACTAAAACCCTCATATCTTCCCCATCCAGTGTCCGTTTTGATGCTACTCACTTTTGAACTAATGTACATTCATATATTTTCAAGACAAGACCAAGTTCAAGTGAATCGGAGCTCATATGTGAAAGTTGAATTTGGGCCTCTTGTGTACATTTGGTATTTTAGTGGTTTTTGACCTATTATTTTATGTACATAATTAACTCATTTTATTTTATTTCTTTTTTATTTGTCTTCTTTGATGAAAGTTTTATTAAAATGCAAAAAAATTCAAATCCAAACTAAGCTTGAAATCAAAGAAACTAATTGAGTCTGAGTCTTCACTAACTGTCTGTACAAAAAAAATGTGATTTTCGTCTTTTATTTTATTTCTTCATTTTCTTACTTAATAAAAATCCAAAATTTATTAATGTATAAATATTAATCTTCGATTTTACCATATCTTTTTCGTATTTTTAGCTGTTTTAAAAATAACAAAAAATTATAAAACCCAAAAATCATGGTATTCTATGTACATGGGATACCCCAAAAATTTCACTTTGTGCAATTGATCGATTTTGATTTTTGTCACTTCATGAAAGTTGTAGATCTCATTGAGACGAGCAATTTTTGTGAAGAAACTTTTTCGATCCGAGGTTGTTTGCTATTTTTACGCATTTCTTAATGTATTTAGTTTTCGAATTTTGTGGGACTGACACGTGGCAGCTCCTGGAGCTGCAACGTGTCACCCAGTTTAAAGGCTTATTTATTTTTGTTTTATAAAAAATTAAAAGCCTCACACACGCGTAACACGTGCCACGCACGTGCTCCGCCACCCTCACACTTGACGCCACGTATCGCGGCCTCAGCCACCCGATCTCAGCTGATCGAACGGTCGGGGCTCGTCGTCCACCTCCAGCCTCTTTCCCAATTGAACACCGCTGCCTATCATCTCGAAATCTCCGCCCCGTGGATCTCACGACTGACCGTCACCCGTGTCCTCCACGATCTCCTCCCCCAGATCTCCTCGAATCCCATCACCGATCCCAATCGTATCTCCTCATTGATTCAATCAAACCCCTTCTACGACTGACCCTCCGTTCCTATAAATCTACTGCTGCCCCGACCATCGTCTCTAATCCACCGAGTATACATCAGGTCCAAGCGCACGATGGTGACAACGTCATTGTGCTCTCTTCATCGACGAGATCCGAGGACCAATCATCCTCGTTGCAGCGGCGACCCTCGCCTTCACTGCTCTGCTCCGACCTCCGTCGTCGAGCCCTATGATGTCCTTCATCGACAACACTTCTTCGCTCCTCCGTCAGTTCATCTTTGGGCTTCATCGCGACATCACCGCTAACTCCCAGAGAAGCAGCCCCACCGCCACACCTTCATACCACTGTTGTGCTTCCATCATCACCCGCCAACCTCCAAGAGATTCCTTTGCTCCTCGGAATCTTCAACGCCGTTCAAAGCTACTCCAACTCTACGTCGTCTTCTTTCTCCAGGAGCCACCACGATTCAACGGTAGCCACCGGACTAGCCGCCCCCTCCTCCACAATCCAACGCTTCGCCAGGCGGGGGATAACCACTAGCAGCACTGCCGGTCCCCCTCCGCTTCTCTATCTCTCCACTGCCACTCCAGCCACCGGGCGAGGCCCGAGACCTCCTCCCCACGTGCACAACACGTGGCGAGGGGGCGACTTTGCATTAGAGCCCCTGGGATGACTGCCATTTTCATCTCTACCACCAGGGTCACGTTCCCCGCACGTGACCGCTGGGAACAATTGCAGAAGACCCCCGGAGTTTCATCTATTTGCGAAGAAGCCCCCCAACCAAGGGTCAAGTGCTACGCACGTGACCCTCTGATGATTTTGTAGAAGCCTCCCCCTACTTATCGGTATTTACATCCCTTCTCTGTATTTTCATGTTTATTTAATTATTTTAATTATTGCAGAATTACCCATGTGTTCTCCCTCAATTTTGGACCTCTACATTGCACTATTTTATTCATCAAAAATAGCATGATGTTTGTCAACTTATTCTCTACATCTTGGCATTTTTTTTTTACTTTTTTGTGATCAATGGTTAATTATTAATTAATTGTTTTGTGGAAAATTGCATATTTTGCCCCTTTTGTGCTCTAAAATTCATAACTAATTAACCATAGCTCTGAAAATTGCCAAAAAAATCACGAAGTGTAGATTTAATTGTATTTCACATCGTGCCAAAAAAGAATTGCATTTGCTTGCACCATTGCCCTCTAAAAATCATTTTGCATATTTCAATATTTAATTTTTAGTAGGTATTAAAAATTCATAAAATATTTATTTTGCATCCAAAAAACCCAAAAAAAATTACAACGCATTCATTTCATCGTAATTGTCGTCTCGGCCAAATTTCATATTTTTCGGACATCGTTTGATTGCCGATCATTTTCTAATCTTTAAAATAAGCCAAATTTGCATTTCTCATCCTAAATTGCATAAAACAATACAAAAAAAAGGCCGCCTCAAAAATCGTGCTCGAACTTTGATAGACAAAATTCTATGTTGTTCCTTTGCCTACTTATGTTCGACCTTGAGACTTGCCCAAGTAAAATAAACATAAAACCACATGAATAAAAATTTACTAAATAATTGTGGTTATTTCTTGACCGATTTCGGTTGCCCGCCTACAATGAAACGACATATTAATTTAAGCAAACGATAATCCGTGACTTTTAACAATGTTCCTACATTCAGATATTTTTCATTCAACAACGAATAAACAAGACATCTCCCTGAAGGTTGAAGAGATACACATTGATCAAATCTGAGCATTAACTAATTAATTTAAAGGGCACTGCAAGGGCTTTCAAATGTGACTAAAATCACTTCAATTGGATTTGTGGTTCAAAAGATATTAATGTTTCAATCCAGGGGTATACGTGTAATAGAACATAATTAATAAAAAGCAAAGACATCACAAATCAATCCACATTGCAATAACTTAAACCCGCTCGGGTCTTATTTGTAAAAAGTCTATGTGCGGGTGTAGAAATGTAAATAAGATGACGTGATGTAGCATCTGTGCAAAGATCCCAGGTGCACATGAGGCGATGCGCATGAGAGCTTCACTGAAATGAAATTTGAAGAAAATATGGGTCTTCGTCTTCAAAACACCAAGGACCTATGCGCAACGTGCGTGCGAGTGCGGTTTAGGTTTAGGCTCGATCGGCTACAGGTGGCTTGGGCTACATGGGTGGCTTGAGGGATTTAGGGTTGGATCGGTTCCATCGAGGTTGGTGGCTCATAGTTGAGGCTATGAACTACTGTAATCCCTCCTCACTACTAGTGTTCCTCCTTGCTCTAAACATTTCGTTGGAGGTCGGAACACGAAGGCCTTGGAAGGTTGGAGAAGGCTTGACGACCTCTGAATCGATGGGTCGATGAAGCATTACCAGAGAAGGGCTCTAGAATGGAGATAGCTTTGAAGCTCCGACCATTGACAACATTGGTACATGTAAGTCTTAGAGAAGTAAAAACCAAACCGTGCGAGTGTGTGCAAGTGAAGTGAGTGGTGAACGAAGGGCTGAATGAGTAGTCAGAGGTGGATCCCTAATGGGTTCCTTCTCCTAGTAGGAGGAAGAAGAGGATCGAGGTAGAATAGGTGCTGGAGAAGTGAAGCGGGTGAACGAATCTTCCAACATGGATCAAGGATGCATGGTGGAGGTGGAGGCATGGTCAATTAAAGGTGAACTTCATTGTGGATTCCTAATTAACTCAAAGAACTTGAAAGAAAATAAATAAAGAGAGACTACCTGGAACTTGAGGACGGTCGAATATGAAGGAGGTGACCTGGGATTGAGGTCTTGAAGACCTCTGGTCTTCGCTTGACATGTACGACCTTGGCACGAAGCTCAAACAACCATGAATCATGTCCGTGAACATGGAACATTGACCATGGATCACACCAGAGATGCATCTTTGTCTTATCCACTCATCCGTCCTCGTGATGTCACTAGAGGAGGCGAAGGGCTAGGGAGCACCTTGCATAAAGGTGGATGCGTTGGAAGTTAGTCGGTGATGGAGTTTTTTCCAGTGGATGAGGTGGTTACCAGAGGTGTTTTCAACCACCTCCAGTTGTCATATGTAAAGGATAGGAAGGAGATGGTGGTTAGGCGAGCAAGAGGGAAGTTGGGGCGACATAGGGGTGCCATGTACATGGGGAAACAACACGTAGAAAACTGTAAAGAAATTGGGGAAGTTGCCATGGTGAAGAGTTGTGACTCTTCACAAGGGCACTTGTTGGATGAGAGAAACGACCAAGTGTTGTTGGATCATGAAATCCAACAGTCTTGATGAGGGAGATGGGGACAAACAAGTGCCGATTGATAAAATGATCATGCAACCTAGATGCGGGCAGAGACATGAATCAGAGCCATCTCATAGAACGATCAGATGACCCAAAGTGGAGGAGGGATGTTGTGAAAGTGTCGGGCCACATGGTAGGCTCGAGTTGAGTGACGTGTCCCAACTAGAATAAAGAGAAATGGAATAAACTTGTATAATAAAAATAAATTGGTAAATGAAGCCAACTTAAAAAGTGCAACATAAAAGTTGTGTATCTTTTCAAGATCCACAACTTTCATGTAGAACTTAAAGTCAAAATACATCATACATACATAATTAATATTTTTGTAAGTATTTTTAATAAATAAAATACTTCTTTTATTTCTTTTATCATTTTTTGTTATTTTGAATAATAACCGATATAGTTATTGATATATATGCCAAGTTTTTTTATAGGATTTTTAAAATTGTCAAACACATAAAATAATAAACACTATAGACCTATATGTACACCACAAAAGCATGTTATTTATAAACATTAACAGGGTTAATTATTTATAGAGTGTTAATTATTAATTATAGTTAATTATTGGTTAATCGCAATAAAAAAAACTTAAAAAAGAGGGATACAATATGTGAATTATGATGATGAATCAGAGAATCATCAATGCTTCTTGCATGATGTCTCTCTTTAACTCAAGCATGCCATGTACATAGACTCTATGATGGTTATACAATAAATCGTCATATACATGAAATCCATCGATTTCCTTTCTTTATTATTTTTCTCTGAAGTCTTTTAAAAGTGGATCATCTTCCTGAACTTTATGTATTCTATCCCAAATATCTGGCATAATATCTATGGGGAATGGTTATCATATCTATACTACCATTGAAAGGTTACCATTCACTAATGCAGATAGCACACCCTAAAATTGGATTGTTGTCACCATGCCTTGGAAAAAAAGTTCTTTGTTGAGGGCATCAACTACTATGTTTCCCCTACCGTGGTTGTAAGAGATTATACAATCATAGGCCTTTCATGATTCAAACCATCATCTCGGTCTCGTGTTTAACCTTTTTTTGGTCAAATATGTATTTTAAACTCTTATGATCAATGAAGATCTCAAAAGTGATGCCATAAAGGTAGTGTCTCCATGTCTTCAAAGCAATGACAACTGCAACAAGTTCAAGGTCATGATTTGGATAGTTATGCTTTTATGTCTTCAATTGTCGTTCTACATATGTCACTACCTATTCCATGTTGCACGAGCACTGCTCCAAGTCCTTCCTTAGATGCATCAGTGTATAATGAAGCCCTCAATGCCAGAGGGTAAAGTAAGGATAGTTGTAGTGGTTAAACGTTCTTTTAATATCTGAAAGCTAGTCTCACAAGTATCAAACCATACAAATTGTATCTCTTTCTGAGTTAACATAGTCAAAGGCAATCCTATTTATGAAAAGTCTTTCACGAACCTTCTATAATAACTGACTATTCCCAAAAAAGATCATATTTATGTTACAGTCTTCGGACGCTCCCAACTCATCACTGCACTAATCTTTGCACAATTAACAGAGATACCTACCTCAGAAATGACATGACCTATAAAGGATACTCTGGGTAACCAAAAATCACACTTGCTATACTTGGCATACATCTTATTGTTCCTTAGTGTCTCAAGTGTCTATTGGAGATGTTGTTCATGTTGTTGCTTATTCGTAGAATATATGAGTACATCATCAATAAATACCACCACAAAGTGATCTAGGAACTGACTGAATACTATATTCATAAAATCCATAAAGGTTGTTGGTGCATTTTTCACTCTAAAAAGCATGACTAAGAACTCGTAATGTCCGCATCTAGTGTGAAAGGATATTTTAGCAATATCCGAAACTCTAATTCTCAACTAATGGTATCTAGATCTTAGATCAATCTTTGATTATACAATGGAACCCTATAACTGATCAAGGAGGTCATCTATTCATGGCAAAGGATAACGGTTCTTTATTGTGCTTTTATTTAACTATCGATAGTCAATACGTAGTCGTAGTGTTCCATCCTTTTTTCACATAAAAAGAACATGTGAAGCCCATGGTGAAGTACTAGGGTGAAGGAACCAAGAGTTCCTACAGTTCCAACTTTAACTCATGTAACTCGGTTGGTGCCATATAATATGACGAAATAGAGATTGGTTGATTATGAGGTACAAGAGAGATTTCAAATTAAATCTCTCTCTCTATCTCTATCTCAAGAGGTAATCCAGGTACCTGGAAAAACATCAGGTTATTACATACTATAAGCATGTCTTTGATCATCTGCTCTATTTCAGTGGTGGTAGACATGTAGTTTAAATAGCATTGACACCCGTGTAATAACAATCATTGTGCCTTCAGGGAAGAGATATAAACTACTTCCTCATTAAAAGTCTTTCCACTTAATTGGAATTCTATGGAGTTAGGAATGAAAAAGGTTACTATCTTCTGGAAACAGTCAAGGTATGCATGATACCTTTCCAACCAGTCCATCCCAAGGATGAGGTCAAAATCATCCATTTCAATAAGTAGCAGATTAGCAGGTAACTGATGTCCTGCAATCTGTACAACACAATCATCTAAGATCTCTTGAACCTGTTCCCTTAATTAGATAAGGGTTTTGTACTTCTATCAGAATCTTGTCCAAAATAGGCAATAGATACCGAGCCACGAATGAATGCAAAGCACCAAAATCAAAAAGTCATGCATGGAAAAACCAAGGATAGTAACGATACCTCGTATGACAGTGATTGAATTGTAAACTTGTTCTTCAATGATGGAATGAAGTTGGCCATTAGGAATAGGCAAGCTAAATCTTGCAACGCTCTGTGGTGGTTGCTGCGTTGGATACAATCCTTGTGAGCCTTGAACTCTACCCTTTCTTCCTTGATGTGTTGCTCCATTGCTCGGGATAGATGCCATGCTGTTAGTTGGGGTTGAATTGAACGTCAATCCTCTAAATCGTGGACAATTTTTTCTTAAAGTGACCTTCTTGATGATAATAATAACATGTATGTGTTTCTGTCTAGCTAAAGATCCAACCACAAAGGTACTAGCTCCTATTGCTAAGTCATGACGGTACAGTAGAGGTCTAGGTAAACCCCTCTTCCTAACAGCTCTTGGCCTAAGATCTGTGGCTAGCTTATACTAGAGCCTACTGGATCATAACGACGGTCTCTACGGTTATGGTTCGTATTGCATTTGGATGGTCCACTATTATAGTGAAAAGCTTCTTCTTTCAAGATTTTCATTCCTTTCCATCTGAATACGAAAGGAAATGTCCATTTCTTTATCTATAGTGTTGGCTCTAATACTCGCAAGCTTCTCTCTAAGATCTCCCTGAAGCCTGTTAACAAATTTGATAAGACACTCCTATGGTGAAGCTTCTAAAACTGGGGAGTAACATAGTAGCTCGATAAAGTAAATGTAATAATCTCATACGATCTTGGATGCACGGGTTGAAGAGGTCAAATCCCTTCTCTTCAATCCTTCCCAATGGGAAGTGAGCTCAGAACCTTTCTTCAAAGGTATTTCATGGAACATGATCTACTAATTTCTTAGAAATAGCTTTCCACCAATGTCTTGCATAGTTTGCTAGAGAGTAGTCAGCAAAATGTACCAAAGTGTCCAGTGGTGCATGTATTATCCCTAATATCCTGCTAACGTCATCAAGGCATAATTCTGCTTCAGCAGGTATCTCTATGCCTTTGAATTGACAAAAAAAAGGTTCCTTCCGAAATTTCTCGATCCTCGGAATAACCAAAGAAAAATTTTTTCTGTCTAAGAAGGGCCTTCTGCATTGCTCCTTCAGTTGGGGTAAGAGCAGACTCAATGGAAGGATGGTAACTAGATTCTTCATCAGAACGGTGAACGGAACCCTCAACCCTAGCATCCATAGGTCCGGATGTCTCAGGTCTCTCAACTAGGGCACCGAGTCTTCACTCTAATGCATGCTGCCTTTTCCCCATCTCTTGGAGCAATGGCATCATCGCAACCATTTTCCTAGCCAAGTCCTGATCTACCATGAACTTGAGATGAATCACAATAGGTAATTAGTTCTTATTATACATAATATGATGTACATTAGGGACACTAATTTATGAATGCTAATATTTTTACAATCGATTATTAAAATTGGGAGGATCTTAACATATCCTTAGTTTCTAAATACCACTAATAGTTATTAATTACTAAATAACCCGTTGGAGTAACCGGCTTTGAAACCAATATATCACGATCCCAACCGTGGGTCATTGGATCCTCCCATTTACCGAGTCTAGTTACGCAGTAATAATTTTATCCAATAATAACATTTAACATTTAGAAATAGACTGTAATCAAAAATTGCTACATAGAGAGCATCTCACATTTACATAGAAACATGTCCCATCATATTCTTCTACCTGTACATCAAGCTGGAAGAAAATAGCTCAAAATAATTACAAACTACCTTATACTGAAAGCTACTATAGTTGGTTGGTTGGCTAAGGACCTTGCCATGGCCCACCGACACATGTTGGATTTCCAGAAAGCATATGATGCAGATTAGTGAGTACTAAGTAACAAAGAAGAGAAAAAATAAACAAGTAGTATAGTTTAGCCAAACTTATTATACTATAAAGTTTCATTTCTTCTCATTAGATTAAGTCATATTCCTTCTATTCCACATCAGGGATTAGTCCAAGTAGTTTACCTCACCTCTCATGGATTCCGAAGTTGTGGACACTTCGGGATTGGAGATTGCGTTGATATGGTGAGCTTATTCCATCGCATGTTGTCTCAACCGATCTTCCAATGCTATCCTGACAATCTTCTTTTTTTATTATCCATGATTCCAAACCCTCAACCTATCAAATTTAATAAGAAAGCACACCATCCTTGAGGACCCAACGCCTAAAACACATGCTAACATTTAATTACATATACTAGCAGCTTTAAATACATGTTATCGTGACCTAGCTGCCATTAAACCACATGTACCTCTACATGGCATGATCACAGCTTCAGTTAGTCAATCCCCCTAATGGCATCCGAGTACCACATGTAGAAAATAATTTATTATGCACGCTCAACATATCTGGGCAGCAATGCACTACATGGGTATGACCTGTCAATACGGATGCTCTTCTAACAAACCTACAGGTTGCATGCCCGACCTGTAGTATCTACTCCAAGTCATCCTTATCTTTAAAGAAAGTACGAAAATCATAATTGGATCCCATTTATGTCATATCAATTTTTACCTAATATCAACATAGTACCGCACATCAATCACAACAGCTACAAAGATGATTCATTACATCAACATTATTTTAGAAATTAATTTAGAGTAATCATGAAGCAAGTATGTGAACATGTTTTTCATAATAAAGAACACAATAAATAGTCATTTTATCCAGTTTAACTTGAAAACCTAACAACAAGAGGCATAATTTCATCACCTAACGTGTTAACTTTTACGTGCGTTGCAACCTACTTTGGTTCATGTTCAGCTAAGATGATTAATGGCTCCTGAAATGATTTAGAACCATTTTCACATCCAAAATATAAAGAACACATGGAGAACATGAATAGGAGAACATGAAGAGCGATTGAAGAACATAATATCTCAGGATTTTGGCAAAGTTTCACCTTTCAACGGGTGATATTTAAAGGAAAATTCTGGCAAAGTTTCCCTTTACATAGTGTGATATTCCAAGAAAAAATTGATGGATTTAACTCTTATAAAATGATATTTGAACAAAATCAAGATATGGAAATACGAATTAAAAGAATAAATGATGCGTAACCAGTACACCTCACATCATGGGTGGATGACGCGTACATTCACTGGCGACCTAGCCAATTGCACTTAAGTAGGGTGTTACTCATGTTTCTACGTCATATAACATCACTACTAACATATCGAAGGATCGACTAGTCTCATGACATGGGTGAATGAAGCATGTTCACTGACATCACAACCGCCCACACCCATGCAAGGGTATGCTCATATCTCTCTCTTATATGCTAATACTAACATAAGAAGGACAAGAACTTGAATGAAGTTGAAACCATAGACCAAGATAAACTTACGTACCTTCTACTTAAAACCGCTGAGAAGAGGAGCACATCATTCTCTTTCACCTCTTCTTCTAGGCAGCGCTTCGCTAGCGCTTCTTCCATGTCTCCCTCCCCTTCTTTCAACCTCTCAACCCTAATCTTGGGGTGGTGGTGGATGGAATGAAAGTTGTAGAGAATGGACAGGTAGGGTGCGGGGATGTATTTATAGACTCCCAACCCATGAAAACCATAGTTTAGAATCCATGATTTTTGCTCATGGTTTTGCCAAAAACCATGGTTTCCTTCAATACCATGACTTCGTAGACCATGATTTTTGCCAATGATTTTGTCCAAGCTTATCATGAAGCACATGGTTTTCCTAATGATGTTTCATTAATGCTAATCTTGATTAATTAGCATTGATTGTGATTAATTATTCTTAACAACGATTGACATCTACTAACCCATGATTAACATTGCTTGACCATTATCAGTAGGCTAAATGACCATTTGTATTCTTAATTAAGATTTGTTAATACTAATATTGGTGATTAAGATCTAATGACAGCTTAAATGACATTAACCTCATTTGCTTTCAAAATTCATAATAATTCGAAACATCATCCGATACAGATGGAACAAATTCCATTAGATTCGCCTCATCTTACCGAACCTAATATCCATATCCACAGTAGGATACAAAGAAGTTCATTTTTAGGGCTTTACATATGGGAACTTATACCAAGACATCAAAACCATACAATTATAGGAACCAAGTGGGTTTTCAAGAATAAGTTGTATGAATCCGGGAATGTTGTCAAGAACAAGCGTAGGCTTATTGCACATGGACATACATAGTAAGAAGGAAATGATTTCGATGAAACCTATGCATATGTTATAAGAATTGAATCAATTAGAATGCGATTATCTTTTACTTGTTTGAAAGTATTCAAGATTTCTAATGGATGCGAAGAGTGCCTTTCTAAATTGCTTTAAGAAGAAGTCTATATTAATCAACCCCGTGTCTTTGAAGATTTATCTAGACCATATCACACACACAAGTTAAGGAAAGCTCTGTACGAACTTAAACAACCTCTGAGAGCATGATATGATAGAGTTGGAGACTTTCTATTCACCTTAGGTTTTAAAGTAGGTAAAGTAGATTGCACTTTGTTTATTAAAAGTGTTTTATATGATTTTTTAATCATGATAGTCTATGTTGATGATATTGTGTTTAGTTCCACTAATGCATCTCTATGCAAGGAATTTTTTAAAACTATGCTAGACAAGTTTGAGTTGAGCATGATGGAGGAGATGAAGTTCTTCCTAAGAATACAGATCACTTAAAAAAGAGAAACTTTCCTTTTGCAGCAAAAGTACACTAAGGAGATTATCAAGAAGTTCAAGATGAACAAGTGCCTATGAAAACTAACAGCGAGTGCTACCTCCTTGCACCTTAACCTTGATGAGTAAGGAAAGCCTGCAGACCAAAAACTTGTAGAGGTATGATCAGATCTCTCTTGTATCTAGCTGGGGTCCTATCTAATATAACTTTCATGTAACTTTCAACACATGTTTAGTAACACGATTTTAGTCTTCCTAGAAATAGAGTCACTTAAAATCTATTAAAAGATTTTTTTGTTACATTGTGTTTACTGAAAATCTAGGCTTGTTTTGTCCTAGAATGCACTGCATGGATTTATTTGCATATAGCGATAGATATTATGCTAACAACTACACTAATTGAAAACGTTACAAATTGTACCTCTAAATCCATGGTAATATCCATCAATCATGATTTTCCAAAAATCAAACGTGTATGGCATGTTCAACTGCCAAATCATAGTATATTGTAGTTACTTTAGGCTATTCTTGGCACTTATGGACGAAGAACACACTCTTCGATTTTGATATGACTTTTAGACAAAATTGCATTCTCTGTTATGATACCGGTTTTATAAACTTAGCCTTTATAAACTTAGCCAAAAATTATGTGAGATACTCTAGAATGAAGCACAATGATTTTAGATGTCATTTTCTATGTGAAAATATTCTAAAGTAGGAAATCTGTAGGTAGGATATCTCCATAGACGAGCAACCTATAGACATCTGCACGGAATCCTTATCCACTCCTCAACTTGAGAAGATCGGAAGGGATCTTGGATTGTGTAATTTGAGTGATATTTTTAAAGTGTTTACTTCAAAATGAAATTTCTCAAAACACACATTTGATCGATCAATCATGGTGGCCTGATCGATCAAGTTTAATCGATCAACCTCTTAAGCTTGATCAAATATGGGCACTTGAACACCTTTTTAATTCAAATTCATAGGGGAATATTAAATTTTGGATACGAAAGAAGGCTCACCTACTTCCATAATTGTTCTTTCTAGGTCCATAAACTTTTAGGCACCTTCATATTTTTTGTAATGTCAAATCATATTAATTTTGTATTTAATCCCTTCAAATCCATCCAAATATCTTCACCCACATCATATCCCTTCTCTATTTATGCAGCCCCACCATAGCTCTCTTTACAACACCCGTTTCTCCAGAAATCCTCTTTATAGAGCAACTTTTGCCATCTCATCAATCAACTCATCTCAAGTGATTAATCAAACATAATCCATCAAACCTTATGTCTTGATTGATCACTTCTACTACAAGGTCCCTATTTACTTTCTTTTTCTCTAGGAGGAAACCTATGTTCTACGAAGATGTTTTTATGTTTCCCGATTCACTCCTATGAGATTATGGCCTATAAGTGAATTGAGAGAAGTCAATCTTCATTTGGAGTATCCCAACCCCATTCGCTCAAGATTACCATCCCTATTTTTCTTGACTCTCACTCTCGACTTGCCGACCTTTTTCTCTAAAATGTCTTTTGTGACAACTAAAGGAAGTAGATAGCACTTTATAAACATCGCATCATGAAAACATGGAAAAAGATTTCAAATTATTTGCTTAAAGGATTATTTGTTCATCACATGAACAATAAATTCCAGCACAATAATTTGTACTTAATGAAATCATTAATTTTAGGGAAATAATTTCCTAAATGATTTCACAGATTTAATGAATATTAAGATGAGATTACAATTACATCTTGAAATATGAGTCTCTAAAGTAAGAAACCTCCATAATCAAGTCCGATATGTGCTTGTCTCTCTCGTAGGCATGATGATGACTCATGTTGCTTCCCATGAACTTTGATGTCATCTTCTTGGTCTTGTCCACATAAGGATGATCAAGCTCTTGATTTTGTTGCACAAAATCAATCGTTCAAACACGAGGAGCATGAAGAAGGAGACAATCTTCTCTTTCACAAGGCCACACCAATGGAGAGAAGAGAGGCTTGACAAGGTGGACGTGTAGGGTCTTGAAGAGTAGACATTTATGAGAAATGCATTCTCAATACTCTTCTCTTCTTTTAATTCTCAAGGCAAGAGAATATTGTAAGGCACCAACATCTATTTCATATATTATGTAAAAGAGAGAGGCATATCCTCTCTTTTAATCTCTATATACATGTCTATGAAGAGTAGCCCCTTCATGTAGGCATGTACAATGATGGCCCTTAGATGAGGAATCAAGAGCTATAGTCCTTGTTTTCTAAGGAATAGGATTGATTTATCTCCTTTTAATCACCAATTAAATTAAGTAATAAATCAAGCAACAATTTGAGATCCTAATCCAATTAGGACTCTTATAGAAGGTGCCATGTGTCCTAATAATACATACCCCTCTTTCCATATATGGATGAGAATTATTGTTTATTTATTAATTTGGTAATCCAATTATCAAAATTGGTAATTAAGAGAATAATCCTCATATCTTATGAATCATAATCATAAATCCAAATAAAAACGTAAATCCGACTTATATTTGTTAATTTAATGTGAATAATATTCACACATGTGCCTTGACATAATTACATGAATCATATTCACATCAATATTAGTTATTACAAATCGTGAATCACATTAACTAATGAATTATATTTTGTGATTCATATTCGCAAAAATACCTTTATGAATGACAATAACAATTATTGTCTCAATATTGACATCAAATAATATGAGTCCTAATCCAACTAGGACTTTGATGAATACCCATTCATGCACCTTTATTCCTTTTTTTTGTCTTTAAAACCCTAGCTAAATACATGTAAATATAGCTAACTTGTACAAACTAAGTCACTAACTATTATCTGTAAATAATGCTTAAATACATATATCTAAATATAAAATAATTGAATAAAGAAAATAAAAGAAATATATAGGAAGTATTGCAAATACTTACTGACCCTATGCCCCGAGACTAAGTTGATGCTGACTTACTCGACAAGGAATAAAGTTGGGGGAGATAAGGGCCAATAAATACAGAAAAATAGCACAAACACCTAGAAATCCTAGGTGCCTAGTTTACTACATATACAACCAAACTTACACTAATTTATACACTCTTACACACTTCAAATAAAGATATTATCAACACAAAACATGTACACAAAAATACACAAAAAATACAAAAATAATTGCACATGAACATAATGCACTACACAATTGGGACACACAGATGTAAAAGCCTTAAACAAGACTTCACAGGTCCATATCTTCTCCACATGAACTCAAAATTGATCAAACTCACCTCTAATGGAGTTAAGATACAAAAGTTGGCTTTTTGTACCCCCATTGTACTATATACCTATACATTTACCCATTTTTATTTATTCTTCATATTTATGCTACTTTTATATTTATAAATACTTGTAAATATTACTTAAAACATTATCAAAATATAAACCTAAAAAAACCATTAAAAAATCATCAAAATAAATAATGTAATAAATTATGTAGGTATGTCATACCTATATTATACATACCTATATTTATTTAAGTAGACATATAAACCTAGAAAAATAAGATAAAAACATGTAAATATATATTTAATTTATTATAAATATATAAATTATATATATAAATAAAATTTAAAATACAAAATAAAAATCAAATATATAATACATAGGTATTTATACCTATAAATATACTTGTAAAAAATTACACCGAATAAATAAAGTTGCAAAAAAATAAAATTCATAATAAAATAACACATAAAATAATAACATTTTTTATTTTTTAGGTTTTATTAATTAATTCATTTGCTATTTTATTTATTATTTTTCTTCATTTTCTATTTTTATTTTATCTTTATCTGGTCCCATGTGGACCAATGGGGAAAGAGTCTGTGTTAACCTCGATCAACTTCATGGTCTCAATAGCCATGTAACTTGTCAGACACTAACCTTGCATGTTCTCCCTATTTTAGAATTCTCTACAATGAACAGATCACCTCGATCGTTTCATGAAAGTTCTTCCTCGATCCTTGCTCTTCCACACCAGACCGAATCCTTGATCAAATATGCATTGATTTAGATGGAAATCCCATATCTTTTAAACCTCTTAGCCACTGCTATAAAATGAAGCCCATGACTTTAATTTGAGGTTTAATCCCTCACGAGTAGCTTTTGACCCCTTGAATTGAGTCTTGTGCAAACCTTGGTGACAACAAGTGGTTCCATTCAATCCACAATGAGGATAAGGCGAATCAGAGGTAATTCGAACCTCACCAGAGCTATGTCATGTGAGCTTAGTTCACATGCCCTCTAGGTCAGGTGAGACCTTATTTTGATTGTTTCCTTTCCGTTTCTTTATTTCTAGCATAGCAATAATTTTACATTCCTTAGATCGAGCCTAAGTAATCTAAAATTTTCGCCAAAATAGTACATTGGAGCTATAAGCTCCAGCTCTGTTCATCGTCCCCTAGATCTGTTTCGACCCACCTGAGCTATCCACCTTCATTACCTATCGCTTCCTTTCCATTCCGAACCATTTCACGCCCCTATCTTGCAAGGATCAGGCCTGATCTGAGCTCCTCCATTACCCTTCCCCTAAGCTCACTGCCCCATTCACTCCAATGTGCACAACAACTTCAAGGAGGATCGAGCAAGTCCCTCGCGGACCCCCTAAAATTGTGCATCCTAATAGGAAGAACCAGTCACAATTGCTCAACTTGGTTCTTTGGTCTTATCGAATGGCATACAAGTCCCCTGTATGCTTGTTTCTCTGCTTCCTGTTGTATGGCAAGCCTTGTCATTTGTCCATAGAACTCATTGATTAATCATTATGGGCAGTCAGTATATGAAATCTAAACAGAGAGAAAGCTGGAAATAATAGAAAAACTTGACCTGAATCATTTGTTGGAATTCCGAGACTCTACATATGACAACATTCTTATGTACAAAGTAAAGGTCAAGCGATGGTATAACAAACATATAGAAGAGAGACCTTTGAGCCGAAGTAGAAGATGTGGTTATTTGATGCAAAGTTGAAGTTATTTCCAGGCAAACTGAAGGGCAAATGGTCATGACCTTTAATCATGAAAAATTTACGTGACATTAGTAGCATTGTAATATCAAGCTTGTCATCTGACGCACAACCTTTTGTAATCAATGGACAGTTGAAATCATATCTTGAGTATGACACTTTTCTGTCCATCGTTGATTCAGTTCAGGTGATATATAAAGAAGAGCTCCCTAGTACTAATGGATCAGATAGATAAACTCTCAAAAATAACATTTCTTTTTTTCTTTCTTCTTTATTCTTTTCATTTCATTTTCTATTCTTATGTTTACTCATCCATCCCTTTGTACTTAGGATATGCTTCATCCTACATATTGGGGGGTGGGGGGACTGACTCGGGTGTTCATTCTTTTATCCCTCACTTGTCTCCTAAGTTGTTGATAATTCTTTTCTAAACTTTAGGGCATCTTTACCCTAAGAGTGGGTGGGGGCGACAAGCCTAGCAGATGATTTTGGACATCCTAACCCTCGATCATCCCCATCTTGTGTACAATCTACTGTACTTAGGATTATTTAATCCTAAGTATAGTGGGGATGATAGACTTCACATTCTTTGAGTTGTTGTAGTTTAAGCTTTTCTGTACTTAGCATGAGTTATGTCTTCCTTTATGCTCTATGATCACTATGTGGACATAGTTCGAGTTGAGTATAGGAGGGTCATATATATATATATATATATATATATGTTAATCTTAACTTGTACATTCGTATTTTCAATAAATATGTATAGTACATTGGGCAAGGGTATATAATAATGAACACACTCTTTAAAACCTACACCTAATCTTGGTAAATATGAACTCACTACCGTGTAAATTTCTATACATACCTAATTCATTAACCCTTATAAAAAAGACCTAAAAATTCTAAAATTTTCAAAATGCACAAAAACTTGCAAAATGTTCTAAAAATATTGAAAAATGTGCAATTTTTTTGAAAATACAAAAAAGTTCATAAATAAAAAATATCTTCACAAAAATATCTTCTATAGTGCATAAGCATTTTTTGAATAGTTTTGACAATTGAAAAAGTCCAAATAAAGCTTGAAGATTGGAGCTTGTTATAGACCTTAATCCACTTATTTTCAGAGGAACCTGTTAAGGATTGGAATTGGAGATTCTTCAGGTTGCCTAGACTTAATTATTTCAAAGGAACATGTTCATGAGTCAATTCAATGTGACTAACTAGAACCTTGCACGCCATCCATACGATTCTTGAGACAACAGTTTGACTCAAAACCTTGCACTCAACACAATTCAACCAAGATGGGTTGTTGAAAAATCTGGAAGTCTAAGTCTATATGATACTAGGTTGCTTCGTCAAGGGTGGCTCGTGGGTCATTCTTGGGGACTGCCAAAACTGGTGCTTCAACCTACTATTTCTCTAGTAGCATGGATATCTTACGAATGGAGGTTGAATTGAAATAAATCATAGGAACAATCTGCTAGCATAATTTTTCCAAGACTTCAAAACATGGGTGGAACAAAAGATTTTATATCCGTCAGGGAAAAATAAGAATGCAGTGCAATGCCAAAACAAATACCAAAAAGAAGCCTATACCAAAAATTCCAAAAATTTTGAGCTTAAAAAAAGGCCTGCTTCTTGGTGGAGTCTTGGTCACACTGGTTGAGCTTCATAAGGAATTGTAGCTATATTGGTCCATTTCCAATTCTTTTCTCTGTCTTCTAGCATCTTCCTATTTCATTGTGCACTAGCATGCACATGAATTTAGAAGGAAATATTCATCTCCCTGAGGACGAGTGAACATAGGAGGAGAGAACTGGATGGTTTAACTATTTGTCTAGAAGAGCTAACAAAATTCACAAACCTAGTATCTGTCATTTCAAGGTTATAAGTGTATACATCAAAAAAGACGGTTCTGACCAGACTGTTAAGTTGAACTTAATAAAGGAGCATGGAACCTAAGGGCTATTGAGTCACAATTCCTAACCTTAATGTGGTTCCGAAAACATTCACAATCTAAAGGTCTTAACTGAGCTCAAATTTTGATTTATTAAGGACACATTTAAAAGTCATAGTCATTCTACCTTCTTTATTTTCCTTTTATTTATTTTCTCTTTTGCATCACTTATTCTCCTAATAAGTGTTTGTTAGGGACTAGTAAAGGTAAGTATAGGAGGTGATGAATACCCATTAATGCACCTTTATTACTTTATTTTGTCATTAAAATCCTAGCTAAATACATGTAAATACAACTAAATTGTACAAATTTACTCACTAACTGTTATTTTTAAATAATGCTTAAAAACTTGTATTTAAATACAAAATAAATGAATAAAGAAAAGAAAAGAAAAGGAAAATAAAGGAAGTATTGTAAATATTGACCGACTCTAAACCCCACGACTAAGTCAATGTTGACTTACTCGACAAAATAACACATACACCTTGAAACCCTTGGTGTCTAATACACTGCATATACAACCAAACTCACACTAATCTATACATACTCTTACACATTTCAAATAAAGATATTGTCAACACAAATCATGTGCACAAAAATACATAGAAAAATACAAAAATAATTGCACATGAAAATAATGCACTACACAACTGGTACACACAGATGAAAAAGCCGTAAACAGAACTTCACAGATCCATATCTTTTCCATATGAACTCATGAACAAACTCATCTTTGTTGTACTCTGAATTAAATTATCTATCTAATGAAGCTAGTTTAAAAAAATGGAGTTAAGAAACAAAAGTTGGATTTTTGTGCCTCATTGTACTATATACCTATACATTTTATCAATTTTATTTATTCTTCATAGTTTTACTACTTTTATATTTTTAATTACTTGTAAATATTACTTGAAATATAATAAAATATAAACCTATAAAACCATTAAAAATTCATTAAAATAAATAATGTAATAAACTATATAGATATATTATACCTATATTATACATATATATATTTAGGTATACACACAAACTCAGAAAAATAAGATAAAACATGTAAATATATATTTAATTTACTATAAATATATAAATTATGTATATATAAATAAAATTTAAAATACAAAATAAAAATCAAACATATAATACATAGATATTTATACCTATAAATATACTTGTAAAAAATTAACACGTAATAAATAAAGCTAAAAAAACAAATAAAAGTCATAATAAAGTAACACATAAAATAATAAACATTTTTATGTTGTAGGATTTATTCAATTAGTTCGTTTGCTATTTTATTTCTTATTTTTCTTCACTTTCTATTTCTATTTTGTCTTTATCAGCTCCTACATGGACCAATGGGGGAAGAATCTATGTTGACCTCGGTCAACTCCCTAGTCTCAATAACGCTATAGCTTGTCAGATGCTGACCTTTCCTATTCACCCTATTTTAGCATTCACTACATTGAGTAGATTACCTTGCTCATTTCATGAAGATTCTTCCTCGATCCTTGTTCTTCTGCACTAAATCGAATCCTCGGTTAAATATGCATCGATTTGGGCGGAAACCCTAGATCTTTTAAACCCCTTCATCACGACTATAAAATGAAGCTCGAGAATTCGATTCGAGGTTTAATCCCTCAAGAGTAGATTTCGACCCCTTGAATTGAGTCTTGGTATAACCCTTGATGTCAGGAAGCAGTTCCCTTCGATACACAATGAGGAGAAGGCAAATCCATGGTGATTCGAATCTTTCTAGAGCTTTGCCACACAAGCTTGGTTCCCAGGCCCTACAGGTAAGGTGGGCCCTTATTTCGGTTGTTTCCTTTCCATTTCTTAATTTCTAGCATAGCAGTAATTTTACATTCCTTAGATTGAGCCTAAGTAATCGAAAATTTCCCAAAAAATAGTATGTTGGAGCTTCAAGATCTAGCTCTTTTCATCATCCCCATGATTTGTTTCGACACATCTAAACAATCCATCTTCATTCCCCATTACTTCCTTTCCATTCCGAGTTATTTCATGCCTTAATACTGTACGGTTTGGGCCTGATCCGAGCTCCCCCATCACCCTTCACCTGAGCTCATCGCCCATTTGCTCTAGTGTGCATAACAGCTTCAGGAGGGTCGAGAAAATTGCCCTTGGACCCCATAATTTTTTGGTGCAGGAACAAGGACATGGGTGGTCCATCTGGGAACAAATCTCATCAAGCACAAGAGCTCCAGGCCTCCTGAACAACTCGAGCCTCTAGGACCCCATCACCGAGTCCTGGACCTGATTGAAGGCACAAGTAGATAAGGATTAGACCAACTCCATTTTGCGCCCCTTAAGATCTCTACTGGAGGTTGGAATAAAGTGAAATCATAGATTGAAGGAGCTCTAAGCTGCAGTTCTTTGTCGTTCTTCAAGGCACATCCATTGTCGTCCGATTACGAGCCTCCGCCAGATCATATAGTTTTTGTTGGATGCAAAGCTCTACAACCACCTAATCAAACGCTGAGATCTAATCTCAGTCATCTATTTTTGAAGCGGTACGGTGCGTTGAGAGCCGTCGATCACTATAAGTGAAAGATCCTGATCCGTCAGATCAAGCGTGCCGAGGGTATTTTGCACCCTAAACCCTTTGCCATTTTAGATTTATGTTTTAGCATTAAATATTTCATTTGTAGTTGACATATTTTTGTAAAATTTACATTAAGGACCTTGAGCTTATTTATTTTTATACTTAAGTCCATTCCATGTCACCTCACATGCCCATGCATGCATGGGGGTGAGAATTTTACGTGGACCCACTTCAGGGTTGTGTATTTCATTTTTATCTAAAAAGTTTTAATATAAGTTGAAATATTTTTGCTAAATTTGCATGATTGGTCATGTTATTATGGTTATTTGCATTTATACCCCTAGCACTAGGTACATTGTACTTAAATGTGGAAATATTTCATGTATGCCTCTAGACTTTGCTAAAGTGTTATTAGATGATCTAAAACTTTGTAGAAATTGTAACTAGGTCATTGTACTATATATTTAATTTTATGTTTGTATTTAATAATTAAAATCATAACTTTACATCTAAAAATTATAGGAAAATAATCTTAGGTGCCTGGAACCATATAGTTAAAATTATCTTCCTATTTATACAAATACAAAAACATTGCATTTTCTCCTATTTAGCATTTAAAAAGCACAAAAATACATTATGTTTTGAAAAATTCCAAAAAAATCTGTATGTTTATTTAGCTTTATTTGATCTAACCAAATATTTTGTAGAATATTAACTAAATCTCCCAAAAATTTAGAAAAAAACATAGCAAACCTTATAAAAGCACTAAAAAATCACATAAAATCACAAAAATATGCTTTAGGTTTCTGAATTTTCTTTATATTTTCTTGTATCCAGTATAATTGAATTTGGGCTTAATCTGATTTGATAGATATTTATTAAGCCCATTTCAAGTTCTCTGATTTACTGTTTTGATTAATTTGTATATTTTCTTATTTAATTCGTAAAAATTCTCAAAATTACTAAAAAATCCCCAAATAGGAAAAAAATCCAGAAGGCATAAATATTTTTTTATAAAAATTTGACTTTATTTGATATTTTAAACTTTCAAAAAGGGATTGTCCCTATATTTTGCTTATATATATACCCTTACTCCTATATATCATATATATAATTATATCTATACTATTTAAATTAAAAAAATTAAAAATTTGCAAAATTAAAAACATACCCATTAATAATATCAAAAATAAAAAATACAAAAAGCCCCAAGGTGTCTATTCATTTTTGTTGCTCTACCTTGTGTGCTCCTTTGTGGTTCGACCCTACTTCTTCTTACTATACAAATTCTTGTAAGGTATAATAAAATTTAATTCTCCTACATTTATTGCTTAATCATTATTGTGGGTTAATTGTTGATTGATTCGCTTGAGTTGAGTTCCAAGAGTTGAGAGAATCGTGGATACAACGATTGACATACCTGAATTGTCGGACAACGCGAGCCCTCTAAGATCAGACGTTAGGAACCTCGTCCTGAGCGACTCATCAAATGTATGAGATACAAATGCAGATACTTGGAGATAATGTCAACGATACCATACTATCCATTTATAGTGATTTGAAATTTAAATATCTACCTAATTTTAGGGTTTATGACATTTTTAGCAAAAATCCGACACTTACGAATGCTAAGGTGGAGTTGAAGTAATTCAGACTTTGAATGAGCTCAACAAAATGCACCATACTCTCCAAGAGCATAAGTGAGCTTAATCCAGCTTCCTTGACCATTTCTAATCAAAGTCCAAACCATTTAGAGTATACAAATGAGCTCAAAGAGTGTATATACTTCCATTTCCATCACCATTTTACTTTCCAACATTTGTACATTGAAATGAAAATTGGATATTGGATTCAAATGAGATGAGACTTAACCCAATCAACTCTAAAATCATTAAGCTAAGAGATGGATCCACTAAAATCTATCTAGTTTCATAATTCCCTTAGAATAGAAGTATCATGGTAGATGATATATTATGATAGATTTAACCCTAGGTATTCCCAATAGTCATTTATCCTTCGAACTGGAAGACTTTGATATATGAAGTTCAAACCCTAGTTTGACTATCTTCTTTGGAATAAATAAATAGATTTCTCATTCGATAATTAGACAACAATATTAATCATATACCTTCTAAAAGCATATATTAATATTTCGAATTAGTGCCTTATTTCACAAACAAAACGACCATGTATGTAATTCATTATGACCCCAAATTATCTCATGAGTGAGCTCTGTCTCTTGGTTCATCAACTATGAACACATATGATTCCTTTGAGAGATCATACTTCTCATCTATCTTAATATGCACACCAACTCACCGGTATATGGACCTTGTTTATGTTACCAACCTATCGGTCTATCAAATGTATACACCCAAACATATAGATGTATATATGTCTCTAGTCGAAGAATGTGTGCATGATCATGACAGTTATGATTTAGATCTTAGTTTATCTCAACCTCATCAAGTCCACTATGACTTGAATATTCCAACACTTCTGAATATCTATTCCTATGCAGAGGACATGCATCAAGAATTCGGTTGAAAATCAGTCTTTAGAATATGAATATCATCTCTTTCTTAGACCGGAGATCGTTATTGAATATTACTTGTTAAGTCAGTTGTATCCTCCCAACTGCATGGCATTCAATATGGCCACAATACATAACCCCAAGTGTACAAAGGTTCCTTAATATAAAGTGCATTCATAATCATTTAATTTAGATGAACATGATAAAATAATAACTTTTATTAAATTATAGGCACCAAGGGCTTACATGTCGAACAACAACTATCCCACTTATGGGACATATTCATATAAAGTAGGATACATGCTTTTTTTATCCATATTTTTACCAGGGTTCTAAGACTTTACTAGTTGACTCTATTTCTTATGTATCTATCACATAGTTTTACATGAACTTGATGAACATCGTCGATCCCTTTAGTTACCTTAATCATACTATTGTCCATTCACACACTTTCCAGATGGATGGTTTGGTGATCGGTCACATTCTTGGTTGTGTTGAGTTAGGTTCAACCATTAGTCATGTACTTTCTCAAGTTGATCGCGACAAATGTCGTGACACCCATTTGCCATTACAGTCTCTCACAGTCTATCATGCTCTTACCACCCCTTATTTCAAACCCATTCCTCATTTTCTTATTGTCTTCTCCTAAAACTCCAGGATAAGCTCTCTTATGTCAGTACTGACGTGCTCGTCCTAATCTACACTTTCATGAATGGACACCCCTCCAACTTGTTCCATTTTCTTTTATTAAATTTCAAAACAACCCCACTACCACTTGTGTTTTGGGATCCTCATTCCACACATTATGAGATACTTCTCGGTCTCAATCCTAGTGGACCCTCATTGTATTAACATGTACAAGCCATTTAGGCATGAAGCGATGCGATTCAACTAAGACTCAGATGATAACCATACACCTTCGCCATCCCAACCTAGTCTAGTCCTACTCATCCTGCTACTTATTTCTCGGGATATTGATGAATATCCATTCATTCACGTTTATACTTCAATTTTAGCTTTAATTCTCAAGTAAAATACCTGTAAATACCACTAACTTGCATAAATTAGCAACTAACATTAATAAGTAATTAGCATGTATTTACATGTATTTAGACCCAAAATTAAATAATAAAGAAAAGAAAATTAAAGGAAGCATCAAAGATACCGACTGACACTAAACCGCGAGACCAAGTCATTGATAGGGTCGACCAGGAATAAAGTTGGGGGAGATAAGGGCCAAATATTGTAGACAATATCATAGAAAACCTTAATTCATTAAGAACAATATATTGTGTAAATATTCCAATATTACACTATTTTATTTATTATTATACAGACCTCAAACAATAAAGTTCTCAACACAAAATTTGCACATATTAATGTATAAAGAATTAGAAAAATATTTGCTAAAATAAAACATGCATAGTGCACTTGGTACATTCAAACGAAAAAGTCGCAAACTAAACTTCATTGATCAATATATACTCCATATGGACACAAATTTTAACCAAACTCACGTACGTTGTATTTAAAATTAAATCATCTATCTAATTAAGGTGATTTCATTGAAAATGGAGCTAAGATAGAAAAACTGGCTTTTGGGGGTACTATTATACTGAGGCATCTGTACACATAGCCGATTGTTTTATTCTTTACATTTTCTCTCTTTATATTTTTGAATAATTTTGTATATTATATTATACATATTAAAATAAAAATGTTCATAAAAATATTTAAAATGCATCCAAAATAAATAATAAACCATAAAACATAGGAATAATATACCTATAATGTACATATATGTAATTATTTATACATATAAATAAAATTATAAAAAATGTAAATATGTATTAAATATTGCTGTAAATAAAAAAATTATGCAAAAATATGGTATTATGTATACAAAATACATATAAAATATAATACACAGAATATAGGTATATATGTACCCATATATGAACATGTAAATATTAATATCTAATAAATAATGTTGTAAAATAAATAAATATCATGATAAATCCGTTTACAGAATAATAAAAAATCATGTTTTAAATATTTTTAAATAAAATCATTTACTATTTTATTTCAATTTTTCTTTATTTTTATTTCTTGTTTTACAATGACTTGATCCTACATTGCCCAATTAAGGTGCGGGGAGTGTTGAACCCCCGTCAACAGCTCCCCCCACACCACCTACCCTTCTATGACTTGTTAAAACGTCAACCTTACCCTCTTCTCCAAATTTTTGCGCCACCGTCCATGCTTCCTTTCATTTCAAGCCCTTCATCAAAATGTGCATCCCATCATCCTCTACCTCACCATACCTATATGCTTCACCAACCACCATCAGGCTGCACACAATCTGAAGGTCAACTTGGCACTTTGCCATGTCTACAAAATTAAACCTTTCTCTTCCCTCACTTTTTAATCCTCTATGGACTACCTATAACCCCGATAATTGTTCTAGAGTGTTCCCCTTTGTGACATGAAGTCTGACCCTCTAACTTATAGTGAGGAGAAAGGTGTAAGAGCTGGTTCCACTTCGCTAGAGATCGCTTCAGGAGAGTTCTCTGTTCCTTGGTCTCCAACCATGTATGAGCTACTAGATTTAAGCTTTTAATTTTGCAATTTCATTTCTAGCGTAGCCTTGCATTTTATTTCCAGTCATTTTGCTTCATTTAGCATAAAATTCAAATTCAAAGTTTGCTAGACCTTAGAGAAGAAACAACCTTCAGGCCTCCTCTGACGAGGCTCAGACCCTTTAAATCTCCTGTACAACTGTGAAGGTGTCCCGGGAAGGTTTCGGGCTGGTCATCATAGATAGTGGTGACAGAAGGAGGAAGGAATCAGAAATAAAATCTCAACATGGAAGAAAATCTTCCTTGTTCTTCGTCAGCACCTCAAAGCCATTGGATGAAGCAGTCGAGCCCATATCTAATCCAAGCCCTTGATTAATCACCAAGCGTTGCCTCCTCTCCATCATTCGATCATAAGTAAGGTGACTTGGGTGATCTAGAGCCGTACGATCAGAAGCCACGTGCCTCGTATGAGCTGCCCCTAAGTATTTTTCATGCGTACCCTCACACCTTTTTGTATTTAAATTTTAGTATTGTAAATTAAATATAAAGTGTAAAATAATAGGTTTATTTGCATATGGCCCCTGAACTTGTTTTAATTACTATTAGGTCCTTCTGAGCTCACCGCACATGGTCTTCCATGCGAGGCGCTTTCAGGATATTTACATATTTGTTCCTATATTCTCTGGACATGTTCTTAATGAAGTTTTAGTTTAAATATGACAAATATTTCCCTCAGTTATGTATTTTAATTTTATGTATATTGTCTTTATTAAATAATTTCTTTATGCCAAAATTATGGGAAAATAAAATAGATGCCTAGAACCAAGACATCTCATGCATATTTTTATTAGGTATTTAACCCTATTTTGCTGTTTATAAAAATGCAAAAAAACATGCAATATTCTCTTTCTTAACTATAAAAATCCAAAAAAATAAATACAACTCCACAAATTCCTAAAACATACGTTAGCTATATTATATTATATTCTACCACATATCCAAAAATCACTAAAAAAATACAAAATATATAAACATAAAAATCACAAAACTCTCAATTCTTATAAACACTAGCTAATATTATATATATAAAAAAATACCTTTTCCTATTTTTGAAATTTCTTTATTATGTATTATATATTAAAAATAGTTTTGAGTTAATTTTGGACCGGTATATATATATTATACCCTAAACTAGGTTGATAAATAATATATTCACTATTCTGACACATTTTCAACATTTAAAATCTATAAAAATTAGGGAAATTACATAAAAAATTCCAAAAACATAGAAAATATAAAAATATAAAATAATATATTTTATTTATTCTAACTAAATAAAAAATATGAAAGCTATATTATCTATATTATATATATTACTTATAAGAGATAATATATATTATTGTATATATTAATATTATATTATTTTTGAAAATAAAAATAAATTAAAAATTTGCAAAATAAAAAAGACAATATAAATTTAAAATTTAAAATTTTAAATAAAACAACAACAAATTCATAAAAAATAAATATAATTAAAACCCACATAAAAACAAGTAATTTTAAAAATCCAAAAAAGTAATTACTTTTAATTAGAAATAAGTGATAGTAATTCTCTACCCCCTTGCGTTCCCAACGTTAAACACTCTACTTGCTTACACCTATACTCATTCATGTAGAGTTATAAGTTTTGAGTCACACCCATTTTGAGTGCTTAATCTAATTGTGTGTTGATTGCTATTTGAATCTGAGGTTGCTCAACGCAATGTTGCTCGACGAGCTTGTTAACCGTAGCACACGACTCTTTGTTTAACAAATGGCACCATTGTCGGGGATGCAACTGTAGTTTAGGGTAGCTTGTAGATAGTTGCGTGTCTTGTTTATGTTATTTTCTACCTTTTATTTTATTAGATATTTTATTTATTTGTCTAATCACTTTTTTGTTTGACTTTATTGCGAGGGTCTGCGGAGCAAGGGTAGATTTTCTAGGAGATTTGACGCACCTAAATGAGGCGGAAGCTGGCAGTTCTTAACCCACTGACATGAGAGAGCAACAAAAGAAGATAGATAGTTGAGAGGAGCTGTAGTGTAGCTTAGAGTCCTTTAGTTTTTATTTTATTTTTGATGAGAGAGTGATTTATAAATAATTGTAATAATTTAGACACTTAGACTCTTCAGCTCTATTTTACCAAGTGATTATTCACTTGGGGACCCGACTGGTTTTTATCGTGTTTTCATCACTTTCTAGTTTTTACTCTCTCTATTTCCCCACTTATGTTATTTTGTTTCTCATGTTTTAAGGTTTTCATATTTTTCTTTTTTATATCTTCATTTATAGAGCCCTTAGTTTTAGGATTGTTTGCTCGGTAAACAAGATCTACAACCCAAATACATTGCATGTACCTATAGTCTATTGCACTTGTACTTAGTCAAATCAAATCAGTTCTTCATGTTAATATCAATTCTTATTCTTAGGGTGATTTCATCGATTGCGTGCACATAGATTATATTTATGTTTATGTACAGATCATACTATATGTAGAGTGTTAGATCAAGGTACACATTTCTTACTCCACACGCATTCAAAGATTTGTCATACATCAGTTTTTCTGAATTCCTTCCCCTTATTTTCTTGTACTTAGGCAATAAAAAGGAATTGGAAATTTCGTTAGACGTTTATTTGAAAAATGCAAAAAAACTGATAACCTAAATAAAGCTGAGATTGTTAACTCCATTAAACATAACGAATTCATTGATTTGGGAAGAGCAACTCCCTCTTTAGACGCAAGTACTCTCCTAATCGAGTAAGGCACATATACTTAAAGATTAGAGCCCAAAACCCTAGACTTGTGCCCTAAGCGCTTGGACTGACTTTCGGGTCCTGTTATTATTGCAAGCGCTTGCATCAGACCTTAATTTAAGAAGTCTTGTGTCTAAGTCGGTGTGCTTCACCGACTTTGACACAGACTACTCTATGAGATTATAGTTGTGAGTCTGATTTAAATAACTATTTAAATCACCTAACTATAAAACTAAAAAGATAACGACTGAACTCTTACGGTCATCACTGAGTTGAGTAGGAGAACTAGGAGTTTGCTTTGTTTTTTATTGTGATCTCGATCCATTGTGTTCTACTTTCTTTGAGTTCTAGCAGTCTTAGAGTTTTTATCATCTTTTTTTGTGTTTCTTTTATCTGTGTTATGATGATGGGTTATTATTCCCTTCAATTGGATCTTGCGGCTTCTTTTCACCCACATCACCCTCATATCCCTAGCCATTTTTAGGATGACTCTCTTCTTGAACCATAATTTTACCTTGTTCGATATGAGATCGATACCCATATGGTCAGTGTCCTGTCCGGAATTTTGTTCCATACTTTCTCTTCCCCGCCCTCTTCGTGCCCACCCTTATCACATTCTATTTCTCTGGGGCATGATGTGTTACATAATAGGACTTGTGGATGGGATACTACATATATTGAACCAGGTCATTATCAAGCTGTAATGAAAGTGTAATTTTTGGGAATTTAGGATGAGATCAATGTGATGCACTTCTTGAGGAATCATACAATACACACCAATCATGGGAAATACTTGATGCCATCGTACTGACTATGGATGATGATATAACCATGGGGAGCTTATATTGTTACATACATATCATGTTTCCATTGGTTTACCACCCATCTTATGAGCTGATCCATTTCCCATGTCTTGACCTCCCTGATCCTCTTACTCAGAGGCACTTCTTAGATCTCGATAAATATCCTTAACCATTTCAGCATAGGGATCTATGTGTGGGTCCCCAATATGCCGGATATAAATAGCCCCACATATGAGAAAATTGTCCTCATGATATATGAGAATGATAGATTTTTTTAGGACCAGCAAATTCCCAACATTGCCCCAGTTTCAATCAATGAGTTTTCATTACTCCCAGAGGGTTATCTGAGGGAACATCTTCTTTGTAGAACGGTTTCACTTCCTGACCATGCATCCAATCTGTCGGATAATGAGATCACATCTTCTGAATATTCCCTCTTTGTTGACCCTCGCAAGGATGACCAATGCTTTTAGATATTCGATGATTTGTCTGATTTCTCTCTATCATGTACATCAGATATCCGGTTTTGTTGTGAGTTTCCTGATCTTGACTTTTCATATCTTTATGAGATTGAGGATTCCACGAATGATCCTTTTTCTCCATGTTCGTCTGTATCGGCTCCATCCATTTACTCCATTCTTTTAAACCGATTACTCCTTTGATGCTACCAGATCCTGGCTTAGTTATTTTATTTTATTTGCTTGGTAGCAAACACCCACTTGATTGTTTATTCAGTTGTTTTGATTTTCATATTGACTTCATTGTTGTTTTCACACCGAGACAACGATGAGAGCATGACATTCGCTTTACCGATGTCATTCTAAACCTTGATACATCATTGTCTTAGCATTTGCACCCAGCTAAGGGCGCAAACTGTAGTGGTTGCTGAGGGGCACTTCAACAACATTTCCTTTGTATATACTTGTTTTGTCTTTATATTCTTTCATTCTCTCGTTTGTTGTATTATACCCTAGCCACCTCTTAGGATCTTTGTGCTACACTTATGATTCACTTTATCTTTAGTATAGGGGGGTGTAAACACTGTGTTGTTCATATTCATTCTATTGTATTACTCCTGTCATTTCTTATACTTAGGGATCCTTTACCCTAAGTATAGGGGGGGTGATGTTGTTTATTATTTCTTATTTCGATTTCGATTTTAGTTTCATCTATTATCTCTTTCTTGTCTTCAACTTGTTGATATTATTTTCTATATTTTGGAATATTTACCTTAAGTATAGAGGTAGACAAGTCAAGACATTGATTTCATGAATTCTAACCCTCGATCATCCTCGCTTAGTGTATAATCTTCTATTCTTGGGATCAATTGATTCTAAGCATAGGGGGGACAATCGACTTCCTATTCTTTTATTTGAGTCGTTGCAATATAGATCTTTTCTGTACTTAGCATGAGTCATGTCTTCCTTTGTTGCTCCTTGGTCACTATGAGGACATAGTTCGAGCTAAGTATAAGGGGGCGTATACATGTATATATACGTTAGACGTAACTCGTTATTTATTTTATTTTCAATAATATGTCTAATATACTGGGTAAGGGCATACCAATTAAACAATTGCAAAACTCTTGTAAGATTATGTATTTTTTTTGTAAAATATTCGTAAAATTGGTTCGAAAATGGTTTGTAAATGCTTTGAAAAATGGTTGTAAAATGTTTAAAAAATCTTTTGAAAACCTTTGAAAAATCTTTGTAAAATGATTTCAAACCTTTGAAAATAATTCCTTTGTAAAATTTTTGAAATTGTTTGTAAACATGTTTGAGAAAATTCTTTCAAAAATTCTTTGCAAAAAAAGTTTTTCAAAATATTTATGAAAATATTTTCAAATAGTTTTAGAAACCTTGTAAATAATCATGTTCCAAATAAAACTCTTGTATAAAACATGTATATATCCGTATAAATTCTTTGTAAATATGTATAATCCTTGTTAGTACTTTTAAATACATTTAATTTGTCAACCCTTTTCAAAAAGACCTAGACAATTAAACATTTTCAAAACTCCATAAAAATTTGCAAAACTTTTTGAAAATCCCATAAAAAAGTTCAAAATCAGAAAAATTGCTTATTAAAGAATCTTGCATTGCATTTACATTTTCTAGAATGATATTTGACAATTGAGCTAGTCTAAATTAAATTTGAAGACTGGATCTTGGTTTATACCTTAATCCATTTAATTTCACAGGAACCTTATAGGAATCAAAATTGAGACTTTTCATATCAATGTGACTTAATTCTTTGAGTCCACCAGACTATGCTTGCATGTCATCGTGATTAGATTAAGTAGAATATTTTTAAGTGAACTCACACCCCTTGTTGGCAGTGACCTAACTTGGACAAGCACTTTGTACTTAGCTCAACTTAGATGAGGTGGTGAGGGCAGAATTCTTTAGCTTGAGAAGCACACATGTAGAAACATGCACCACCCTAATAGGAGGCCAGTGCACCCCCAACCCAATCTAGTGGTAAGGACGTCTAAAGACATGACGATATGGGTTGGAATAAAACTTCAAAAGAAGGATAACCTAGTGGCTCAAGAAGAAAAATCCTTATGTAAATGTTGCTGTACATATATGTTTAAAAAATGTGTAGGAAATAAGACTCTAAAAAAATTAGACGGAAAAAAGTCAACGAAAAATTGTTCCCGTCGGAGTTATGTATCAATAAGCAAGACATTATGCATTAAAGTCAAAGTTACAAGGTTGCCTGCAGCTGGAGACGTGGCTACATTGGTCAAGCTCCAAAGGATATGTAACGACATTGGTCACGACCCATTCTTCTTCTCTACCTCTTCTTCTTTGAGACGATTATACTTGAACCTAGAAGGAAATACCCCGCTCCTCGAGTAAAGAGTAGCTAGATTGGGGAATTAGGGTTACCTTGTGGAGGAAGATTGTTTCTTACCATTTCTGTTGAGAAGAGCTACAATTCACACACACTGAACAAGTGAGACTCGTAGTCGTAAGGGTTTGTATAAGAAAAGACTTATTCTGACCTGAATATTGAGGCGAACTGAACATATCATTATGGAACTTGGGGGTTGTTAAGTTTTAGATCCTATTCTCAATAGGCTCCGACAAACTAACAATCCAAAGGTATGACCGAGTTCCAAACTTTGTTTTTTTGAAGATAAGTTTAAACTAAGTTCTTTAATTTCCTTTTTTGTATTTTCTCTCTTGCATCATTTATTCACCTAATAAGTGTTTGCTAGGGACTAAAAAAGGTAAGTATAGGGGGGTAATGACTATCCATTCATTCACCTTTATTCTTCTATTTTGGTTTTAAATCCTAAGTAAAACACTTGTAAATACTACTATGTTGCGTAAATTAACAACTAACATTAATATGATATTAGCATATAATTACCTATATTTAAACTCAAAATTGAAGAAAGAAAAGAAAAGAAAAATAAAGTAAGTATCAAAGACACTGACTGACCCTGAATGCCGAGACCAAGTCAAATATTGACTAGGTCAATCAAGAATAAAGTTGGGGGAGATAAGGGCCAAATATCGTACATAATATCATAGAAAACCCTAATTCTTTAAGAACAATATATTGTGTAAATAGATAAGTATTACACTATTTTATTTATTAATATACATACATCAAATAATAAAGTTTTCAACAGAAAACTTGTACATATTAATGCATATAAAATTAGAAAAATATTTTCCAAAATAAAACATGCTCAATGCACATGATACACTCAGATGAAAATATACAAACAGAACTTCATTGATCAATATCTACTCCATCTGAACTCAAATTGAACCAAACACATTCCATTGTATTTAAATTAAATTATTTATCTAATGAAGGTGGTTTCATTGAAAATGGATCTAAGATACAAAAGCTAGCTTTTGGGGTACTATTGTACTTGTGCATCCATACATATAGTCGATTATTTTATTCTTTACATTTTTACCCTCTTTATATTTTTGAATAATGTTATATATTTTATTATACATATTAAAACTATAAACATAAATAAAAATATTTAAAATACACCCAAGATAAATAATAAACCCTAAAATATAGGTATATTATACCTATAATGTACACACATGTAATTGTTTATACATATAAATAAAATGATAAAAATATGTAAATATATATTAAATAATATTGTAAATATATAAATTATGTAAATATTATATTATGTAAAAAATAAAAAATAAAAAATAATATAGAGAATACATGTATATATACCTATATATGAACATGTAATTATTAACACCAAATAATTAAGGCTGTAAAAATAAATAAAAATCATGATAAAATAGTTTACGAAATAATAAATGATTTCATGTTTTGAATATTTTTGAATAAAATCATTTACTATTTTATTTCGAATTTTCTTTATTTTTATTTTCTATTTTGTCCAGGCTTAGTCCTACGTGGCCCAATCAGGGCGCGATGAGTGTTGACCCCCCTGTCAACTACTCCCCTCGCACAGTCTACCCTTTTGCGACTTATCAGAATGCTGACCTTCCACTCTTCTCCTAATTGCCATGCTTCCTTTCATCTCAAGCCCTTCATCAAAAGTATGTAGCCTATCATCCTCTACCTCTCCATACCTATAGGCTTCACCAACCACCATCAGGCTGCACACAAACTGAAGGTCAACTTCACACCTCGCCATATCTATAATTTCAAATCTTCCCCTTCCTCTAACTTTTTGATCCTCTCTTGACCACATGTAACCTCAAGAATCATTATAGACCATACCCCTTTGTGACATGAAAGCCTGCTCTCTGATTTGCGACGAGGAGGAAGGTGTCGGAGCTAGTTCTACTTCACCGGAGTTCGCTTCAGGCGAGGTTCTCTGCCCATTGATCTCTGACCATGTATGAGCTGCTAGAATTATGATTTTAATTCCACAATTTCATTTCTAACACAACCTTGTATTTTAGTCCCAATCATTTTGCTTCATTTAACGTAAAATTCAAATTCGAAGTTCATCGAAGCTTAGAGCTCCGATCATATGTTCAATATGGGTCTGTTTGGTTACTAGGATGAGGTGGGTTAGGGTAACCTCATGTGAATAGTAGCTATAGAAGGAAATGGGATAATCCTCAAGCGCATCACGGAAGCGTGAGCGTCGTATCGAATACAACGAAGAACGACTAGTCGTACTAGTTGTTCGATGCAGCGGAATTTAAAAAAATTTTCATGCGATGAAACCACATGATCCAAGAATGATTCTAGGATCGTTTCATCTATAACCACAACAAGTATAAAGGAATACCTCTTGAAGCGTAATTGATCGAGTCTCTACGAAAAGAGACCTCCTGTCTCAAGTCCGATCGTCGGAGAAGAAGCCTGCGCGCTCGGGGATGAGTCGCGTGATCCTCGCAATCCAACAAGTTGATCCAAGCACGGTGAACTCCCGATCTTGTCGTACGAGATCAAACGTCTTTTTCACGAGAGTAGCACTCCAAGAAGACGGAGAACCGAAGAACGTCGAAGCGGCGGTGCGGTGGCGGAGGCGACGACGGCTATCTCCAACTAGGGTTTGGTGGACGTCCACCAAGGAGAGGGAGAGAGAGCTGACGTGTGGAGGGAAGAAAGAGAGAGAGAGAGATGTGCTTTCAAAATCTTAACCCTAGAGAGCATGGTATGCCTCTCTATTTATAGGATTTTGGGATCCATGGATCTCAATCCATGGGACACCTAAAATCAATGGATGAGATTGATTTATGTATAATCCAAGGGTCAAGATTGTTGTCGGTAAAAGCCAACAACTTGTGATTCAATTTAGATCAAATATATTTGATAAATCAAATACAAATCAATCCTAAATTAAATCAATCAAATAAGGAGGCAATTGACATGGAGATTACATCTCCCATGTCAACATGGTGGACGACCACCAATTCCATATAGGACTTGGTAGCCGTCCACATGTTTCCATGTGGAGGCAATCTCATGAGATTTCATGAGATTTCATATCTCGATGGAAATCTCCATTATTTAGTCTAACAACTTTTGTTGTGATTCATTCTCCATTCATTCTCCAAAAATAATTCATAGTTAATTTTGAGAATATTGCAATCTTGCCATTGGAAATTTGTGAATCACATTCACAACCCAAAACAAAATATAATTTACATTTTCAATTAATTACATAATGTGTATCTAATACACATTAATAATTAATTAACAAATATAAATTATAATTAGCTCTCTCTAATACATTATAAATCACATTTATAATATATTATGAATAATTAGATATTGCTATCCACATTATTCTTATCCACAATAATTAAATCACATTTAATTATATTGGATAATTTCCACACACAATAAGATAATTAAATCACATTTAATTATCAATTTCTCTATGCTTAGATCTTATGGAATTATTCTTGAGCCCTTCAAGAATAATGCGATTTCTCCTCAGATACTTGGAGATAAGGACATGGCGATTGTATTGTTCCACGTATAGTGACTTGGATATTGAGATCACATCTCAAATCCATATCCCATAGACCTCTCATAGATGCTTGATTAAATCAAGGTTGTAAACCTAATCTTCTCATTACATCTGAATCTTATTCAGATCAATGTCCAATACATGGACTAAGATTAGGTCACTTCTCTACTGAGAGGAGTCACTCAAATCCAGACCTGTTTCATCACTCCCTCAGAATGGAAGCGTCATGGTCATACAATCGTTTATGATCAAATCACCCTCAGGTATTCCCAATACCTGTACATCCTGCATACTTGAAGACCTATGATCATTCTGAAGATGTAGATCACTTTTACACTGTCATCTTCAGGGTTTGATCACTACGTTTCTCAATCTTGGTCATTGGGATTTGGTATAGATCATATGCTTTCACAAAGCATTTATCTTACCTTCAAATTCATGTCATGCTTCAAAAGCATGACGACCATGCATGGAATTTGATCAGTCCCAATACCTCATGAGTGAGCTCATGTCTCCCGGTTCACAAGTGAACCTGTATGATCCCTTTGAGAGATCGTATTACTCATATGTCCTTACATGCACACCAGCTCGTCGGTGTATAGACCTTGGTTAGGTCATCAATCTATTGGTCTGCCAAATGTACACACTCAGACATATAGCAACACATCTGTCTCTGGTCAGAGGATGTGTGCCTATGATGTGACAGTATTCATCATATGCCTTTGGTTATCTCGATCTCGTTAAGTCAACCCATTGACTCAACTAATCTGATACCTCCGAATCACTATTCCCATGCAGAGGACCTACATCAAGAGGTCGATCATATATCAGCCCAATGAGAAAGGATTGCCATCTCCTACTCAGGATGGAGATCATCACTTGACAATCATTTGATGATGCTTGATGAGTCCTCTATCTAACTCCTTAGATATCCATCCAAGCATCAGCCTCTATGATTCAATCAATGAATCGACACCGGTATGATTATCAAGTTGGCTATGGTACATAACCCTTATTGTACAGAGGGACCTTATATGCAAATTAGTTATTCTTCATTTCAGATCAGGGAATGATATTTGCAATAACATTTATTGCACATTGGCTCGCCGTGGGCTCGCATGTCCAACAATCTCCCACTATCCCAAAGAGCCATTAATGGGCTAATCATTTAAACCCACACTCATGTGGCAATCATAGGCTATTTAGAAAAATAGCTAGGTAAGCTGATCAGTCACTCTGTTCCCGAGAGACTATGCCAAGTCCTTTTACGGCACTTGCATATCCCCTAGCAACAATGCTCGCATCCAATGCGAATGTTGCATCTTATGCAACCAATACTCAATCTTGTCAGTTATAGTGTCCTTGACACTAGATTTTAATAATTATTATAACCAGTATTTCCATAATCCTTATCAAAATACCCTTATTCCTGGAGATCTCTATCTCCTAAGGTATCTATAATTAAGACCTTTTAGATCACTATCTATAAAGTCTTAAGTTCTTGAAGATAAGACTTTGAGATCACTATCTCACAAGTTCTTGTCCTCTATGAAGATATAGTTATTACTGCAATCAAGTGTTTTATCACCATAGTAGGATTAGTAACAGTTTACTACTCCTACTGCACGGTAGACATCTGGCTTTTGTACACATGTAGCATACACCCGGCTTCTCAGAACTGATGCACAAGGGCAAGTAGTTCTAGCATTCACATTCTCAACTCTTTGAGGTGATATCTCTTTAGATAGGTCAGTACCATATCTTAAGAGAAAGACGCCTTTCTTGCAATTTTCCAGAAAATGGAATATGTCCAAGGTGTACCATTAATGCAACGGTCCCAATACCCTCTTTTTTGCTCCTGAACAACTTCAGAACTAAGATCTAAGAGGTATCATTGAGATCATATCTCAAGATATGGAACAACCAGTTATAAAACACTTATTATCATCCTTATATCATTCTAAATGATTAGGATATTATCTACATTTAGCACGATGAATACAATGGCACTCCCACTAAGCTTCACATGGTACATAAAGATTCTATTTGAAATCATAACATTTATAATTTCATCAAATCTCATGTTCCAACTACAAGAAGCTTACTCAAGTCCAAAGATGGAATTCCTTAGCTTGCATATCTTACTTTCCTCAACCAAGAAGCCCTGGGGCTACTTCATGTGAATATCCTCAGAGAGGTATTCATAGAGGAATGCAATATTGACTTACATCTTGAAGATGTCATAGTCAAGTTGCGTAGCTATAATTAGCAATATTCTGATGGGTTCAAGCATGGTCACTGAAGAGCAAGTCTCATCACAACCGATGTCTTCTCTTCAGTGTGCAGCTCATGGCTACGAACCGTGCTTTGTAGGTCTCTATCTTCTCATCAGATTCCCTCATTCTATTGAAGATCCATTTACACCTTAATGGGTCTTACCCATATAGGTGAATCCTCGAGGGTCCATATACAACATTTGCATATGAAGTCTACTTTAGACTTTATTGCTAACATCCATCCTTCCATGATATGATCTTCAGAAGCATCATCACATGAAGTCAGATCATTGTCAGATTCAATTGACAAATGGAATCCATCCTCAAACTTATTTGAAGAGGTATTAATGTTTCATCTTTAATTGTCTATTTAGTTTCTGATTTCAGGAGCCTCATTATCTTCTCAAGATTAAATGAGTTCCTTTACTTCATTTTCATCTTGATTCTCAAGAGAGTCATCCTCTAAGAATCACATTCTCAGAGATGAGATCCTTTAAGAATCTCAAGGTCATAAAGTAGGTATCCAATACCATCCTTTATTTTCCTAATGAAGTAGCACTCTCTAGTGCCAGATTCTAGCTTAATCACATTGAACCTTACTAAGGATATATAATGTAATCTCTACCACATATATATATATATACGTGGAAACTAAGAGATAATTATGCTAAGATTAGCCATTGATCAAATCATGTCATACATGATCAATTGTATCTCCCTACAACTTTATTGAGTTAAGGTTTATTAGGAGGATTGAGATAGGAATGATATTCACATCTCCATAAGGTATTCCTTGAATTCATCTAATAGGTGCAAGCTACCTTGGTTAGATCAAATTCATTTCATCTTCCTTCAAACTTTGGTTCTAAATCAAATTGTGAAATCTTTGAACATTTCAAAGTTTTCTAAGTGAAGAGAAGAAATCTCATATAACAAATAATCATCAATAGATATCACATATCCATAATGATTATACTGATATAGATGACTCACATACATCAATATGTATGAGATCTTTGAATACCTTGACATCTTACACCATTCCAAGGAAGGGTATATTGGATATTTTTACTTTTGAATACAATATTCACATGTATGTAAGATTTGAACTTTTAGACAATCTAAAGTTTCATCTCTTACTAGTCTATTGATCACATCAACAGACAAATGTCCAAGGCTTGATGCCAGATCATTGTCAAATGATCTTCATTCTCCTATTGATCTTTTAAGGTTTAATTTCAGTATTAGAAATGTTAATGCACCATTCATTAATTTTCTAATTTAGTAGAGTCCACTAGATTTTAGATTACTATATGAAATATCTCTATCATAACTCTTTATGATAGGTCTATTCCAGAATTCATGTTTATTCCCAACATTTAGAAATAAACAATGAGTGCATTCTAACATCTAGGTCATAGAGACATTCTCTAAGACTAATGGCTCTCCCACTGAAATTAGGAAGTCTATTTATACAATAGAGGTTCTTGCAAAAATTGCATTAACATCCATGTGGATGACTATTAAACCTTTAAAATCAAATTTTATAGTCTTCTAATACATATGCAACCAATTGCAAGTGTTATTAGAAGACTCAGATACAATTATTAGACTTCATCTTATCAAATAAAAAGTCAATTTCAATGATTATATGTAGATTATTCTGATGTACTATCTGATTCCTTCTCTAAGGATTCTACGTAGATTTGATAGTGATACTATCAACACATCAACTTATTGCAGTATTGGCATTCATCCAACTCTTTGGATGTCACATGGAAGTCACAGAAGCACAGTCAACTCTTTGACTTTCCTTCTTACTTGGGTCCAACCCATGCTTCCACTGTGCTCCCTCTATTTATAAGCACCCATTGCTCAAGACAAAGGATCTCTTATGTTGAAATAAAAAATTTCAATATCAGAGTATCTCAACATTTATACATGCTTCATTTAATTCATACAATATGGATATTATGAAGCTTCATGAATGACCAGAGTATATACAGTAGAATGATGACACTCATCGTATCTACATCCATCTAAACTCTTAAAACATTGGTTCAGGTAGGTATTCAAACATTTTGAATAAATCATCTCTTATAGAGCTACCGTTATGCATGATTCAGAGAAGCACATTATTCATGATTAAATGTCGAGAGCACATATGTATGCAAGAACATCTTCTTAGAATTTTATAAGGATTATTTGACAATTAAGATCATCATTGACATATCACTTCCAAAGTACATTCGATGAGAGATCAAGACTATAGAGACATATAAACCCTAGGGTTGTAGTCCTATTGTCTATTTAATTGTCACTCCTCATTATTATGAGGAAACTTGCACATCGCAACCACATACAATATGTGTCCAATTGCAAGCACAATATCTTAATCATGGATCCAATCCATGATATTTTACTGGTTATTATTGAGTATAATATTGAGTGGGTTTAATAAAAAATTGTCTGAAATAAGAAATTTGCATAAGTGTATATATTTATATATACATAATTTACTTTGATTTAGGAATTTTTATATCAAAGTTGTCTTGCCATGTAAACAATGAAAGTTCATTCCCTTAATCACTTTCAATGTAAGAGATATACTTACCATTATATCTCAAGCAAGATCTGGGATCTCCTTCCTTATCTTTGTTACATCCCAATAATATGAGAACATGTAACTCGGATAAAAAGAAGCAGGAACACATTCCTCCTTGCAAGTCCAACTTGCATCTCCCAATTCGATCTTTAACACCTGGGCCCACCACCCCTAAGGTGATGTTGACCCGTCATTAATTGAACCAACCATCAACAGGAATATAACTCGCTATGCGCAATCCAATATCGCCCCAATAATATGAGGACCCGGTATTGGGGTCACTACGCATACGTCCTTACTCTTTCGAGAAGTGACGAGCCCGATCCAAATGGATCATATGTAGGAGCTGTTACTTCGGACATGCGTCTCCTACATATAATATCTGGTGACGAAACCCTTCGCCTTGACGGGAGACCATGGATGTCACTTATGTGATCCTCCATCTCATATTCAAATTTTAATCAATTATCATGAATCATATTCACATAATTAATTCTTCCAAGGGAAACACACATCTATTCATAATAGAGTGTTTTTAATTGGATAAAATTAACTTAATCATATTGAATTAATTCTTCAATCCAATTCAATCAACAAACTTGATTGTTTCACTTGAATATGTATATGATATTATCTCAAAGTACGTATTAATTCGGATTTTAATAATTAGAAAAATACATCTTGATTTCTCCAGCATTATCGAGTCCCTACCCGCTGTCATGGCTAGTACCGACGAGAGTGGGACGGACCACATACGTTGCAACCCGCTACCCCAATGCTCTCCGACTAGACACCATATCCACCTCAGGAAAGGATAATGCCAAATAGATCAATTTATACTTAAGACGATCATCGGTTCTTCAACCGAAATTATACCATATATCAATAATCAAAATATTTTTGATTATAAAGAAATTTGCTAGACAAATTCCCAATCCTATTCAAGCAAGGAGTTTGATGATTGAGTTTCCAATTATGATCTAGATCAAATCTAATCAAATTATTGGTTGAGGTAAAGTCAATAAGGAAATAATCATCTTCCAATATTTCTTAAATAATTTCCGTAATTATTTCTTGAAATTAACAATTAATTTTACTAATTGACAATCACATGTTTCTTGATTAGGACTGTAATTTCAGTAGTGACCCCTACTTACTAAAATTAACATATCTCAATCAATTTAAATCCAAATTAGTCAAAATCAATTTTTAAAGATTGCTAATTTAATTTAGGACAGAACTTAAGTGATATTTCACGAATTTCAAGGCAGATCAAAACAGTAATTAACTCATTAATCATGTTAAGATTTGCAGTTCCCGCAACAGTGAATACATGTTCATTAAAACAACCAAATCTCGAGCAAACGGAATCCAAATTACGTAAAATCAGATCCTATGATTTCCTTATTTAATGGGGAACAAAATCCAAGTGTTTAACTAGTCTTTAAACAATTTAAACAGGGCCTAATATATTCACTAAACAGACGTGCGAAAATCAAATGCGACAAAAACTTTCGCGACCTCTACGAACCCAAGTCGTCCTAGGTTTGCGGATTGTATCCAAAACCTTCGACCTAAGACTCTGATACCACTTGAAGGATATGGGATAATCCTCAAGCGCATCACGGAAGCGTGAGCATCATATCGAATACGACGAAGAATGACTAGTCGTACTAGTTGTTCGGTGCAACGGAATTTAAAAAAATGTTCATGCGATGAAACCACATGATCCAAGAACGATTCTCGGATCATTTCCTCTATAACTGCAACACGTATAAAGGAATACCTCTTGAAGCATGGTTGATCGAGTCTCTACAAAAAGAGACCTCATGTCTTAAGTCCGATCATCGGAGAAGAAGCTTGCGAGCGCGGGGATGAGTCGCGTGATCCTCGCAATCCAACAAATTGATCCAATCACGGTGAACTCCTGATCTCGTCATACGAGATCCAACGTCTTCTTCGCGAGAGTAGCACTCCAAGAAGATGGAGAACCGAAGAACGTCGAAGCGGTAGTGCGGTGGCGGAGGCGACGACGGCTATCTCCCACTAGGGTTTGGTGGACGGCCACCAAGGAGAGGGAGAGAGGGCTGGCGTTTGGAGGGAAGAAAGAGAGAGAGAGAGAGAGATGTGCTTCTAAAAGCTTAACCCTAGAGAGCATGGTATGCCTATCTATTTATAGGGTTTTGGGATCCATGGATCTCAATCCATGGGACATATAAAATCAATGGATGAGATTGATTTATGTATAATCCAATGGTCAAGATTGTTGTTGGTAAAAGCCAACAACTTGTGATTTATTTTAGATCAAATATATTTGATAAATCAAAAACAAATCAATCCTAAATTAATTCAATCAAATAAGGAGGCAATTGACATGGAGATTACATCTCCCATGTCAACATGGTGGACGGCCACCGATTCCATATAGGACTTGGTAGCCGTCCCCATGTTTCCATGTGGAGGCAATCTCATGAGATTTCATGAGATTGCATATCTCCATGGAAATCTCCATTATTTAATCCAACAACTTTTGTTGTGATTTATTCTCCAAAAATAATTCATAATTAATTTTGAGAATATTGCAATCTTGCCATTGGAAATTTGTGGATCACATTCACAACCCAAAACAAAATATATTTTACATTTTCAATTAATTACATAATGTGTATCCAATACACATTAATAATTAATTAACAAATATAAATTATAATTATCTCTCTCTAATACATTATAAATCACATTTATAATATATTGTGAATAATTAGATATTGCTATCCACATTATTCTTATCCACAATAATTAAATCACATTTAATTATATTGGATAATTTCCACATACAATAAGATAATTAAATCACATTTAATTATCAATTTCTCTATACTTGATCTTATGGAATTATTCTTGAACCCTTCAAGAATAATGCGATTTCTCCTCAGAGACTTGGAGATAAGGATAAGGCGATTGTATTGTTCCACATATAGTGACTTGGGTATTGAGATCACATCTCAAATCCAGATCCCATGGACCTCTCATAGATGCTTGATTAAATCAAGGCCGTAAACCTAATCTTGTCATTGCATCTGAATCTTATTCAGATCAATGTCCAATACATGGACTAAGATTAGGTCACTTCTCTACTGAGAGGAGTCACTAAAATCCAGACCTATTTCATCACTCCCTCAGAATGGAAGCGTCATGGCTATACAATCGTTTATGATCAAATCACCCTCAGGTATTCCCAATACATGTACATAATGCATACTGGAAGGCCTATGATCATTCTGAAGATGTAGATCACTTTTATACTGTCATCTTCAGGGTTTGATCACTAAGTTTCTCAATCTTGGTCATTGGGATTTGGTATAGATCATATGCTTTCACAAAGCATTCATCTTACCTTCAAATTCATGTCATGCTTCCAAAGCATGACGACCATGAATGGAATTTGATCAGTCCCAATACCTCATGAGTGAGCTCATGTCTCCCGGTTCACAAGTGAACCTGTATGATCCCTTTGAGAGATCGTATTACTCATATGTCCTTACATTCACACCAGCTCGTCGGTGTATAGACCTTGGTTAGGTCATCAACCTATTGGTCTGCCAAATGTACACACTCAGACATATAGCAACACATCTGTCTCTGGTCAGATGATGTGTGCCTATGATGTGACAATATTCATCATAGATCTTTGGTTATCTCGATCTCGTTAAGTCAACCCATTGACTCAACTAATCTGATACCTCCGAATCACTATTCCCATGCAGAGGACCTACATCAAGATGTCGATGAGATATCAACCCAATGAGAAAGGATTGCCATCTCCTACTCAGGCTGAAGATCATCACTTGACAATCATTTGATGATGCTTGATGAGTCCTCTATCTAACTCCTTAGTTATCCATCCAAGCATCAGCCTCTATGATTCAATCAATGAATCAACACATGTATGATTATCAAGTTGTCCATGGTACATAACCCTTATTGTACAGAGGGACCTTATATGCAAATTAGTTTTCTTCATTTCAAATCAGGGAATGATATTTGCAATAACATTTATTGCATAATGGATCATCGTGGTCTCACATGTCCAACAACTATTTGGATTGTTATGAGGGATGGAGAAGGTTGGAAAACAGAATACGATGTGATATCACATTGGTTTGTGATGGAATTCCAACCCAGAAATGCAGTGGGGTAAACCAGGTTACCTCGAAGTAACCCGGTAACCAAACAAACCCTATGAAATCAACTATTCTCGACTCACTTGATCATCACATTTTCTTTCCCATCACCTTCTCCATCTATATCGCCATCAGACCTCCTGATCTTGCAAAGATCAGGTCCACCGATCTCCTCCTCTGCCCCTTCATCGGAGATCTTCTTATTCATCTCACATGTGTGCGATTCAACTTCAATCTGGGTCGAGGACATTCACCCTCAAGCTACGGATCTTTTTGTGCATGAAAGAGCCAAAAGAAGGTGCATGGAAGGGAAATCAGTCGAGGAACACCACTCAAAGGTTGTTAGAGAAGAAATGACGTTTAGGCCTCTTCCGACGAGGCCTGGACCCTTTGAAGCTCCCTTGCAGCTGTGGAAGTGTCCCAAGAAGGTTTCAGGCAAGTCATCATCGATAGTGGCGACCTGAGGAGGAAGGAATCATATATCAAATCTCAACATGGATGAATTTATTCCTTATTCTTCGTGAGCATCTTAGAGTCGTTGGATGAATTAGTCGGGCCCACATCTAATCTGGTCCCTTCATAAATTGCAAAGAATTGCGTCATCTCCACGGTCTGATCATAAGTGAGGCGACATGGACAATTTAGAGCAGCACAATTAGAAGAATACATCTCGCACGAGACTTCCCCGAGTATATTTTACGTGTACCCTCCCAACTTTTTGTATTTAAATTTTAGTATTATAAATAAAATAATAGATTTAAAAAATTTATTTATTTTCATATGGATCATAACTTATTTATACTTACTATTATGTCCTTGCTAGCTCACCTCATGTGGTATTCCAAGTGAGGCACTTTTGGGATATTTGCATATTGGTCCTATACTTTCTGGACTTGTTCTTAAATGAATTTTAGTTTTTAAAGATTGCAAATAGATCCTTTCCAGCTGTGTATTTTAAATTTATGTATAATTTATTTTATTAAACAATTTCTTTATGCCAAAAAGTATGGGAAAATATGAAAGATGCTTGAAACTGTGACATCTCACATAATTTGTTTAGGCATTTATCCCCATCTTCATTTTTATAAAAATATAGAAACATGTATTTTTCTCTTATTTAGCTATAAAAATCCAAAAAAGTTGAAAATACAACTCTAAAAATTCCAAAAAATATATTAGTTGTATTATATTATATTCTACCAAAAATCCATACATCACTAAAATTTCAAATCATAATATATAAAAATCAGAAAACCTTAAAAATTCCATTTAAAAATTAGCAAATATTCTACAAAAATCCAAAAATACTTCTTTTTTATTTTTTAATTTTCTTTATTATATATTATATTTATGTAATACTTTTAGGTTAATTTTCAGCTAATTTATATTTAGTAAGCCCTAAACAAGTTTGGGAAATTAATATAGTCATAATTTTTACATATTTTCAACTTTAACATCCATAAAAATTAGAAATATTACAAACAAATTACCAAAAATAGAGAAAAATAAAAAAATATTTTATTCATTTTGATTTTATTTTGTCTTAAATAAAAATCTAAAAGCTATATTATATATATGTTATATAAATTACTTATATAAGAAAAATATCTATTATTATATATTAATAAAATCTTTTTCTTATTTTAAAAATAAAAAAATTAAAATTTACAAAACTAAAATGGAAATTAAATTTAAAAATAAAAATAAAAAAATAAAAAATTCATAAAAATTAAATATAATTAAAACCCCACACAAAACAAGTAAAATTTAAAATCCAAAAAAGTAATTAATATTAGAAATAAGTAATAATAAGTCTCTACCCCCTTGCATTCCCAGTGTTGACACTCTACATACTTACAGCTATACTCATTCTTGTAGAGTTATAATAAGTTATGACACACATACATTTTGATTACTTAATCTAATTTTGTGTTGATTGTTGTTCGAATTAGAGGTTGGTCAACGCAATGATTACAAGTCTAGCTTGTTAGCTGCAATAGACCGACTCTCTGTTCAACAAATGGCACCATCACTAGGGATGCATCAGTTGTTTAGGGTAGCTTGTATATAGTTGCATATCTTGTTTATGTTATTTTTTGCCTTTTATTTTATTTGATATTTTATTTATTTATTTATTTTAATCACTTCTTTCTTTGACTTTGTTGCGAGGGCCTACAAAGCGAGGGTGGATTTCCTAGGAGATTCGACAAGGTAGAATCTGACAGTTCTTGACCCTCCAGTAGGAGAGAACGACAAAAGAAGACAAAGAGATGAGAGGAGCAATAGTGTATCTTAGAGTAGTTTAGTTTTTATTTTATTTTTAGTGAGAGAGTGATTTATAAATAATTGTAATAATTTAGACACTCTCAGACACTTAGACTCTTCGAGTCTATTTTACCAGTGATTGTTCACTTGTGGACTTTACCAAGTTTTATTGCGTTTTCATCACATTCTATTTTTTATTCTCCAAAATTTTCCACTTATTTTATTTTTTCTCATTTTTTGAGTTTTCCATCTTTTTTCTATTTTACGTCTTTGCTGATTGGGCCCTTAGATTCTAGGATTGCTTGCTTGGTAAACTAGGTCCACATCCTTAATACATTGCATGTACCTATAGTCTATTGTACTTGTATTTAGTCAAATCAAATAAGTTCTTCATGCTAATAGAAATTCATGTTCTTAGGGTGAGTTCATCGATTGCGTGTACATATAGATTAGGCTTAATTTTATGTGTGGATCATATTGCGTAGAGTACTAGATCAAGGTACACATTTCTTACCCTGCGTGCATTCATAGATTTGTTGTGCATCGACTTTTCCTAATTCCTCCCCATTGTTTTCTTGGACTTAGGCAATAAAAAGGAATTGGAAAATTCGTTAAACATTTATTTGAAAAATATAAAAAAGTGATAACATAGATGAAACTGGGATTGTTAACTCCACTAGACCCTAAATTAAACATAACATAGTCATTGATTTGGGAAGAGTGTCTCTCTCTTAGGACGCATGTACTCTCCTGGCTGAGTGAGGCATATATACTTAAAGATTAGAGCTCAAAACCCTAGACTTGTGCCCTAAGCGCTTGGATTAGCCTTCGAATCCTGTATTGCTGTAAGCGCTTGCCTCATACCTTAATTTAAGCAGTCTTGTGTCTAAGTAGGTGTTCTTTAGCGACTTGGACACAAACTACTCTAGGATACTACACCTATGAATATGATTTAAATAACTATCTAAATCACCTAACTCTAAAACTGAAAAGATAACGACCGAACTCTTACGATAATTGATGAAACAAAGTTTCATCTCTTTAATATCGTTGGATTATCGTATCATAGGAGGAAAAAATGGGTCTATGAAAAGAGCACACTTTTGAATATGTGGCGAATAATATACTTTGTTAGTACATCAAGGTCAAAATAGGGACATGAGCATCCTCTATGATTAATCAGAAATCAATGTTTGAATTGAGCGATTAATTTTCTAGTTAGGTCTAGAGGCACACAGATGCACATAAGATGGATAATGCAAATAATGCACAAAATGATGCAATAGTTATGCAAGACAATGATGCATGCTACATAATGATAAAAAGAATGCTTTTTTATTTTTATTTTATGCAAACTGAAAGGAATAACATTATACGAGACCATGATATGCAATGCATGTGGAATGAATCGTATGCATTTTTGTTTAGTTTTCATGAAATTATAGATGATAGCATGCTATGTAATGCAACATTTATTCATCTACACAAATATACCCTAAATTAATTATAAAAATGAGCAAGAGAGAAGGAATCAAATTCATTTGCAAATGATGCATAAAAATAAGTTAAAGTTTAATTCACGACATTTAATTAGATAGCATTTGAAACATTAATATTAAAATTTAGCATTCGACTTGAATGGTAAAACAATGAATGAATACAACCATGAGATAGAGCATTAAATATCCATCACAATGAAATTGAAATCAAGTAAAAATGAGATCATATGCTCAAGATATAAAGAAAATGGTCTAGGGGCATATTTGTAAGAGAAACATGTAAAATAAATAGATAAAACATTACAAATTTGTCATAGGAGGGGCCTTTTGTAATATTCAAAAGCTGGCCAGGTCTCTTTGCAATTTGCTCAAGTGCGATAAGTGAGACACACACATTGGGCATGACCTTTCTGTAATTTGTGGAGAATTAGAGGGCCTAGATGCAATTTCCCTAACCTACACGTGTTAAACACATGCGCAAGATAGGATCGAGGTGAGGATCGACACCGTTGCAGGTGCCTTGGCCCACGTGGTGACTTGAGGTGCTTCGGACAGGGCTCGATCCCACTGAGCCTCCATGCTTTGAAAAGGGGGTGACATGGTCGCATCTTAGCCATTGGATTGATGCCGGAGGGGTGACATCCGATAACAGTAGTATGCTCAGGTGCAAGATCCTCCGTCACTGGGTGGCGACATGATTGGAGCTCTGGTGAGATGCCCAGAGCTCAACCATGTTGTCCATCGGTCGCTTAAGATCCAAGGAGGATCCTGGGTGGCTGGCGATGATGATTGGAGCACGGAGGAAGTGCGGAGCAAGTTGGAGGTAGTTGATGACGAACCCACGCCATAATTGGATCTCAATAACGGAGCTCCACCCAAAGTCTGACGAATGAAGAGGAAACCTATAAAATGGTTAGCATGGGAAATAGCCGAGGTGGGGTGAATGGTATGGCAAGATTTATGATGGAGAAGGGGTTCTTGGAACGGGTCTTCTTTGGCTCCACTGGAGAAGAAGGCCTGGAGTGGGGGATGTCGTAGAGGAAGGAAGAGAGTGATTGGACCCTCCCGCAAAGGAGAAAGACTTTCGATGGAGCTCAGAGGGTGGTCAACTGATGATGGATTGTTGTGTGTGCACAAGAAAAATAAAAGAAAACAAGATGAAAACAAGAAGGTGCTTACCTGGAGATTGAAGGCCGAGGAAGGAGGTGGAGTGGGGCTTGGGTTGAGCTGACAAGGGCTCCGTTCTTTGCTCATCATGCTCAATAGGGGCATGGAGCTTAAACATCCAAGGATTGGTTGTGGCATGGACATGGGGGACATGGGTCGATACCGAGGGTTTGATTGTCATGACATCCCTGATTTGGCCTCTCCCTCTATCACTGAGAGGCAGAGGGAAGCTAGGCTTAAGCCCGTGTAAAGGTGGACAACGACTGTAGCGGTGATGGACGTGGTTTGTAACCGATGTCATTAAGCCCTTGAAGATCAGAGTTGACGTTTTAGGGCATGCATGTGATGGACATACGTTATGGCTTCGACGGAGTGAAGTTATATCGTGGAGAGTAGTGGGATGCATGGGAGAAATGGGAGAAGAGAGGCATGTGATGAGGTTGTGGCTGTTACAAGAGGTAAGTGAAGGGTGGGGAGACAGTGGATCTTGTGGTCCAACGGCCAAGAGAAGGGCATGAAGCGACTCTTTAGATCAGATCAAGAGATCTGATCGAAGGGAGGAGAGCGAGGTGTGGAGGGACGACAGAGATGAGATCCAGATGCATGATCAGACGACTAGGGGAGAGGCAGGAAGTGGAGCAGGTGGCGTAAGAAGTGGTGGCCATGTGGGCGGCCTAGAGGATGCCATGTCGCCCAATGAGATTATTCAAAAAGAGAAAAATAAAGGAAAAATCAAAATGAAATAAAAGGAAGCTAAATTAGAAAAAAGTCAAAACGTGAAAGTTGTAGATCTCGATGAGATCTATATTTCATGTTCAATAAATATGCAAAATAAATAATAAGTACAAAGTAAAATTTTTGCAAGTACTTTTAGTGACTTAAAATTACCTCTTTTGATTCTTTCGCATTTTTTGCATTTTAATTTATTTTTAATGCAATATACAATAGTTATCTATTTTTTTGGGATTTTAAAGAAATAAGTGAAAATAAATAAAATAAAAAGATGTTATTTATATACAATAATTAAGGTTAATTATAAACAAGGGATTAGTTGTTAAAATAAGGGAATTAAAGATGAATTTTATTGATTTGTTTAAGCTAGGAGGATAATAACTGAAAGATGTGATGATAAATTAGAGATTCATTCACCCCCTCTACCTAAACCGTGCTCGTTCTCAAGCATTTTTAAAAATGAAAGAGTCAGATAAATCCCTTACAGTGCATGTGAGTTTTCAAGGCTTAATTCATCAAGAACCCTTGATTTGAGTGATAACTAAAATTATGGGCTCAACAAAGCTCTAGTCAAAATGAATCCAGCTTCTCTAATTATCAAACTCTATGTATGTAAATATAATATAAGGATATAACATCTAGTGTACTAAAATCATGAGAGTCGACTAGCGATGTAACCCAAGGTCTTAGTCCATGAGCCTCTCCTCTAGACCTGATCCTCAACAATAGGGAACAAGTCAGCTCTTGCGTTCAATCCACTATCTCAATAGTTCGTCAGACTTGAAAATATAGATGAAAATCCAGCTCATGGAAGGCATATGTTTGTGTATTTTCTTCTTTCCCTCTCATTGGAACAAGGGTCTCTCGAGTGCCTTATTACTCAACATACATTTTTGTTTATTGATTGATGTGTCCATCAAGAGAGCTCGGAGTCGTCTGCACTTGTTTTCCTCGGAGTACATTGGGCTGTGTATCTTTTGAGTATCTAATATACCTTCGACACCCAGACTTGTATCACTATATGATGTAGAGACCTTTTTGGGTGCTAGCCTGACTCCTGGTCCTAATAGCTTTGTCCAAATTTACACTTTGAAATGGTTGGGAGTGCTCGCCTTTGATGGAAGCTCTTTGTAGTTGACTTTTTATTTAAGAGCTCTTTTCATTCAACATTTATTTTCTTTTTCTATTGACTAGCTCCACTGCTTTTACCAAGTTGATGCACACTTATCAACAATTTATTTAATTTCATCACACCTGACATAGGTCAATATCAAAAGATAACATGAGAATTTGTTCGCATACTGGCTAGGGTTTGCTGACACTCAGGTTTCATAAAGCTTTCATTGACTTTATTCCATCCTCAAGCATCATCAAAATAGGTCTAGACTCAAATCTCAAGTCCCAGCCCCTCAAGTGAAGTCTCAACTCATCTCATCATTCATGTAGTTGTGTATGTGATGTGCTCATCATATTCTTTAAGGGTAGAGATTAAGAGTGCAATATAGCGCTCATATCTTTCTGACAAGGAAAGTGTAGATTATTACATCTCAAACCCTAATTACTAAGAATGGTTAACTCAGATTCATAAGACCTCAAAAACCAAGTGTTCTCAATTCCTCACCTTGAATGATAATAATTATGTCAGGAATACAACAACTCAAAAGTTATTTCTTTTGTGATTTTTTGCAATTTTATGGAAAATTTTGGGATTCTTTAGAAAACTAATGATTGGCCTAAACTCATATGGCTAGTTGCATCTACTTCCAGCCAGTGTGGGTGTAAGTACATACCGTCAGATGGCTACCCGTACTACTTCAAGACGATGCCATACACGTTGTCTTTTAACAACCCACTCTGCTATGGTAGAACGTAGCTCCCTCATTAAGAAGTAGCTAATCATTTTTAGGTTCAGTAAGAATTGCTTCTAAAGAAAATTTTTGATTTTTTTTCCAGATTTTTATGGGATTTTGAATAAGGGTTAGAAGTAATTACAAACAAAAGTTAGTGTCATGTTATCCCTTATTTTTGAATGAATTTTGAAGACATTTTCCAATCCATGTCACATAATATAACGATTTTCAAAATATTTTTCAAACGGTATGCAAAACAAGTCAACTCCCATTTTTCAAACCATTATCAAATAGTTTTCAAAATAGTGTTACACAGTTAGAAAAAGTTTCAATCATTTTACAAACATTTTTACGAAAATCAGTTCACAAAATACTATACCCTATCCCTAAAAAGTTTGATTTTTTTTCAATATATGATCTATGGCTAAAGTATATATGAAATATATACGGTACACCCCCTATACTTAACTTTTGTTATGTCCTCATAGCACAAAGTGATATGAAGCCATAACTCATGCTAAACTATAGAAGAGCACACGTGATTTGACTCGGGAGATCACCCTATACTTAGGTTAAGAATAACCTAAATATAAGAAGAAGACTGAGGGAAGAGATCAAATGAGTGGAGAAGAAGACATGCATCTGGGTCTCCCCTATGCTTAGGCTGTGAATAGCCTAAGGATAGAGATATGAAATTAGAAGGAGAGACATGAGATGAACAATCAAAGAGTTACATGTTTCCACCTATACTTAGGCTGAAAAGTAGCCTAACTATTTGGATTTGGAATTAAGAGTGGGGAGCCATGATACATTTAGGGTTAGTGTGTAATCATTTTACAACATGGAGGTGACTGAATCTATTGAGATGGGAGATGGAGCAATAAAGACTACGAGAGGGTTGGGTGAAATACACAATCAAGATCAACCAAGCAAGCAATGCACCCTTGGTTCACCATATCACACATGAAGATCGAGAAATGCTGGTCATTTATATTGTCAATTTTATTGGTGATCATCCAAAATTTGAGTCCATAATGCATGGCTTAATGGGTTTTGGGCACTATCCTAGGGATACCTTTTCAACTCTCAACATGCAATCAAAACTTGCGTACAATGCATGTATTTCTCTCCCATAATCCAAGGTGATATTTTTACTCCATTTTATTTTTGTCGACTTTGCATTAAGAATCCCAATTTTATGCTTTAGGTCAACACTGAATTAATGTGATCACAGATCAAGCATTCATCATCTAACGACCATTCCCAATTCCAAATATTTCCTAGATAATAAATCGAGATTAAGATCAAGAAAAGCTGATATAAAAGGAAATCATGATGCATGCTCAAGAGATAAACTTACAATGCCTCCATCATTCTCCACGCACGTGCAAGATTGGAATAAAGTTTGCATTACATGCATGCAAGTCGAGTGAAATCTCACCAAAACTGATACTATTAGAGGGAAGATTTGAGTTAGCTTATGTTAAGCTGATCTATGTTTACATGTATCTCAATGAATCAGAGGAGATGAAGTTAACCTCCACAATTCTTATTAGCGTGCCCTACCCAAAACCTTAAGGACTGTCTTGTGGTCCACACAAGGTGGGACTACTGAGTCGCTGTGATGACGACCCGAAAAGCTCAGGTGGTCGAGCAATAATCAACTCACACTAGATAGATCAAGCAATACAGAATAAATGTGTGAATCAAAATTTATTATTCCCTAAAAAAGTGTACAATGACAAGCAAAGTAGGGCTCGAACACAAAAAGGAAGCAAAACATGGTAGCAAGGTATATTATTTATGAATAAATAATATGTACGTATATGTATGCACAATATAAATTAGGGTGTGTGAGTTTTAATTAAATAAATCAATAATTAATCTTTCTTTTTTAATTAATAAATTATTTATTATTAGTATTATTATATTTTTTTGATTTTAATATATAGATTAACTATGTAGAGATGTTAATATTATATAGGGTAATATAATTAAAACTATAGTAAAAATAAACAAAAAATGCAGAATAAAATGTTTTTTGTTATATCTAATTTTTTTACTATTTTTTGATATTTTGGCGAATTTTTATACTTTTTTAGTATTTTAAAGTCCAAAATATCCCAAAATAGGGATTACATAAATAAGATGAATTGTTTTAAAAATTAAAAATGCTAAATAAAGCAAAATTTTCCAAAACTATTTCTAATTACTAATATATAATGAAAAGAAAATTCAAGTACATAAATAAATATTTTTGGATTTTTAAGAGATTTTTTAAATTTTTATAAGGATTTTGGAGCCTTTTAAATTTCTATCATTTTCTTTTTCTATTTTTAAGGATTTTTGTCTTGGAGTTATAAAATACTATAATAAATAGAATATATTTTTTGGATTTTTTCCAAAAGGTTTTATATTTTTTTGGTATTTTTAAATGCATACATGAATAAAACGTTCTCAGTTTGATTTGTAGAAAGTAGGAAAAATTCCTAAAATGCAAAACTAAAATTATAGCGTGAAAGTGTATGCAAGCAGGAACCTACCCCTATTTTTTCATGATTTTCAGAGCATGTATAATATTTATAAAAAAGAACAAGCACAAAAATTGTTGAACTAGCAAGGGTATAATTGCAATTAAAAATAAATCTGGGTCTATTCTACAAAATACCTTAAAGAATGTAATATCAAACTTTATGTACTAAACTAAAAAACAAAAATCTACGAGGGGTTATGCGCAAAATGCCAGCTCACATGGGACGACACGTGAGCTGAGTTGGACTGGACCCAAATGCAATATCACAAAAGCACAGGGGTCACCTCCAATTTTTACACAAAAAGCATGCATGGGCAGTGCTTGACAAGGACTACTATGCAAATAACAGACTATACAAGGGTTCACAAGCAATTTGTCCAATTAAAAGTACATTACAGACTTACTATTTAAATTGAAACTTAATATACAAAACCAGGAGGGCCTAAGTGAAATATAACCTTTAATTGCATGGGAAAGAATGGCAAAGAGCGAGCCATGCGGACTCACTTAAGTTAGATCCGATGGCAGATGAGGGCTTCGATTCGCTCGTGATCTAACAGCTGCGATAAGGCCTGGAATGGCTTCTTCATCCAACGGCTGTTGCACTCTTCTAAGAACAGAGAAGAACAGTTGCACCTCGGAACTTCAATCATGAAATACGATCGACTCCAACTTCTATTCAGCATGCCAGTGGGTCCTTCTCGTTCCTAGAGGTCCTCCTCATGTGCAGGTAGCTTTGGTAAGGTTCCAAATCCCATCAGTGGGGACCGGGGTATCCTTGAGTTTTGTGTCACCTGGAGCTTCTTCTAAGCCTCGATTCTCCTCTCCATGTGCCTCGCGAGGCTTGGTTCATGCACCAAAAGATGAAGCGACTCAAGACGAAGTTTCTCAGTCCAAAAATGCTGCAGGAGGCTGTGTGAAGTGGGTTGGCGGTGAAGCTCTGGTGGAGGAAGCAGAGCAAGCTTCGATTTGCTTCGAATGGGAGGGATTTGAAGGGGAAAATGATCGAGTTGGATGGAGAAGGCCTCAAGGATCAAAATGAAGAGGTCGATGGGTCGAAATGATAGGTATTTCATGGTGAAATCAACATGGAGCTCAAGCTCAGGTTTATGAACATATTCGATTTAAGCAAAAACCTATCAACTATACCTAAAACTAAGATAGAAATAAAATCTATGTTAAGGACGTTATCTAAGAATGTCAGGAAATGGGGGCCTCTACTGGCTGAAACACCAGAAGGCAAAACCACCGAGCATAGCTCCGACGATGGTTGTATGCACCTCCTCCCACGCTCTCCTCGATGCAGATTGTTGGCAATCGTCGGTTGTCACCACATTGGTGCTCCAGGAATAGATCTGAGGGGCTAAATCTCAAGGAAGAGTGAGCGAATCCGAGCAAGGAGGCGGAGGACCAATATTTATTGACAGAGCACGGGGCTCTCTTGTGAGGCCGAGCTCGCTCGATTTGATGAAGATTGATTGGATCTAAAGAGTATGTCGAAATCACGGACGATCAATCTCCAGGAATTGGGTATCATGCTAAGCCAGAACATGATGGAGATCAACGTATAATTAGGAGAAAACACGGGTTATAACAAATCGATAACTGAGGAAGAGAGAGGGGGGATGTTGATGTTGTTCAACACTAGGATGTTTCCGGTTGGTCCACGTAGACCAACAAGAAAAAAGGGAATAAGAAAATAATCATAAAATCAATAAATAATAGTAAATGAATTTATTAATTTTAGGTTATTAAATAAAAAGTGTTTATTATTTTATGTAGTATTTTATTCCATTTTTATTTATTTTTATGGATTAATTTATTGTAAGTTACTATTTACAAGTGTACTTATAGGTATATTTACCTATATTTTGTCTATTTTATTTAAATTTTATTATTTTATATACCTAATTTATATATTTATAAGTTATTTTAACATATTCAATTTTTTTATATTTTTCTGATATAATATGCAACTTGAATAAATAGATGTATTTATTACATAGGTATAAGTGTAGGTAATTCATCTATGTATTTTTGTATATTATTTTGCTTTAGTGTATTTTTATGGTTTTATTTTATTCTAAATATGTATATACTACAAAGAATATTTACAAAATTATAAAAATATAAAATGATGAAAAATCTAAAGAATAATAAAATGAATATTTTATTTAGGTATATAGTACACTAGGGGTCCAAAACCCAACTTTTGCATCTTGACTCCAAATTAAGTGAAACCACCTTGATTAAATAGCTAATAAAAAGTTATATACAATTAAAGGTGATTTTGTACATTTTGAGTTCATATGGAGAAGATATGGGTATGGGAAGTTTGGTTTTTAGCATTTTATTCTCAGTATAAATTGTAAACTGTGTATTACTTTTGTGTGAAATCAATTTTTATTTTTCTATGTATTTTTGTCTACGACTTTCATGCACAAAATTTCTTTATTTAGGTATAAATAATAAAGAATAAAATGGGCCCCAAAAATGCAATATTGATGGCTAAAAATTAGGGTTTTATTGTGTATTTGACCCTTATCTCCCCCTACTTTATTCCTTGTCGACCCAGTCATCATGATGTCTAGGTATTGATGTTTATGGTCATAAAATACCTTTGGCATTTTATTTATTTTTCTTTTCTTTTCTCTATTCTTTTATTTTTGTGTTAAACTATGTATTTTATACAATATTTATACAATAAATAATGAATGTTAATTCATGCAAAATAATTCTATTTTCATGCATTTAGCAAGGGTTTAAAAGCAAAAAAAAAGAATAAAAGTGATGTAATGGAGATTCATCACCACCCTATACTTGCCTTTTCTAGTCTAGAGAAAACACTTCTGCCTATAAGTGCAAAAAAAGGAAAATAAAGAAAATAGAAAGAAAGAATTTGGATTGATTTTTATTCTTAAACCTGTCTTCATAAAATAAAAGTTTGGAGCTTAAGTCAGACCTTTGGATTTTATGTGCGGTCAGAACCTTATTGGAAACAAATTTGAATCACAATAACCTTCGAGAATCACAACACTCTGCTCAGATATCCTCAATAGTCAGGTCAGAATAAGTCAAGTCATATGCAAACCCTTATGACTACGAATCTATCTTGGACAATGTGTGTGATATGTAGCTTTCCTCGGCTGAAGCGGTAAAATTTAGTCTTATCCAACATGGTGACCTTAATTTCCCAATCCAACAATTCTTTCCTCAAGAAGCGGGATATTCCCTTCTAAGTTCAAGTGCAACTGGCTCAAGAAGAGGAGGTGGAGAGAAGAATGGATGGTAACTAGTGTAGCTACTTATCCTAGGATGCATGACTAGTGTAGCCAAGTCATCCAGCTTCAGGCTCAGATACATATGACTTTGAAACTCAATCTTGCTTATTTGTTATACATCTATATACATACTCCGACGAGAATTGATTTTTCTTGGAGTTCTTGCCCGTCTTTTGTTTTTGGAGTTTTTTATTTTGTATTTTTTTCGAATACTATATATTGTTGCATTTACATATGGACTTTTTTCTATTGGGCTAGTAGACTATCCCTCTTTTGAAGCATTATTGCAACCTACAACTTCTGTCTTTAGACCTCATTACCACTAGATCGGGTTGGGGTACAATGACCACATATATGTGACTTCAGATGTTTCCACTGGCTTGTGTCTCATGCCGACAAATCTAGCCCTCTACCACTTCAAATAAGGAGAGCAAAGTGTAAGGTGCGGGAGTGCAAGCTAGGTCATTATCAACAAGAGTCATGCATATGCTCCGAGATATTCTACTAAGGCTGTCAAGATGACACTTAACTAAGTCTTGTGGTCTCAAAAAATTAAGTCTAGCAAACCTAAAGTATCTCAATTCCAATTCCTATAAGGTTCCTGTGATTAAATATATTAAGGTCCAACCAAGCTCCAATCTTCAGATTTTACTTAGACTAGTTCAATTATCAATTTCAATCTAAAAAATTCAAATGTTTTATAAAATGCAAGAAAAATATTTTTGTGATTCAATTTTCTTATTTTTCTCTTTTTATGGATTTTTTAAAAGGTTTTTGCAATTTTTTATGCAATTTTCGAAAAGATTTTGCACATGTTTTTGGGATTTTTTATTTTGCAAAATTGTAGGTATTTTTCAAAACAAGAAGGTTTTTAGAACAAAGGAGATATGTGTAAATATTTACACGGGAGTGCATCTTATTAATTACAAAAATGAGGTGAAGGATTTACACAAGGTATTTATAGGTGTGTAAAGAGTTTTTATTTGCTTAAATCATGTACATGCTCTCAAAATAATTTGAAAAGATTTTTGCTAATATTTCAAAAACTTACTTTGCAAACTAGTTTGATAAATAATTTTTACAAAGATTTAAAAATGTTAAAAATTATTTTGCAAAGATTTTTACGTTTTTCAAAATATTTCTGCAAACATTTTCTAAAATGTTTGCAGATAGATTTTCAAAACATTTTATTTCAAACAAAGAAAGAAATTTTTACAAATAAATTTTTTTATAAAGGTTGAAAATGTTTTACAAAACATTTTCCAAGCAGGTTTCAAAAGATTTTTCAAAAGGATTTTCAAAATTTTTCAAACATTTTGCAAAATACATTTTTAACCTGATTTATTAATCAATATATACAAAAAATTTTAATATGTGCATGCTGATTTCTATTAATTGGCCATATTATTACAAATACAAAAGTATGAGTTATGGCTAAAGTATATATAGAGTATATACGACCCCATTATGCTTAGCTTGAGCTATGTCCTCTTAGATCAGAGATAAAAAAGAAGACCTAACTCGTACTGGGTATAGAAAAGCCTATATGATAATGTAGGAATAAAGAATGAAGGAATAAATGAACGAGAAGTCGACTGTCCCCCTATACTTAGTATGAAATAATCTTAAGTGTAGCAAAATGTGTTTTACATGCATGGAGGGTTGAGGGTAGGAATAACTAGATAAGCGACTCAGCTTGTCTCCCCCTATACTTAGGGTAAAATATCCCTAAGTATAGAAAGAATGTCAAAAGTTGAGGAGACAAACAATGGGATAAAATGAACACATGTATACACTCGCCCCCCCATACTTAGGATGAAGCTTGTCCTAAGTATAGCAATGGTGAATGTGATTAGTGAAGCTTTCAGAAGAATAAAAGAATTGAAAATGAAAAGAAGAAAAGAAGAAAGAAGAAATTGATTAACTACTCAAAAATGTTTTGATCGCTTTGTCTGAATCTCTAGATGTTGTGGTTGGAATTTCTACCTCATAGGCCACTTGAATGGAGTCAACTACGGACAGGAAGGTATCATGCTTGAGGTAAGGCTCTAGAAGTTGGCCATTGATGATGAAAGACTATGCGTCAGTTGACATCCAGACATAACTATGCTTCCATTGCCACGCACATGCTTCACTACAAATGGCCCCGTCCACTTGTTTTTCAACTTCCCTGGGAAAAGTTTTAACTTTACATCAAACAACCAGACTTTCTGACCAGGTTCGAAGGTCTTACGGTAGATGTGCATGTCGTGCCACTTCTTTACCTTCTCCTTGTACAAGAGACCATTGCCGTATGCATAGTCATGAAATTCGAGTCTGTTTCGATCTTGCTTTCTGTTCTTCCTCGCTTTCCTCTGGTCCAAATTGCAGATGTTAATTGCCCATAAAGATTTGTGAATCAGGTCGACGGGCAAATGGTGCTGCTTGCCATATACCAGGCGGTAAGGAGACATTCCTAGAGGAGACTTGTACACAGTTTGATAGGACCAGAAAACCTAGTCAAGCAGTTGAGACCAATTCTTTTTGTCTGTATATATAAGTTTTTGCAGAATCGTCTTAATTTCCCTATTCGAACATTCTACTAAGCTGTGAGATTGCGGGTGGCACGGGGAGGCTACTCGATGTTCAATACAGTATTCTAGAGTTAGCTTCTTCACCTCTCTGTTGATGAAGTCACTACCCTCATCTGATATGAGAATTTTTGAGATCTCGAACCGTGCAATGATGTTATCTTCCAGAAACCGGCAGGCGGTGCAATTATCTGCGACTCGGGTAGGGATAGCCTCCACCTAAGGACTCACATAGTCGACAACAAGAAGATTATATTCATAGTCCTGATTGTTTGGAAATGGGTCCATGAAGTCAATGCCCCATGCATCGAACACATCTGAAACTTGAATATAGTTAAGGGGCATTGTATCTCTTATTTCAATTGTCCCACCCATTGATGAGCCGAGAATCGATGCGACTAAGGTAGAAAAATAAATCACAATGTCCTTGTCCTTAATCGATCAATTCAATCAACGAGAAAAATAAATAAACCCCTCTAAAAATCAAGAAATTAAATGTAAGCGGCTTTGCTATTCTTTTTACCTTGTATAGCGACCAGGGTCGAACACAAGGAGCACGATTGAAAAACTAAGTAGTCAAATTTCAGAAATGAATTTTTAGTGGTTTTTTTGAATTTTGATTTTTTTAATTTTTAAAAGAGGAACACGGGAATAAAACACACAAACACCACACTATTTTTGTATTTTTCAAAATGATAAAAAATGTACAGAAAATTCCAAAGAAAATGTTTTTATGTTTTTATGTATTTTAAAATGTTTTTGGTAATTTTTTCGCAATTTTATGATGTTTTTATGATTTTACAAAAATCAAACAGTACAAAACAAGTGAAACAGTGCACATGTAGGGGTATTTTGTAATTTAAAAATCCTTCTGCTGCTCAATACTCCTGAGAATTATTTTTAATATAAACTAAAGACAAATATCTACAAACAAAGACTGAGATCAAAATTTTTTGATTTTGCTAGAATTTTCTACAATTTTTTTTAAGATTTTTTGTTTTTCACACTTTTTTGGAGTTTTATAAATGAAAAATGCAGAAAAATTGATCAGAAAATAAAGCACAATAAAATAAAACTACATTTTTTTTTGGATTTTTTAGCCTAATTTTCGGATTTTTATGGATTTTTCAATTTCGGGCAGACACAAAATCACTGTTTTAGAATTTTTAAATATATCAAATAAAGTCAAAATGCTATGAAAAATTTATACAATGTTAAGGCACATAGCAGAAGCATACACGAATTTTTGGAAAAATTTTCAACTCATAACATCATTTATTTCATTGAAAAGAGCATGCAAAATGAAAGTCTGAAGTGTTGGGTCCAAAATGCAATTAAACAAAAGATTTTGTAACATAAATAAATTGCAGGGTGAATGTCGCAAATTACCTAATTAATCAAAACAACTGTGCTGGCAGGGGCTTATTTGGAATTTAGAGAAACTCCGAGAGCTTAGATGTAATTTACTCAATATTATATTCAACTTCCCCTCGAGTGTTCTGGTGTGTTTTCCTTTCCTGCAAAGACAACAAGGGCGCCGCCCCCTTATCTTCTTCCCCACGCACGGTCCTGACGACGGCGCGGGGCGGCGTCAAGGCGGTGGAGGCGGCAGCCGTGGGGGCTGAAAGGTGGCGGAGAGGCGGCGTGGTGCGTGCGGCTGCGCGCAGGGCCAACGACGGAGTCAGCCTGGAGGGGCTGGACACGCCGCTGGGGCGCACGGTGGGTAGGAGCGGCGGCACCGTGGTGAGGAGGGAACGCATGGGCGTGGGGCAAAGGGGCTTACGCCGCCGCCGCTAGAGAGCGCAGCACGCGCAACGTGGAGGAGGCTTGGCCATGCGCGGCTGCTGGGACGAAGGCGGCGGACGGCGGCGCCGCTGGAAGAACGTGGATGGGCATAGGAGTGCGGGGCCATGCGGCGCGGGCTGGATGCGCGTGCGAGCGTCATCGACGGCAGCGTCGGACCGATGCGGGCTGGCGAGCGGAATGGTCGCCGGTCAGAGGCGGTGCCGCTGTGAGGGTGGCGCGGACCCGAGGTGCGGGCGGCAGGGGGTGGTAGCCTGCCGCTGCGTGAAGAATTTTTTTTTTTTTTACTTTTGTAAACAGAAAACTGATAATGAATTTTTTTTATTTTTTTTATTTTTATTTCCTGCAAAACAACGATTAGAGATAGAAATACAAATATATATATATATATTAAATTTTCCTGCAAAAACAAAGGTTAGAGAGATAAGAAGAACAATTTTTTTTTAAATTCTTCCTGCAAAAATTAATGTGAGATAAACAGGAAAAATAGTTTTATGTTTTATTTATACACAAAAATAAGAACGATGAATGGGCGGATCTTGCGATATGGAAGAGAGATCCGTGACTCCGACCACCGTGCGTGGTCGGAGGTGATAGGTTGTGCGAGGTAGAACTTGAATATGCAGGGATCAGAAAATGAGATGGAAATCGGTATCGGACGTGGATTAAATTGTGATGGAATTTTGTGATTTTTAATCTAAAAACTAATCACTACTCCTACGCAAAAATTAAACCTATGATTTATCTAAGCAAAAAGACAGGAAATGAAAGTGGATCTCACCTCGGGATTCGTACATGCTATGATGGCCTCGACGAGGGCCGACACGTTGTCACTGGACGGCTCAGAGGCTAAGCACCCTTCTGCAACAAGAAACCTCTCGGGGATCGGGCTCCTCTCCACCAATGATCGATCAAGAGGAAATGTGGGAGGAGGAGCTCATTAAAAAGAGACAAAAATCAAAAATGGAAAATATTTACAAATAAGGAAAGTGTTTATTTGTTAATTAAATATAATAATTAAATAAATAAAATAAATAATTAGTTAATTTCGAAATTAGGAATTAAATTAATTAAATAAATAAAGTAATTACCAAAAATGTATTGGCCACCTTAATGGTGGCCATTAAAGGAATAAAATCAAATCTTATATACATGGTATGTTATAAAATCAATTAATTCACATAAATTCACTAAATCAAATAATTAAAAATGAATTTGGTAATTAAAGAAAATAAATTAACTAATGTGAGATAATTATTTTTTTGGTGATTTTTATTTAAGGAAGTTAATTGTATACATATATTATACACATATAATACAATATACATAGGTACAAATAAGGCAATAATTTTTATAAAAGATTTTTTTAATTAATATTTTTTTATTTTTATTGAAAATAATATCTACTATTATATACATTATAAAAATAAATATAAATAAATATCTACATCAAGTTTATGGGAAAACTACACAAAACACCCCAGAAAACCGACTTTTTAACCGCAACTCCAAAAAATAATGAAACAACAACTATTTGAAAGATAATTTAATTTAGAGTATGATGGAAGTGAGTTTGGTTCAATTTGAGCTCGTATGGAACCAGAATTGGTGTTTCAATTGTCACTTTGCAGCTTTTTTTGGGTGTAATTATTTACAATATATACAATATTTTAATTTACAAATATTTTTATTATTTACAACACATTTTTATTTACAACTTTTATTTACAAAAATAATTAGTCTAAGGTCAAATTATGTACAAATAAAATAATGTAGGTTTTGTACAAATATACATGAAAAATATGTACAAAATATTTTGGGATTTTTGACAGAAGACCCTATCTCCCCCTACTTTATTCCTGGTCGATCAGGTCAAGTCTTGACCTTCTCTCGGGGTTCGGGTCAGTCTGTATTTATTGCACAAATACATCCTTTTCTTTTTCTTTTCTTCTTTATTCTTTTATTCATGTACAAAAAGTGTTAAAAATGCAATTTTAGCAAATGCATGCAAAATGGTAATTTGATGGAATTAGTGGTATTTACAGGTATTTGACTAAGGAAAAGGGGCTAAAATAAAAGAATAAAGGCGATGAATCGTGGATTCATCATTCCCCTATACTTTACCTTTGCTAGTCCCTTAGCAAACACTTATTTGGAAAATAAGTGAAAACAAAAATAAAGAAAAGAAAAAGGAAAGAAGTTAGAACAATGTTGACTTTTAAACTTATCTTCATAAAAATGTAGTCTAGAGGTCTGTCAGACCTTTGGATTATTAGTGTGTTGGAACCTTAATGGGAAATGGATTTAAAACCTAACAGCCTCTAAGTTCCATAAGACTCCTATTCAGGTTTCCTCAACAGTCAGTTCAGAAGAAGTCTACATACACAAATTCTTATGACTATGTATTCTTACTTGTACGTGTAAGTGAAATATAGCTCATCATCTCAGAAGTAACAAAGAAACAACCTCTCTCAAAAAGGTAACTCTAATCCCCCGGTCTGGCAACTCTTTCCTCGAGGAGCGAGGATATTCCCTTTTAAGTTCAAGTACAACCAGCTCAAGAAGAGAGGATAAAGAAGAGAATGGACGGTAACCAGTGTAGTTACCTATCCTTGGATGCATGACCAGTGTAGCCATGTCACCCGCTGCAAGCTCACAAATGTATGACTTTGAAGCTCTTATTCTTTTTTTTCACTTGTATATACACTCCGGCAGGCATTTTATTTTTCTATCAGGCCTGTCCACTTTTGGAGATTTTGCATTTTTTTCTTTTTTCTTTTAAAATATATACAAGGTGCAACATGTACATAAGGAGTTTTTCCTCTTGAGCCAGTAAACTATCCCTCTTTTGAAGCATTATTGCAACCCCACTGCTCCTGTCTTTAGACCTCAACATCACCAAACCAGGTTGAGACACACTTCCCTCCCTAGAGGAGGACGGGAGGTTCCGCCTAGATGTACTACCCTCGTTTGCTATCCCAAGCCAAAAGATTCTGCCCCGTCACTACCTCCTCCATGAAGAGCTACGTGTAGAGTGCATTGTCCAAGGTAAGCCACGGTCTGAAAGAATAATGCGTATGTTGTTAAATGTTCTACTTAGACTCATCAAGATGACATGTGAACATAGTCTTATGGACTCAAAGAATTAAGTCACTAGGACATGAAAAGTCTTAACTTCAAATCTTATAAGATTCCTATGAAATTAAGTGGATTCAGGTCCAACTAAGCTCCATTCTTCAAATTTTCTCCAGACTTAGTTTAAATGTCAAAATCATCCTGAAAAATGCTCATGTAGATGCAAATGCAAGAAGTATGTACATGCAAGGAAAAGAAATCAAATATCTTTTTGTGAAATCATTTTCAAAATTTTGAAATTTTTATGGATTTTGGAAAAATGATGATGCACATGCAAAAAATTTTTATGCAAAAAGTTAGTAATAGATACACGTATATACAAGATTTTTTTTGGGATGAGATTCATATTTACTCAAGAGTGAGTTGATTATTTTACAAGAATAAGATGCAAGAATTTACAACTTGAGTAATTTATACAAGTATATACAGAGTTGGGTTTTTTATTTTATTCATTTTTTTATTTTTGTGATGCATATATTCCTCAAATTTATTTGAAAATAATTTTACAAAGAATTTTGAAAACTATAGTCCAAAATAATTTTTCACATAATTTTACAAACATTTACACACATTTGAAAACTATTTTGCAAACATTTTTCAAACAGTATATATAGATTTTCAAAATAATTTTTCAATCATTTTTCCAAACATTTGCAAATAATTTTTACAAAATAATTTTATTTCACACAAAAAGAAAATTTTTTACAAATCACAATATTTTTATAAAGGTTGAAAATATTTTTCAAACATTTTTCAAATAGTTTTCAAAAGATTTTTCAAATAGATTTTCAAACTACTTTCAAAATATTTTAAAATATTTTAACCTGATTTATTAATCAGTATATATAAAAAGAATTTTGAGGAAATATCTGCATCTTTTTATCAGTTAGTTAGTTTTTTTTGAGTATTTATACAGTATTTTAGCTATATAAAAATTATGAAAGTACGAGTTATGGCTAAAGTATATATACAATATATACGACACCCCCTATAATTAGCTCGAACTATGTCCTCATAGTGATCAAAGAGCTGGAAAGAAAGACATAACTCGTGCTACGTATAGAAAAGTGAAAAGAATAGTCTACTACAAAGACGAATAAAAGAATAAAATCAATAGGAGTCGGTGATCCCCCTATACTTAGGATCAAGTAGTCCTAAGTATAGCATAATGTATACAAAGCGAAAATCGAGGAGTAGAATGTACAGAGTCTACCTCCCCTATACTTAGGGTAAAATATCCCTAAGTATAGGCAGCAAAACAGAGGTAAAAAGAATAAAAAGAATAATCACAAGTCTAACACCCCCCCTATACTTAGGGTAAAGTACACCCTAAGTATGGAATGATCGTGAAATGGAGATGGGGTGTGAGACAGAAAGAATGTATGATATGGACGGAATGATCTATACAGATGTGAGTAGTGTTGAGGTGCCTCTCAACAAGCGCTAGAGTTTACGCCCCTAGCTGGGCGCAAATGTTAGGATAACACCGTATCAAGGTTCAGGACGGCATCTGTCAGGCGAATACCGTACTGTCGTTGCAGTCTTGGTGGGAGAACAACAACGAGATCAACTGAGTAAATGATAACACCCAGATAAACAGTCAGGCGGGTGTTTGCTACCGGGTAAAGATATGGGCAGATGAAGTCGGGCTCCGGTAGTACAAAAGAAATCGTCGGCTCAAGATCTGTATCGCGTGAAAGGGCAGAGCCGAAGAAGTCGAACATGGAGAAGGAAGGATCTAGTAGTGAATCCTCCACGTTAATCATAGTATCGGATAGATATGGAAGATCAAGATCATGAGACTCACTAGAAAGGTTGATATCCGATGCATAAAATGTAGACAAATCAGTGAAATCATCGAATACCTCAAAGATCGGGTCATCCTCGCGAGGGTCGTCAAGGAGAGAAACCTCAAACTCATTATCAGAAATATCAAAATACTCGGTCTCGTGAACCGACAGATCGGATGCACTCCCAGAAAGTGAAATCGAGTACATATGGACCATGACATCCTCCCGCAGATAACCCTCGGGGAGTAATGCCGAATTATCAGGAAATTGGGGATCAATGCTGTCAAATGTCATGTCCTCCAAAAATGTATCGACCTCATCAAATGGGAGGACACATGGCTCAAATATGGGACTAGCAAGGTCTGTCGAATAAAAAATCGGTCCCTCATCAAGCTCTCTATGCTGAGATGAATCCAAATATATCTCTAAATCTGAGAAAATCTTCTGACGAATAGATACTGAATCAACTATGTATGGACACTGGAATAACTCAAAGGATGGTTGAGATGTGGGCTCCTCCTCTATCTCTTGGGATCCTAGCAGATCTATAATCGAAGAATCTTCTACGTGACAGAGTGGGACTGGCTCAAAATCTGACTGTAAATCCAATTGGTCCTCAACCAATGTCCGGCTCTGGGAACTCACAAAAATAGGCAACACATCCGTCATATGAAAAGTATTAGCATCCATATCCTCTAATCGGTTTGTGATGTCAAGATCGGCATGGTGTGTCAAACACTCAACTGTTGTCATCTCCCCCTCGTGTGTTGTCCCGAATAAATCATCTCGTGTATATGAAAGATCAGAAAGTATTCCCAAGATGGTCTCAACTAAATCCAGGTGAGGACTATGGTGTGAACCACCACACGAGGAAATGACATATGCAATCTGCTTTGCGGTCCCCCCCCCCTCATGGCGTTATGGATAAGGTCAATCATAGAAAATCCATCATCCGAAAATCGCCTCAAAAGTTCTCTAACCTCAACCATGAATCTATTAATGGCTTTTGGGGGTTAACTGAAAAATCATGAATACACGACCGCATCATCTCTGCTCTACGCTGGGGGTAAAATTTTTGCAAAAATAACGATCGTAAATCTCCCCATGTAGTAATCTTCCTTCCCAATCATCTGTGACAACTCTTGGCTCTACTCTGAAGTGTAAATGGGAAGGAGATCAACATCATATCCTCAGAAATTATATCAGAATATGATCGTGATCCACAAATGTCCTCAAACTCTTCGTTATGTAAATACGGTTCCTCATGCACATCCCCTAAAAACTTGGGTAGTATATCAATTAACTCTAAATCCAGGACGAATGGTCTCAAAGTAGAAGTGGACTGTACTTCTTGATCGGTGTACTCATCCATCATCTTAGGATAGAAGTCGTCTAACACTCGAAACTACACCATATGATTGTCATTGGGATGCACTCTCATCTCAGCAAGGTGAACGCCCGGGTCTCGTGTATGGTCCATCCGATCTCTGCGGGCTTCACTCACAGCATGTCCCGAATGGGAGGGTAGGTAGGGAGAAGATGGGAAATCGGATGGAGTTCCGACCTCCCAAGAGAGTGGACGAGCATGATGGATATGAAATGTAGAAGCCGCAAAATCCGGTTGGAATGGAATGCGACCCATCATGAAGCAAGGAAAATGAAGGGAGGGAGGGATAGAAAGGAGTGAAAGAAAGAGAAGGCAGGAACAAAGAGAGAGATAGAAGGGAGGGAGGGTGGGATAGAGACAAAAGGTGACTGCTAATGATAGAAGAATGATCGTAACCGACTCACACCAAAGACATACAAAACACAAAACAAACCCCCCAGTTCACCAACTCAACACAAATCTGACCGTCGGTTTTTAACTTTTCAATTTAAGAGTTAGGTGATAAGTCAAAGTTGTACAAACACTTAGGAGGCATAAATAGGATTTGGGCACTACTCCTTAGTGTGTACGTGAGCAATTAAAAGCGTAGACAATGAGGGGATTGCTCTCCTAATACAATGATATGAATCAATTACGTTTGATTTTAATGGTCAAGTTCTATTAGCAGTCCCAATTTTTTTTATTTTTGATTTTCTTTTTTTTTGAATTTTTTCAAAGATAACACCTACCGAGCTTTTTGATTTTCTCTTTGATAGATTTGCGTCCAAAAACAGGGGGAGGAAGTCGAAAAAGCCAATGCACGGTCAAAAACGATGATGCATGCAGAGATAGAAAATGCATACCTTACTCTAGAACTCTACATGCAATATGATCCGCGCAGGAATTAAATACAGAATGTAAACTAACTATATGATGCACGTGGAAATCGGCCTTAGACAAACAACATCTATTGATCGTGAGGAACTTTTTAATTTAATTTTTAGTAAGGTCCAAACGTTCTATAGGAACAGATAATCTATTAGGTGTTGGGACTTAGAAATTTACGTCACAATCAATAAAAATTCCTATGTCTAGGGGCTAAATCCGCGAGAATCAAATAACAAGTTATAGCGGTTAAATCAAAAACACGGAAAACAGCGATGAGGTCCCCCAAGTGCACCGGCACTTGGCGAAACAGACCCCGAGAAAATGTCCAAGTTTACAAGTCCAAAGTCCTAAATTATTACAACGAATAATTGTTCTCTCAAATAAAATGATATTTTTCTTCTCGTCTCTTCTCTTCCTCCTGTGCGGGTCCTCTAAAAATAAACTCTAAGTCGTCCAAGTAGTACCTCGAACAAAAATCAAAGAGAGAAGGTCATAAAACAATTATGATATAGAGAGACAAAATAGAAAAATGACTACAAGGCCGTGCTCCCCAGCGCCATTCTGATGACACGCCTGACAACTCAGGTTAAGTAAATGATAATCAAAGGTCGTCGTGACCCAAATCACCAAGCGCGGTCAATTGAGAAAAATAAATGAACCACTCAGAAAATCAAGAAATTAAATGTAAGCAGCTTTCCCCGGCAACGGCGCCATTCTGATGAGCCGAGAATCGATGCGACTAAGTAGAAAATAAATCACAATGTCGTTGTCCTTAATCGATCAATTCGGTCAACGAGAAAAATAAATAAACCACTCAGAAAATCAAGAAATTAAATGTAAGCAGCTTTTGCTATTCTTTTTACCTGGTATAGCGACCAGGGTCGAACACAAGGAGCACGATTGAAAAAATAAGTAGTCAAATTTCAGAAATGAATTTTTAGTGATTTTTTTTAATTTTGATTTTTTTTTAATTTTTAAAAGAGGAACAAGGGAATAAAACACACAAACACCACACTATTTTTGTATTTATCAAAATGATAAAAAATATACAGAAAATTCCAAAGAAAATGTTTTTTATGTATTTTAAAATGTTTTTGATAATTGTTTCGCAATTTTATGATGTTTTTATGATTTTACAAAAATGAAACAGTACAAAACAAGTGAAACAGTGCACAGGCAGGGGTATTTTGTAATTTAAAATTCCTTCTGATGCTCAATACTCCTAAGAATTATTTTTAGTATAAAGTAAAGACAAATATCTACAAACAGAGACTGAGATCAAAACTTTTGGATTTTTCTAGAATTTTCTACAATTTATTTTTAAGATTTTTCGTTTTTCATACTTTTTTGGAGTTTTATAAATGAAAAATGCACAAAAATTGATCAGAAAATAAAGCACAACAAAATACACCTACACCAAATTTTTTGGATTTTTTTAGGCTTATTTTCAAGTTTTTATGGATTTTTCAATTTCGGGCAGACACAAAATCACTAATTTTAGAATTTTTAAATATATCAAATAAAGTCAAAATGCTATGAAAATTTTACACAATGTTAAGGCACATAGCAGAAGCATACACGAATTTTTGGAAAACTTTTCGACTCATAACAGCATTTATTTCATTGAAAAGAGCATGCAAAATGAAAGTCTGACGTGTAGAATCCAAACTGCAATTAAACAAAAGATTTTGTAACATAAATAAATTGCAGGGTGAATGTCATAATTATCTAATTAATCAAAACAACTGGGCTGGTAGGGGCTTATTTGGAATTTAGAGAACCTCCGAGAGCTTAGATGTAATTTACTCAATATTATATTCAACTTCCCTTCTAGGATTCTGGCGTGTTTTCCTTTCCTGCAAAGCCAACAAGGGCGCCACCCCCTTATCTTCTTCCCCACGCACGGTCCTGACGGCGGCGTGGGGCGGCGTCAAGGCGGTGGAGGCGGCAGCCGTGGGGGTTGAAAGGTGGCGGAGAGGCAGCGTGGTGCGCGCGGCTGCACGCAGGGCCAACGGCGGAGTCGGCCTGGAGGGGCTGGACGCGCCGCTGGGGCGCACGGTGGGCAGGAGCGGTGACGCCGCGGTGAGGAAGGAACGCGTGGGCGTGGGGCGAAGGGGCTTCCGCCATTGCCGCTAGAGAGCGCAGCACGCGCATCGCGGAGGAGGCTTGGCCACGCGCGGCCGCTGGGACGAAGGCGACGCACGACGACGCTGCTGGAAGAACGCGGATGGGCGAAGGAGTGCGGGGCCACGCGGCGCGGGCTGAGTGCACGTGCGAGCGTCGTCGACAGTGACGTCGGACCAACGCAGGCTGGCGAGCGGAAGGGTCGCCGGTCAGAGGCGACACCGCTGTGAGGGTGGCGCAGACGCGAGGTGCGGGCGGCAGGGGGTGGTGGCCTGCCGTTGCGTGAAGACATTTTTTTGTTTTTTTTATTTTTGCTTTTGTAAACAGGAAACTGATAATGATTTTTTTATTTTTTTATTTTTATTTCCTGCAAAACAACGATTAGAGATAGAAATACAAATATATATATTTATTTAAATTTTCCTGCAAAAACAAAGGTTAGAGAGAAAAAAGAACAATTTTTTTTAATTTCTTCCTGCAAATATTAATGTGAGATAAACAGGAAAAATAGTTTTATGTTTTATTTATACATAAAAATAAGAATGATGAATGGGCGGATCTTGCGATATGGAAGAGAGATCCGTGACTCCGACCACCGTACGTGGTCGGAGGTGATAGGTTGTGCGAGGTAGAACTTGAATATGCAGGGATCGGAAAATGAGATGGAAATCGGTGTCGGGCGTGGATTAAATCATGATGGAATTTTGTGATTTTTAATCTAAAAACTAATCACTACTCCTATGCAAAAATTAAACCTATGATTTATCTAAGCAAAAAGACAGGAAACAAAAGTGGATCTCACCTCGGGGTTCGGACATGCTATGATGGCCTCGACGAGGGCCGACACGCTGTCACCGGACGGCTCAGAGTCTAAGCATCCTCCTGCAATAAGAAATCTCTCGGAGTTCGGGCTCCTCTCCACCAAAGATCGATCAAGAGGAAATGAAGGAGGAGGAGCCCATTAAAAAGAGACGAACAACAAAAATGGAAAATATTTACAAATAAGGAAAGTGTTTATTTGTTAATTAAATATAATAATTAAATAAATAAAATAAGTAATTAATTAATTTCGAAATTCGGAATTAAATTAATTAAATAAATAAAGTAATTATCAAAAATGAGTAGCCACCTTAATGGTGGCCATTAATGGAATAAAATCAAATCTTATATACATGGTATGTTATAAAATCAATTAATTCACATAAATTCACTAAATCAAATAATTAAAAATGAATTTCGTAATTAAATAAAATAAATTAATTAATGTGAGATAATTAATTTTTTGGTGATTTTTATTTAAGGAAGTTAATTGTATACATATATTATACACATATAATACAATATACGTAGGTACAAATAAGGAAATAATTTTTATGAATGATTTTTTTAATTAATAATTTTTTATTTTTTTGAAAATAATATCTACTATTATATACATTATAAAAATAAATATAAATAAATATCTGTAGCAAGTATATGGAAAAACTACACAAAAAACCCTAAAAACCGACTTTTTAACCGTAACTCCAAAAATAATGAAACCACAACCATTTGAAAGATAATTTAATTTAGAGTATGATGGAAGTGATTTTGGTTCAATTTGACTCGTATGGAGCCGGAATTGGTGTTTCAATTATCACTTTGCAGCTTTTTCTGGGTGTAATTATTTACAATATATACAATATTTTAATTTACAAATATTTTTATTATTTACAACACATTTTTATTTACAACTTTTATTTACAAAAATAATTAGTCTGAGGTCAAATTATGTACAAATAAAATAATGTAGGTTTTGTACAAATATACATGAAAAATATGTACAAAATATTTTGGGATTTCAATAGAAGACCCTATCTCCCCCTACTTTATTCCAGGTCGATCAGGTCAAGTCTTGACCTTCTCTCGGGGTTCGGGTCAGTCTATATTTATTGCACAAATACATCCTTTTCTTTTTCTTTTCTTCTTTATTCTTTTATTTATGTACAAAAAGTGTTAAAAATGCAATTTTAGCAAATGCATGCAAAATGGTAATTTGATGGAATTAGTGGTATTTACAGGTATTTGACTAAGGAAAAGAGGCTAAAACAAAAGAATAAAGGCGATGAATCGTGGATTTATCATTCCCCTATACTATACCTTTTCTAGTCCCTTAGCAAACACTTATTTGGAAAATAAGTGAAAATAAAAATAAAGAAAAGAAAAAAGAAAGAAGTTGGAACAATGTTGACTTTTAAACGTATCTTCAAAAAAATGTAGTCTAGAGCTCTGTCAGACCTTTGGATTATTAGTGTGTCGGAACCTTAATGGGAAATGGATTTAAAACCTAACAACCTCTAAGTTCCATAAGACTCCTATTCAGGTTTCCTCAACAGTTAGATCAGAACAAGTCTACATACACAAATTCTTATGACTATGTATTCTTACTTGTACGTGTAAGTGAAATATAGCTCATCATCTCAGAAGTAACAAAGAAACAGCCTCTCTCAACAAGGTAACTCTAATCCCCCGGTCTGGAACCTCTTTCCTCGAGGAGCGGGGATATTCCCTTCTAAGTTCAAGTACAACCAGCTCAAGAAGAAGGGATGGAGAAGAGAATGGACGGTAACCAGTGTAGTTACCTATCCTTGGATGCATGACCAGTGTAGCCATGTCACCCGCTGCAAGCTCACAAATGTATGACTTTGAAGCTCTTATTCTTTTTTTTCACTTGTATATACACTCCGGTAGGTATTTTATTTTTCTATCAGGCCTGTCCACTTTTGGAGATTTTGCATTTTTTTTCTTTTTTTTCTTTTTTTTAAATATATACAAGGTGCAACATGTACAAAAGGAGTTATTCCTCTTGAGCCAGTAGACTATCCCTCTTTTGAAGCATTATTGCAACCCCACTGCTCCTGTCTTTAGACCTCAACATCACCAAACCAGGTTGAGATGCACTTCCCTCCCTAGAGGAGGACGAGAGGTTCCGCCTAGATGTACTACCCTCGTATGCTACCCCAAGCCAAGATATTCTACCCGCTCACTACCTCCTCCATGAAGAGCTACGTGTAGAGTGCATTGTCCAAGGTAAGCCACGGTCTGAAAGAATCATGCGTGTGTTGTTAAATGTTCGACTTAGACTCATCAAGATGACATGTGAACATAGTCTTATGGACTCAAAGAATTAAGTCACTAGGACCTAAAAAGTCTTAACTTCAAATCTTATAAGATTCTTCAGAAATCAAGTGGATTAAGGTCCAACTAAGCTCCATTCTTCAAATTTATTCCAGACTTAGTTTAAATGTCAAAATCATCCTGGAAAATGCTCATGCAGATGCAAATGCAAGAAAGTACGTACATGCAAGGAAAAGAAATAAAAAAATCTTTTTGTGAAATCATTTTCAAAATTTTGAAATTTTTATGGATTTTTGAAAAATGATGATGCACATGCAAAAAGTTTTTTTATGCAAAAAGTTAGTAATATATACACGTATATATAAGATTTTTTTGGGATGAGATTCATATTTACACAAGAGCGAGTTGATTATTTTACAAGAATAAGATGCAAGAATTTACAACTTGAGTAATTTATACAAGTATATTTAGAGTTGGGTTTTTTTTATTTTATTCATTTTTTTATTTTTGTGATGCATATATTCCTCAAATTTATTTGAAAAAAATTTTACAAAGAATTTTGAAAACAAAAGTCCAAAATAATTTTTCACACAATTTTACAAACATTTACATATTTGAAAACTATTTTGCAAACATTTTTCAAACAGTATATATAGATTTTCAAAATAATTTTTCAATCATTTTTCCAAACATTTGCAAATAGTTTTTACAAAATAATTTTATTTCACATAAAAAGAAAATTTTTTACAAATCACAATATTTTTACAAGGGTTGAAAATATTTTTCAAACATTTTTCAAATAGTTTTCAAAAGATTTTTCAAATAGATTTTCAAACAACTTTCAAAATATTTTAACCTGATTTATTAATCAGTATATACAAAAAGAATTTTGAGGAAATATCTGCATCTTTTTATTAGTTAGTTAGTTTTTTTTAGTTTTTTTTAGTATTTACATAGTGTTTTAGCTATATAAAAATTATGAAAGTACGAGTTATGGCTAAAGTATATATACAATATATACGACACCCCCTATACTTAGCTCGAACTATGTCCTCATAGTGATCAAAGAGCTGGAAAGAAAGACATAACTCGTGCTGTGTATAGAAAAGTGAAAAGAATAGTTTACTACAAAGACGAATAAAAGAATAAAATCAATAGGAGTCAGTGATCCTGCTATACTTAGGATCAAGTAATCCTAAGTATAGCATATTGTATACTAAGGGAAAATCGAGGAGTAGAATGTACAGAGTCTACCTCCCCTATACTTAGGGTAAAATATCCCTAAGTATAGGTAGCAAAACAGAGGTAAAAAGAATAAAAAGAATAATCACAAGTCTAACATCCCCCCTATACTTAGGGTAAAGTACACCCTAAGTATGGAATGATCGTGAAATGGAGATGGGGTGTGAGACAGAAAGAATGTATGATATGGACAGAATGATCTATGCAGATGTGAGTAGTGTTGAGGTGCCTCTCAACAAGCGCTAGAGTTTACGCCCCTAGCTGGGCGCAAATGTTAGGATAACACCGTATCAAGGTTCAGGACGACATCTGTCAAGCGAATACCGTACTGTCATTGCAGTCTCGGTAGGAGAACAACAACGAGATCAACTGAGTAAATGATAACACCCAGATAAATAGTCAGGCGGGTGTTTGCTACCGGGTAAAGATATGGGCATATGAAGTCAGGCTCCGGTAGTACAAAAGAAATCGTCGGCTCAAGATCTGTATCGAGTGAAAGGGCGGAGCCAAAGAAGTCGAACATGGAGAAGGAAGGATCTAGTAGTGAATCCTCCACGTTAATCATAGTCTCGAATAGATATGGAAGATCAAGTTCATGAGAGTCACTAGAAAGGTTGATATCCGATGCATATATTGTAGAAAAATCAGTGAAATCATCGAATACCTCAAAGATCGGGTCATCCTCGCGTGGGTCGTCAAGGAGAGAAACCTCAAACTCATTATCAGAAATATCAAAATACTCGGTCTCGTGATCCGACAGATCGGATGCACTCCCAGAAAGTAAAATCGAGTACATATGGTCCATGGCGTCCTCCCGCAGATAACCCTCGGGGAGTAATGCCGAATCATCAGGAAATTGGGGATCAATGCTATCAAATGTCATGTCCTCCAAAAATATATCGACCTCATCAAATGGGAGGACACATGGCTCAAATATGGGACTAGCAAGGTCTGTCGAATAAAAAATCGGTCCCTCATCAAGCTCTCTATGCTAAGATGAATCCAAATATATCTCTGAATCTGAGAAAATCTTCTGACGAATAGATACTGAATCAACTATGTATGGACACTAGAATAACTCAAAGGATGGTTGAGATGTGGGCTCCTCCTCTATCTCTTGGGATCCTTGCAGATCTAGAATCGAAGAATCTTCTATGTGACAGAGTGGGACTGGTTCAAAGTCTGACTGTAAATCCAATTGGTCCTCAACCAATGTCCGGCTCTGGGAACTCACAACAATAGGCAACACATCCATCATATGAAAAGTATTAGCATCCATATCCTCTGATTTGTGTGTGATGTCAAGATCGGCATGGTGTGTCACACACTCAACTGTTGTCACCTCCCCCTCGTGTGTTGTCCCGAATAAATCATCTCGTGTATATGAAAGATCAGAAAGTGTTCCCAAGATGGTCTCAACTAAATCCAGGTCAGGATTGTGGTGTGAACCACCACACGAGGAAATGACATATGCAATCTGCTCTACGGTCCTCCCCCTCATGGCGATATGGATAAGGTCAGTCATAGAAAATCCATGATCCGGAAATCGCCTCAAAAGTTCTCGTAACCTCAACCATGAATCTATCAATGGTTTTTGGGTGTTAACTGAAAAATCACGAATACACGACCGCATCATCTCTGCTTTATGCTGGGGGTAAAGTTTTTGCAAAAACATCGATCGTAAATCTCCCCAAGTAGTAATCTTCCTTCCCAATCATCTGTGCCAACTCTTGGCTCTACTCTAAAGTGTAAATGGGAAGGTGATCAAAATCATGTCCTCAGAAGTTATATCAGAATATGATCGTGATCCACAAATGTCCTCAAAATCTTCGATATGTAAATACGGTTCCTCGTGCACATCCCCTAAAAACTTGGGCAGCATATCAGTTAACTCTAAATCCAGGACGAATGGTCTCAAAGTAGAAGTGGACTGTACTACCTGATTGGTGTACTCATCCATCATCTTAGGATAGAAGTCGTCTAACACTCGAAACTGCACCATATGATTGTCTATGGGATGCACTCTCATCTCAGCAAGGTGCACACCCGGGTCTCGTATATGGTCAATCCGATCTCTGCAGGCTTCACTCACAGCATGTCCCGAATGGGAGGGTAGGTAGGGAGAAGATGGGAAATCAGATGGAGTTCCGACCTCCCAAGAGAGTGTACGGGCATGATGGGTATGAAATGTAGAAGCCGCAAAATCCGGTTTGAATGGAATGCGACCCATCATGGAGCAAGGAAAATGAAGGGAGGGAGGGATAGAAGGGAGTGAAAGAAAGAGAAGGCATGAACGAAGAGTGAGATAGAAGGGAGGGAGGTTGGGATAGAGACAGAAGGTGGCTGCTAATGATAGAAGAATGATCATAACCGACTCACACCAAAGACTTACAAAATACAAAGCAAACCCCCAGTTCACCAACTCAATACAAATCTGACCGTGAGATTTGGTTTTTATCTTTTCAATTTTAAGAGTTAGGTGATAAGTCAAAGTTGTACAAACACTTAGGAGGCTTAAATAGGATTTGGGCACTACTCCTTAGTGTGTACGTGAGCAATTAAAAATGCAGACAATGAGGGGATTGCTCTCCCAATACAACGATATGAATCAATTACGTTTGATTTAATGGTCAAGTTCAATTAGCAGTCCCAATTTTTTTATTTTTGATTTTCTATTTTTTTGAATTTTTTCAAAGATAACACCTACCGAGCTTTTTGATTTCCTCTTCGATTGATTTGCATCCAAAAACCAGGGGAGGAAGTCAAAAAAGCCAATGCACGGTCAAAAACGATGATGCATGCAGAGATAGAAAATGCGTACCTTACTCCAGCACTCTACATGCAATATGATCCGCACAGAAATTAAATACAGAATGTAAACTAACTAAATGATGCACGTGGAAATCGGCCTTAGACAAGCAACTTCTATTGACCGTGAAGAACTTTTTAATTTAATTTTTAGTAAGGTCCAAACGTTCTATAGGAATAGATAATCTATTAGGTGTTGGGCCTTAGAAATTTACGTCACAATCAATCAAAATTCCTATGTCTAGGGGCTAAATCCGCGAGAATCAAATAGCAAGTTATAGCGGTCAAATCAAAAACACGGAAAATAGTGATGAGGTCCCCCAAGTGCACCGGCACTTGGCGAAACAAATTCTGAGAAAATGTCCAAGTTTACAAGTCCAAAGTCCTAATTTATTACAACAAATAATTGTTCTCTCAAATAAAATGATATTTTTCTTCTCGTCTCTTCTTTTCCTCCTATGCAGGTCCTCTAAAAATAAACTCGAAGTCGTCCAAGTAGTACCTCACACAAAAATCAAAGAGAGAAAGTTAGAAAACAATTATGATATAGAGAGACAAAATAGAAAAATGACTACAAAGCCGTGCTCCCCGACGCCATTCTGATGACATGCCTGACAACTCGGGTTAAGTAAATAATAATTAAAGGTCGTCGTGACCCAAATCACCAAGCGCGGTCAATCGAGAAAAATAAATGAACCACTCAGAAAATCAAGAAATTAAATGTAAGCGGCTTTCCCCAGCAATGGCGCCATTCTGATGAGCCGAGAATCGATGCGACTAAGGTAGAAAATAAATCACAATGTTGTTGTCCTTAATCGATCAATTCAGTCAACGAGAAAAATAAATAAACCACTCAGAAAATCAAGAAATTAAATGTAAGCGGCTTTTGCTATTCTTTTTACCTGGTATAGCGACCAGGGTCGAACATAAGGAGCACGATTGAAAAACTAAGTAGTCAAATTCCAGAAATGAATTTTTAGTGGTTTTTTTGAATTTTGTTTTTTTTAATTTTTAAAAGAGGTACAAGGGAATAAAACACACAAACACCACACTATTTTTGTATTTTTCAAAATGATAAAAAATGTACAAAAATTTCCAAAAAAAATGTTTTTATGTTTTTTAAAATGTTTTTGGTAATTTTTTTGCAATTTTATGATGTTTTTATGATTTTACAAAAATCAAACAGTACAAAATAAGTGAAACACTGCACAGGCAGGGGTATTTTGTAATTTAGAAATCCTTCTGATGCTCAATACTCCTGAGAATTATTTTTAGTATAAACTAAAGACAAATATCTACAAACAGAGACTGAGATCAAAACTTTTGGATTTTTCTAGAATTTTCTACAAATTTTATAATATTTTTCATTTTTCGCACTTTTTTGGAGTTTTATAAATGAAAAATGCACAAAACTTGATCAGAAAATAAAGCACAACAAAATACACCTACGCCAAATTTTTTTTGGATTTTTTAGGTTTATTTTCGGATTTTTATGGATTTTTCAATTTCGGGCAGACACAAAATCACTGTTTTAGAATTTTTAAATATATCAAATAAAGTCAAAATGCTATGAAAATTTTATACAATGTTAAGGCACATAGCAGAAGCATACACGAATTTTTGCAAAATTTTTCGACTCATAACAACATTTATTTTATTAGAAAGAGCATGCAAAATGAATGTCTGAAGTGTAGGGTCCAAAATGCAATTAAACAAAATATTTTATAACATAAATAAATTGCGGTGAATGTCACAAATTACCTAATTAATCAAAACAACTGTGCTGGCAGAGGCTTATTTGGAATTTAGAGAACCTCCGAGAGCTTAGATGTAATTTACTCAATATTATATTCAACTTCCCCTCTAGGGTTCTGGCGTGTTTTCCTTTTCCTGCAAAGCCAACAAGGGTGTCGCCCCCTTATCTTCTTCCCCACGCACAGTCCTGACGGCGGCGCGGGGCGGCATCAAGGCGGTGGAGGCGGCAGCCGCGGGGGCTGAAAGGTGGTGGAGAGGCGGCATGGTGCATGCGGCTGCGCGCAGGGCCAACGACGGAGTCGGCCTGGAGGGGCTGGACACGCCGCTGGAGGGCACGGTGGGCAGGAGCGGCAGCGCCGCGGTGAGGAGGGAACGTGTGGGCGTAGGGCGAAGGGGCTTCCGCCACCGCCGCTAGAGAGCGCAGCACGCGCAGCGCGGAGGAGGCTTGGCCACGAGCGGTCGCTGGGACGAAGGCGACGCACGGCGGCGCCGCTGGAAGAACGCAGATGGGCGGAGGAGTGCAAGGCCATGCGGCGCGGGCTAGATGTGCGTGCGAGCGTCGTCGACAGCATCGTCGGATCGACGCGGGCTGGCGAGCAGAAGGGTCGCCGGTCAGAGGCGGCATCGCTGTGAGGGTGGCGCGGACGCGATGTGCTGGCGGCAGGGGGTGGTGGCCTGTCGCTGCATGAAAATTTTTTTTTTTGTTTTTTATTATTTCTTTTGTAAATAGAAAACTGATAATAATTTTTTTATTTCTTGCAAAACAACGATTAGAGATAGAAATACAAATATATATATATATTTAAATTTTATTGCAAAAACAAAGGTTAGAGAGAAAAGAAGAACAATTTTTTTAAATTCTTCCTGCAAAAATTAATGTGAGATAAAAAGGAAAAATAGTTTTATGTTTTATTTATACACAAAAATAAGAACGATGAATGGGCGGATCTTGCGATATGGAAGAGAGATTCGTGACTCCGACCACCGTGCGTGGTCGGATGTGATAGGTTGTGCGAGGTAGAACTTGAATATGCAGGGATCGGAAAATGAGATGGAAATCGGTGTCGGGCGTGGATTAAATCGTGATGGAATTTTGTGATTTTTAATCTAAAAACTAATCACTACTCCTACACAAAAATTAAAGCTACGATTTATCTAAGCAAAATGACAGGAAATGAAAGTGGATCTCACCTCGGGGTTCAGACATGCTATGATGGCCTCGATGAGGGCCGACACGCTGTCATCGGATGGCTCGGAGGCTAAGCATCCTTCTGCAACAAGAAACCTCTCGGAGATCGGGCTCCTCTCCACCAAAGATCGATCAAGAGGAAATGAGGGAGGAGGAACCCATTAAAAAGAGACGAAAATCAAAAATAGAAAATATTTACAAATAAGGAAAGTGTTTATTTGTTAATTAAATATAATAAATAAATAAATAAATTTAGAAATTCGGAATTAAATTAATTAAATAAATAATGCAATTACCAAAAATGAATTAGTCACCTTAATGGTGGCCATTAAAGGAATAAAATCAAATCTTATATACATGGTATGTTATAAAATCAATTAATTCACATAAATTCATTAAATCAAATAATTAAAAATGAATTTCGTAATTAAATAAAATAAAATAATTATTGTGAGATAATTATTTTTTGGTGATTTTTATTTAAGGAAGTTAATTGTATACATATATTATACACATATAATACAATATACATAGGTACAAATAATGAAATAATTTTTATAAAAGATTTTGTTTAATTAATAATTTTTTTATTTTTATTGAAAATAATATCTACTATTATATACATTATAAAAATAAATATAAATAAATATCTACAGCAAGTATATGGGAAAACTACACAAAATACCCCAGAAAACCGACTTTTTAACCGTAACTCCAAAAATAATGAAACTACAACCATTTGAAAGATAATTTAATTTAGAGTATGATGGAAGTGAGTTTGGTTCAATTTGAGCTCGTATGGAGCCGGAATTGGTGCTTCAATTGTCACTTTGTGGCTTTTTCTGGGTGTAATTATTTACAATATATACAATATTTTAATTTACAAATGTTTTTATTATTTACAACACATTTTTATTTACAACTTTTATTTACAAAAATAATTAGTCTGAGGTCAAATTATGTACAAATAAAATAATGTAGGTTTTGTACAAATATACATGAAAAATATGTACAAAATATTTTGGGATTTTCGATAGAAGACCCTATTTCCCCCTACTTTATTCCTGGTCGATCAGGTCAAGTCTTGACCTTCTCTCGGGGTTCGGGTCAGTCTGTATTTATTGCACAAATACATCCTTTTCTTTTTCTTTTTTTCTTCATTCTTTTATTTATGTGCAAAAAGTGTTAAAAATGCAATTTTAGCAAATGCATGCAAAATGGTAATTTGATGGAATTAGTGGTATTTACATGTGTTTGACTAAGGAAAAGAGGCTAAAATAAAAGAATAAAGGCGATGAATCGTGGATTCATCATTCCCCTATACTTTACCTTTGCTAGTCCCTTAGCAAACACTTATTTGGAAAATAAGTGAAAACAAAAATAAAGAAAAGAAAAAGGAAAGAAGTTGGAACAATGTTGACTTTTAAACTTATCTTCATAAAATTGTAGTCTAGAGCTCTGTCAGACCTTTGGATTATTAGTATGTCGGAACCTTAATGGGAAATGGATTTAAAACCTAACAGCCTCTAAGTTCCATAAGACTCCTATTCAGGTTTCCTCAACAATCAGATAAGAACAAGTCTACATACACAAATTCTTATGACTATGTGTTCTTACTTGTACGTGTAAGTGAAATATAGCTCATCATCTCAGAAGTAACAAAGAAACCGCCTCTCTCAACAAGGTAGCTCTAATCCCCCGGTCTGGCAACTCTTTCCTCGAGGAGCGGGGTTATTCCCTTCTAAGTTCAAGTACAACCAGCTCAAGAAGAGGGGATGGAGAAGAGAATGGACGGTAACCAGTGTAGTTACCTATCCTTGGATGCATGACTAGTGTAGCCATGTCATCCGCTGCAAGCTAAAAAATGTATGACTTTGAAGCTCTTATTCTTTTTTTTCACTTGTATATACACTCCGGCATGCATTTTATTTTTCTATCAGGCCTGTCCACTTTTGGAGATTTTGCATTTTTTTTCTTTTTTTCTTTTTTTTTTTAAATATATACAAGGTGCAGCATGTACATAAGGAGTTTTTCCTCTTGAGCCAGTAGACTATCCCTCTTTTGAAGCATTATTGCAACCCCACTGCTCCCGTCTTTAGACCTCAACATCACCAAACCAGGTTGAGACGCACTTCCCTCCCTAGAGGAGGACGAGAGGTTCCGCCTAGATGTACTACCCTCGTATGCTACCCCAAGCCAAAAGATTCTGCCCCCTCACTACCTCCTCCATGAAGAGCTACGTGTAGAGTGCATTGTCCAAGGTAAGCCACGGTATGAAAGAATCATGCGTGTTTTGTTAAATGTTCTACTTAGACTCATCAAGATGACATGTGAACATAGTCTTATGGACTCAAAGAATTAAGTCACTAGGACCTGAAAAGTCTTAACTTCAAATCTTATAAGATTCCTCTGAAATTATGTGGATTAAGGTCCAAATAAGCTCCATTCTTCAAATTTATTGCAGACTTAGTTTAAATGTCAAAATCATCCTGAAAAATGCTCATGCAGATGCAAATGCAAGAAAGTATGTACATGCAAGGAAAAGAAATCAAAAATCTTTTTGTGAAATCATTTTCAAAATATTAAAATTTTTATGGATTTTTGAAAAATGATGATGCACATGCAAAAAGTTTTTTTATGCAAAAAGTTAGTAATATATACACGTATATACAAGATTTTTTTGGGATGAGATTCATATTTACACAAGAGTGAGTTGATTATTTTATAAGAATAAGATGCAAGAATTTACAACTTGAGTAATTTATACAAGTATATATAGAGTTGGGTTTTTTTATTTTATTCATTTTTTTATTTTTGTGATGCATATATTCCTCAAATTTATTTGAAAAATAATTTTACAAAGAATTTTGAAAACTATAGTCCCAGATAATTTTTCACACAATTTTACAAACATTTACACACATCTGAAAATTATTTTGCAAACATTTTTCAAACAGTATATATAGATTTTCAAAATAATTTTTCAATCATTTTTCCAAACATTTGCAAATAGTTTTTACAAAATAATTTTATTTCACACAAAAAGAATTTTTTTTACAAATCACAATATTTTTACAAAGGTTGAAAATATTTTTCAAACATTTTTCAAATAGTTTTCAAAAGATTTTTCAAATAGATTTTCAAACTACTTTCAAAATATTTTAACCTGATTTATTAATCAGTATATACAAAAAGAACTTTGAGGAAATATCTGCATCTTTTTATTAGTTAGTTAGTTTTTTTTAGTTTTTTTGAGTATTTACACAGTGTTTTAGCTATATAAAAATTATGAAAGTACGAGTTATGGCTAAAGTATATATACAATATATACGACACCCCCTATACTTAGCTTGAAGTATGTCCTCATAGTGATCAAAGAGCTGGAAAGAAAGACATAACTCATGCTGCGTATAGAAAAGTGAAAAGAATAGTATACTACAAATACGAATAAAAGAATAAAATCAATAGGAGTCCATGATCCCGCTATACTTAGGATCAAGTAATCCTAAGTATAGCATATTGTATACAAAGGAAAAACCGAGGAGTAGAATGTACAGAGTCTACCTCCCCTATACTTAGGGTAAAATATCCCTAAGTATAGGCAGCAAAACAGAGGTAAAAAGAATAAAAAGAATAATCACAAGTCTAACATCCCCCTATACTTAGGGTAAAGTACACCCTAAGTATGGAATGATCGTGAAATGGAGATGGGGTGTGAGACAGAAAGAATGTATGATATGGACAGAATGATCTACACAGATGTGAGTAGTGTTGAGGTGCCTCTCAACAAGCGCTAGAGTTTACGCCCCTAGCTGGGCGCAAATGTTAGGATAACACCGTATCAAGGTTCATGACGGCATCTGTCAGGCGAATACCGTACTGTCGTTGCAGCCTCGGTGGGAGAACAACAACGAGATCAACTGAGTAAATGATAACACCCAGATAAATAGTCCGGCGGGTGTTTGCTATCGGGTAAAGATATGGGCGGATGAAGTCGGGCTCCGGTAGTACAAAAGAAATCGTCGTCTCAAGATCTGTATCGAGTGAAAGGGCAGAGCCGAAGAAGTCAAACATGGAGAAGGAAGGATCTAGTAGTGAATCCTCCACGTTAATCATAGTCTCGAATAGATATGGAAGATCAAGTTCATGAGATTCACTAGCAAGGTTGATATCCGATGCATATATTGTAGATAAATCAGTGAAATCATCGAATACCTCAAAGATCGGGTCATCCTCGCGAGGGTCGTCAAGGAGAGAAACCTCAAACTCATTATCAGAAATATCAAAATACTCGGTCTCATGATCGGACAGATCGGATGCACTCCCAGAAAGTAAAATCGAGTACATATGGTCCATGGCATCCTCCCGCAGATAACCCTCAGGGAGTAATGCCGAATCAACAGGAAATTGGGGATCAATGCTATCAAATTTCATGTCCTCCAAAAATATATCGACCTCATCAAATGGGAGGACACATGGCTCAAATATGGGACTAGAAAGGTCTGTCAAATAAAAAATCGGTCCCTTATCAAGCTCTCTATGCTAAGATGAATCCAAATATATCTCTGAATCTGAGAAAATCTTCTGACGAATAGATACTGAATCAACTATGTATGGACACTGGAATAACTCAAAGGATGGTTGAGATGTGGGCTCCTCCTCTATCTCTTGGGATCCTAGCAGATCTAGAATCGAAGAATCTTCTACGTGACAGAGTGGGACTGGCTCAAAATCTAACTGTAAATCCAATTGGTCCTCAACCAATGTCCGGCTCTGGAACTCACAACAATAGGCAACACATCCGTCATATGAAAAGTATTAGCATCTATATCCTCTTATCGGTGTGTGATGTCAAGATCGGCATGGTGTGTCACACACTCAACTGTTGTCATCTCCCCCTCGTGTGTTGTCCCGAATAAATCATCTCGTGTATATGAAATATCAGAAAGTGTTACCAAGATGGTCTCAACTAAATCCAGGTCAGGATTGTGGTGTGAACCACCACACGAGGAAATGACATATGCAATCTGCTCTTCGGTCCTCCCCCTCATGGCGATATGGATAAGGTCAGTCATAGAAAATCCATGATCCGGAAATCGCCTCAAAAGTTCTCGTAACCTCAACCATGAAGCTATTAATGGCTTTTGGGGGTTAACTGAAAAATCATGAATACACGACCGCATCATCTCTGCTCTACGCTGGGGGTAAAATTTTTGCAAAAACAACGATCGTAAATCTCCCCACGTAGTAATCTTCCTTCCCAATCATCTGTGCCAACTCTTGGCTCTACTCTGAAGTGTAAATGGGAAGGTGATCAACATCATGTCCTCAGAAGTTATATCAGAATATGATCGTGATCCACAAATGTCCTCAAAATCTTCGATATGTAAATACAATTCCTCGTGCACATCCCCTAAAAACTTGGGCAGTATATCAATTAACTCTAAATCCAGGACGAATGGTCTCAAAGTAGAAGTGTACTGTACTTCCTGATCGGTGTACTCATCCATCATCTTAGGATAGAAGTCGTCTAACACTCGAAATTGTACCATATGATTGTCTATGGGATGCACTCTCATCTCAGCAAGGTGAACACCCGGGTCTCGTGTATGGTCAATCCGATCTCTGCAGGCTTCACTCACAGCATGTCCCGAATGGGAGGGTAGGTAGGGAGAAGATGGGACAGGCATGATGGGTATGAAATGTAGAAGCCGTAAAATCCGGTTGGAATGGAATGCGACCCATCATGAAGCGAGGAAAATGAAGGGAGGGAGGGATAGAAGGGAGTGAAAGAAAGAGAAGGCAGGAACGAAGAGAGAGATAGAAGGGAGGGAGGGTGGGATAGAGACAGAAGGTGAGTGCTAATGATAGAAGAATGATCGTAATCGACTCACACCAAAGACATACAAAACACAAAGCAAACCCCCAGTTCTCCAACTCAACACAAATCTGACCGTGAGATTTGGTTTTTATCTTTTCAATTTTAAGAGTTAGGTGATAAGTCAAAGTTGTACAAACACTTAGGAGGCTTAAACAGGATTTGGGCACTACTCCTTAGTGTGTACGTGAGCAATTAAAAGTGCAGACAATGAGGGGATTGCTCTCCCAATACAATGATATGAATCAATTACGTGTGATTCTAATGGTCAAGTTCATTTAGCAGTCCCAATTTTTTTATTTTTTATTTTCTATTTTTTTTGAATTTTTTCAAAGATAACACCTACCGAGATTTTTGATTTCCTCTTTGATTGATTTGCGTCCAAAAACAGGGGGAGGAAGTCGAAAAAGCCAATGCACGATCAAAAACGATGATGCATGCAGAGATAGAAAATGCGCACCTTACTCCAGCACTCTACAAGCAATATGTTCCGCGCAGAAATTAAATACAGAATGTGAACTAACTATATGATGCACGTGGAAATCGGCCTTAGACAAGCAACTTCTATTGATCGTGAAGAACTGTTTAATTTAATTTTTAGTAAGGTCCAAACGTTCTATAGGAACAGATAATCTATTAGGTGTTGGGCCTTAGAAATTTACGTCACAATCAATCAAAATTCCTATGTCTAGGGGCTAAATCCGCGAGAATCAAATAGCAAGTTATAGCGGTTAAATCAAAAACACGGAAAATAGCGATGAGGTCCCCCAAGTGCACCGGCACTTGGCGAAACAGACCCTGAGAAAATGTCCAAGTTTACAAGTCCAAAGTCCTAATTTATTACAACAAATAATTGTTCTCTCAAATAAAATGATATTTTTCATCTCGTCTCTTCTTTTCCTCCTGTGCGAGTCCTCTAAAAATAAACTTGAAGTCATCCAAGTAGTACCTCGCACAAAAATCAAAGAGAGAAAGTCAGAAAACAATTATGATATAGAGAGACAAAATAGAAAAATGACTACAAAGCCGTGCTCCCCGACGCCATTCTGATGACATGCCTGACAACTCGGGTTAAGTAAATAATAATCAAAGGTCGTCGTGACCCAAATCACCAAGCGCAGTCAATCGAGAAAAATAAATGAACCACTCAGAAAATCAAGAAATTAAATGTAAGCGGCTTTCCCCAGCAACGATCTTAGAAAATCAAGAAATTAAATGTAAGCGGCTTTTGCTATTCTTTTTACCTGGTATAGCGACCAGGGTCGAACACAAGGAGCACGATTGAAAAACTAAATAGTCAAATTCCAGAATGAATTTTTAGTGGTTTTTTTGAATTTTGTTTTTTTTTAATTTTTAAAAGAGGAACAAGGGAATAAAACACACAAACACCACACTATTTTTGTATTTTTCAAAATGATAAAAAAACTACAAAAAATTCCAAAGAAAATGTTTTTATGTTTTTATGTATTTTAAAATGTTTTTGGTAATTTTTTTCGCAATTTTATGATGTTTTTATGATTTTACAAAAATCAAACAGTACAAATAAGTGAAACAGTGCACAGGCAGGGGTATTTTGTAATTTAAAAATCCTTCTGATGCTCAATACTCCTGAGAATTATTTTTAGTATAAACTAAAGACAAACATCTATAAACAGAGACTGAGATCAAAACTTTTGGATTTTTCTAGAATTTTCTACAATTTTTTTTTAAGATTTTTCATTTTTCGCACTTTTTTGGAGTTTAATAAATGAAAAATGTACAAAAATTGATCAGAAAATAAAGCACAACAAAATACACCTATACCAAATTTTGTTTGGATTTTTTTAGGCTTATTTTCGGATTTTTATGGATTTTTCAATTTCGGGCAGACACAAAATCACTGTTTTAGAATTTTTAAATATATCAAATAAAGTCAAAATGCTATGAAAATTTTATACAATGTTAAGGCACATAGCAGAAGCGTACATGAATTTTTGCAAAATTTTTCGACTCATAACAACTTTTATTTTATTAAAAAGAGCATGCAAAATGAATGTCTGAAGTGTAGGGTCTAAAATGCAATTAAACCAAAGATTTTATAACATAAATAAATTGCAGGGTGAATGTCACAAATTACCTAATTAATCAAAACAACTGTGCTGGCAGGGGCTTATTTGGAATTTAGAGAACCATCGAGAGCTTAGATGTAATTTACTCAATATTATATTCAACTTCCCCTCTAGGGTTCTGGCATGTTTTCCTTTCCTGCAAAGCCAACAAGGGTGCATCCCCCTTATCTTCTTCCCCACGCACGGTCCTGACGGCGGCACGGGGCGGCATCAAGGCGGTGGAGGCGGCAGCCGCGGGGGCTTAAAGGTGGTGGAGAGGCGGTGTGGTGCGTGCGGCTGCGCACAGGGCCAACGGCGGAGTCGGCCTGGAGGGGCTGGACGCGCCTCTGGGGGGCACGGTGGGCAGGAGCGGTGGCATCGCGGTGAGGAGGGAATGCATGGGCGTGGGGCGAAGGGGCTTCCGCCACCGCCGCTAGAGAGCGCAGCACGCGCAGTGCAGAGGAGGCTTGGCCACGCGCGGCCGCTGGGACGAAGGCGGCGCACGGCGGTGCCGCTGGAAGAACGCGGATGGGCGGAGGAGTGCGGGGCCACATGGCGCGGGCTGGATGCACGTGCGAGCGTCGTTGACGGCGGCATCAGACCGACGCGGGCTGGCGAGCGGAAGGGTCGCTGGTCAGAGGCGGCGCTGCTATGAGGTTGGCGCGGACCCGAGGTGCGGGCGGCAGGGGGTGGTGGCCTGCCACTGCGTGAAGAATTTTTTTGTTTTTTTTATTTTTTCTTTTGTAAATAAAAAACTGATAATGATTTTCTTATTTTTTTATTTTTATTTCCTGCAAAACAACGATTAGAGATAGAAATACAAATATATATATATATATATATTTAAATTTTCCTACAAAAACAAAGGTTAGAGAGAAAAGAAGAACAATTTTTTTTAAATTCTTCCTGCAAAAATTAATGTGAGATAAACAGGAAAAATAGTTTTATGTTTTATTTATACAAAAAAATAAGAACGATGAATGGGCGGATCATGCGATATGGAAGAGAGATCCGTAACTCCGACCACCGTGCGTGGTCGGAGGTGATAGGTTGTGCGAGGTTGAACTTGAATATGCAGGGATCGGAAAATGAGATGGAAATCGGTGTCGGGCGTGGATTAAATCGTGATGGAATTTTGTGATTTTTAATCTAAAAACTAATCACTACTCCTACGAAAAAAATTAAACCTACGATTTATCTAAGCAAAATGATAGGAAATGAAAGTGGATCTCACCTCGAGGTTCGGACATGCTATGATGGCCTCGACGAGGGCCGACACGCTGTCACCGGACGACTCGGAGGGTAAGCACCCTTCTGCAACAAGAAACCTCTCGGAGATCAAGCTCCTCTCCACCAAAGATCGATCAAGAGGAAATGAGGGAGGAGGAACCCATTAAAAAGAGACGAAAATCAAAAATGGAAAATATTTATAAATAAGGAAATTGTTTATTTGTTAATTAAATATAATAATTAAATTAATTAATTAATTAATTAATTAATTTCGAAATTCGGAATTAAACTAATTAAATAAATAAAGTAATTACCAAAAATGAATTAGCTACCTTAATGGTGGCCATTAAAGGAATAAAATCAAATCTTATATACATGGTATGTTATAAAATCAATTAATTCACATAAATTCACTAAATCAAATAATTAAAAATGAATTTCGTAATTAAATAAAATAAATTAATTAATGTTAGATAATTATTTTTTTGGTGATTTTTATTTAATGAAGTTAATTGTATACATATATTATACACATATAATACAATATACATAGGTACAAATAAGGAAATAAATTTTATAAAAGATTTTTTAATTAATATTTTTTTATTTTTATTGAAAATAATATTTACAATTATATACATTGTAAAAATAAATATAAATAAATATGTACAACAAGTATATGGGAAAACTACACAAAACACCCCAGAAAACCGACTTTTTAACCGTAACTCCAAAAATAATGAAACAACAACCATTTGAAAGATAATTTAATTTAGAGTATGATGGAAGTGAGTTTGGTTCAATTTGAGCTCGTATGGAGCCGGAATTGGTGTTTTAATTGTCACTTTGCGACTTTTTCTGGGTGTAATTATTTACAATATACACAATATTTTAATTTACAAATATTTTTATTATTTACAACACAATTTTATTTACAACTTTTATTTACAAAAATAATTAGTCTAAGGTCAAATTATGTACAAATAAAATAATGTAGGTTTTGTACAGATATACATGAAAAATATGTACAAAATATTTTGGGATTTTCGACAGAAGACCCTATCTCCCCCTACTTTATTCCTGATCGATCAGGTCAAGTCTTGACCTTCTCTCAGGGTTCGGGTCAGTCTGTATTTATTGCACAAATACATCCTTTTCTTTTTCTTTTCTTCTTTATTCTTTTATTGATGTACAAAAAGTGTTAAAAATGCAATTTTAGCAAATGCATGCAAAATGGTAATTTGATGGAATTAGTGGCATTTACAGATATTTGACTAAGGAAAAGAGGCTAAAATAAAAGAATAAAGGCGATGAATCGTGGATTCATCACCCATTTTCTGACAGTCAGTGCATTTCTTTACAAAATTTTCTACATCTTCGAATAAGGTTGGCCACCAAAGGCCACATTGTAAGACTTTTGCTGTCACATGTCTTCTAGAATTGTGTCTTCCTGATTCTCAAGCGTGATAGTGCTCGAGCACACTATGAACTTCCTCTTGAGGAATACTCCTCCTCCAGATGCAATCTACCCCCTCTCGAAATATATGTGGATCCTCCCACTAATAGAAATGAATATCCAACAAGAATTTGTCGAGCTTCAGATTTGGCCAATCTTTAAGAGCTCTCTTGAATACAAGATTGTCAACAATATCGGTGAACCAGGGGAGAGAGGTGACTGACAGAATTTCCTTGTCTGGAAAGGTTCAGTGATCAGAATTATGTGATGCTTAGGAGTGTCTGGCTCTGGAAATCTTGACAAGTAATCTGCCACCACATTTTTAACTCCAGGTTTATCACAGATTTCAAGATCGAATTCCTGAAGCAGAAGGATCCACCTGATCAGCCTTGATTTGGCATCCTTCTTGGCTTAAAAGTACATGATGGTAGAATGGTTTGTATACACAATTACTTTTAACCCAAGCAAATGAGATCTAAACTTCTCCAGGGAAGAAATGACTGCTAGTAGCTCTTTCTCTATGACAGTGTAATTCCTCTGAGCCTCATCAAGAGTTCTATTGGCATAGTGAATAGCAAATGGAATATGATCTCTCAGTTGTCCTAGAACCACTCCAATGGCATAGTCTGAAGCATCTGTCATGATCTCGAACGGAAGAGATCAATATGACGGATGAAGGTACAGGTCCTGAGTGATATTGTCTTTCAGCTAATTAAAGGCTCAGAGGACTCTAATGTTTATAACAAAGTATGCCTCCTTGCCTCGGAGCTCAGTCAGTGGTCAAGCAAGTTTACTGAAATCGTTGATGAATCTTCTATAGAGACCCACATACCCAAGGAATGCCCAGACTTGTTTTAAGTTTGTAGGTGGCTCGAGTTTGGAAATGACTTCTACCTTTGTGGGATCAACCTCCATGCCACGCTTTGAGATGACATGGCCTAGCTCAATTCCCTCAGTTACCAAAAAATGGCTTTTCTCCCAAGAGTATCAAGTTAACTTCGCAGCATCTCTTCAGGACTTGGTCTAAATATGATAAACACTGATCAAAGCTGTTGCTTTAGACTGAGAAATTGTCTATAAATACCTTAAGAAAACTACCAACCATCTCTGTAAATACTGCTAACATGCACCTCTGAAAGGTCACTGGAGCGTTGCATAAGCTGAATGGCATTCTACGGAAGGCATACGTCCAGAATAGACAGGTGAAGGTAGTCTTTTCTTGGTCTTCTAGGGCGATAGAAGCCTGATTTTACCCAGAGTATCCATCCAAGAAGCAAAAATATTCCTTCATGGCCAATCTCTCAATTATCTGGTCGATGAAGGGAAATGGTCCTTCTTGGTTGCTAAGTTCAAGCGTATGTAATCAACACAGACGCGCCATGATCTAGGAACTCTGGTAGCGATCTCCTCTCCTTTATCATTCTTCACGATGGTGATCCCTAATTTTTTCGGCATGACATGCAATGGACTCATCTATTTTGAGTCAGAGATGGGATAAATGACGCCCGCCATCACCCATTTTGTAATCTCATTCATAACAACCTCCCTGGGATTTGGATTTAGTCTTCGTTGGAATTCACAGGATGACTTGTTATTTCTTTAAGGTAGTTGTGATGGGAGCACAATGAAAGATTGATCCCTCAGAGATATGAAATTTTCCAGCTAATAGCCTTGTGGTTCCTTTCTAAAACCTCAAGCAGACGAGATTCTTGTCCTTGAGTTAGTTAGGAATTAATGATTACATGAAACATATTCAGCTCTCCTGCAAGGAAGGCGTACTTCATGTTTGCTAGAAGCTGCTTGAGCACTAGAGGAGTCTGCACTTTCTCAGTGGTAACCTCATGATCTGTGCAGGACATTGATGGGGTCAAATCTGTCAACTGTATATTATCCACCTTTGACTCTGTAAGCTCTGAATCTATTGATGACCAAAAACTCTCAATGATGGAATCTTGCTCTAAGAAGTCTACAATAATCTCCTCTGCCTCTACTATGGATAGATGGCCATTAATTAATTCATTTGGCAGATCAATGCAAATCTCATCTTCGAAGAAAGAGGGGAAGGACTGCACTATCTACTCCTTCCTCAGTAGAGAGGGATTCGTGAATCTCAATGTCATCCATAAAAAGATTGGTGTCTCGGATCTCTGCAAGAAAATCACAGTCTTCTATGTGCTCTATAGGTACACTCTCATATGTTGCAGATTCTGAAGCTTTCAGTACTTGAATCGTCTGAATTGGTACCTTGTCGTTGTTCGAGTGAAAGGTAATTTGTCAATTGCCATAATTTGCCACTGCTTTGGTTGTTCGGAGGACTTACTGTTCAAGTATTATCGGCGTATTCAGAAGAGGAGTTCAGATGTCCATATTTATAACAATGAAGTCCACATGGAACTACATTCCCTGAACGATGTCGATGACATCTTCCAAAATCACTAAGGGCAGCTTAATTAAAGTGACTGTAAACTACATAATCATCCTTGTAGGTTTGAGCGGTTGATAAATCCGTGATTCATCATCTCAATATATTGATCTTAACAAAATCCTTGAGTAAAATCTCTAATAAATGTCCATAAAATCAATAAATTAATAAAAAACTATTGTAAATAAAATACAATGATTATTATATATTATATTTTACAAAATAAATTACGAATAAAAGGATGTAAAATAAATGAATTTTTCACCTGTAAATTGCCCAAAACTTCATGTATTTTTAATAATTTCATTTTAACTTTTTGGTTAATTATTTCTCTAACATGTTTATAAAAATATATATAAAAATATAAAATAAATTTCACCTCAAATAAATACTCCTAGATCCCAAAGAGGAAAAAGTCGTAAAGTCCAACTTCTAGGCCAAATTCCCACTCCGTATGAACTCCAAATTCACCGAACTCACTTTCAAAGTTTAAGTTAGAAAATTATCTATCCAATGAAAGTGGTTTCATTAAAATCAGAGCTCGTTTGCAAAATTTGAGTTTTGGGACCTAGGTTTACATTGTATATAATGTACATATTCTTCTTTTCTCATTTTTTATTTACTTTTCTTGATTACTAAAAAATACAAAAAAATCATTTTTATGCTTTATTTTATTTTTAGTATTTTATTTTAGTTTTATTTTGTAAAAATCTTTCATTAAAAATAAAAAAAAGTTAAAAATAGAAAAGTAAAAAAACATGTACATATTATTTGTTTTATTTTGTAAATTCTCCTCTCTCTTTTCTCTTTATTTTATTTTTTTTAAGTAGTCAACTTTTTCTCTTTTCTTTTCTTTTATTTTATTTCTTTCCTTTCTCTATAATAACTCCCTTTCATCTCCATCTTCTTCTTTCAACTTCTATTCAACTCCACCATTTTTCTAACCTCCCATTCAAATCCACCATTCCACCATCTCTCTGACTCCCATTCTTATTCTCTTTTTATTCTTCTTTTCATCCACATTTTTCCCTATCTGCCATTCTTAAAGAAAAGGGAGAGAGCTCATCGAGGTCGATCGGTGACAGCATTCCACTCTGATATGAAGCGACGGCCGCCTTTCAGGCGAGAGTCCGCAGAGCTCCGCTCCGCATCGCAGTTTCCTCAAGGACGCTGCACAGCCTCGCATGCTCCACCACATGCTCTAGGCCATGACAGGAGTTCATCGTAGCTACTCTGCCTTGTGGCGAAGATTCAAGTAAGTTTCCCATTCTCATTTCCCTTGTTAATTTATATTATCTAACATCATTTTTTCCTTTATTATGTCACCACACCATCATTCTTTTACCACATCATCACCTCCATCACACCATCACCATCTACACCATCATCTTTTCTTCTTTTATTTATACCCTGTTTAAGAAATTTTAAAAAATAAAATTTAAAAAATCAATTCAAAACAAAAAAATTCAAGAAACAAAGAAAACATATAAAATTGGCAGCATCCAGCCTCCACCGCCGGCGGCCGCCACCCTCTCCCTTTAGCCATGGCTACCCCATCCTCTGGCCTTGCTCCTCTACGAGCAGCGACGCACCCACTCCCCTCTGCCACCGTGCAGCCGTAGGCGGCAGCACGCCCTAACTGCCCACCTAAAGAAAATGTCTATTTTGTTGATTTTTTCTTTTTTTGTAACAATTGCATTGTTTATATTTCAAATTTTTATTATTGCAGAAACATCCCTGCGCACAAGTTTGCATTGTCTTTTCAATTTCTGTATTGCACGGATACTCCTATGTTCGCATATTTATTTGGATGCCTTCATTGCATCATTTTATTTAATGAAAAATAGTATTTTGTTGGGAACTAATTTTCTACGATTTTAATTATTTATTTATATTTTTGTGACCTTTAGGTAACTAATTAAAATTGTCTTAGTGAAAACTTGTATATTTTACCTTCTTTGAGCACTTATATTTATATTTCACTCAAAGTTGCTCCAAAAATTCCATAAAAATCAGAAATGATGATTTGAAATATGCGTAATTAGTTTCCAAATTTCATTTTAATGGATTTGTCTTGTGCCTAAAATAAATTGTAGAGTGCTTCTGGTAAGTGATTTTTAATTAAATCCACATACATTATTTTTGCAAACTTTCAACTCTCATGGATTGCATATTAAAGTACCTTTTTGAGATAATTCATCTCTGGATGAATTGATATTATGGATATTAAGAATTAAATACTTACAATCACTTTGTTTTCATTAAAAAAATCTTAAAAAATTCATACATAGTCAAAAAATTCCAAAAAAAATTATTGTAGACCCATTTCATTATGTTTAACTTCCAGTAGAAAATCATAATTTGTGCATTCTATTTGTGTGAAAAATTACGTGAAAACTCATAAAAGGTGTGTATTTTTTATTATTTCATTTTAATTCCTAACATTCCAAAAAAATGTTTTGCATTCATCACTGGATTAGGCTTGCAGGAAAAACATAATTTGGCTAAATTAGATTAATTTCACATTAACATTAATTTGGCTAAGTTGTGTGTTTTCTTATTAACTTAATTCACTTTCATTGTGCATTCACATTCCTTTTGTGTAAAAAATACAAAAAAAATACACATTGGAAACCAAGACCTAATTTTTCCGAATTAACCCAAAGTTGTTCCTTTGCCTCCCTGTGTTCGACCCCAGACTTGCTCGGGATATAAATTTAAGTCGATCCTCTTCACTGGGACATTTGATTCAGTTCTGCATGATTAGCTAAATACTCTTATTACAATGAGTACAAATTATATCACGTATTTAGCAGTTCGTCAGATGGCGATGTTCTGGAGAGGCAAACGATTTAGGGTTTAATTTAGAAAATTAGATTTAGGTTTTCTCTTACTCGCGTAGTCTGACCCCCGAGCCACCTTGTAATTAATCCATTTTTTCTCTTAATTATTTTTTTACTCATTTTTGTATATATTTTGTTGTTTATCTCTCTAATATAAATTTCATTTTCCTTGAGAGGGCCTAGTGAACTTGGAGTGCATCGGAGGTTGATGGACGTGACACGCATCGACTATTGAAGATCAATGAATTTAATTTATTTCGAGAGAATTTTCATTTTTAGGTTTTTTATAATTACTGTATTGTAATAATTTAGGTAATTTGCTCTTTACAGCAACTCGTGTTCAAGAGCTTATATCTGGACTGGACATTTGACACATTTGTGGTCGTGTGGTTGATTAACGTAGAGTAGGACTTGCAGTCGCAGCTCTTAGAGCATTTTTACTAAAATATTTTTATTGCTTGTCCTCGTTATCTTTAGGACCACACATCAAATTTAACGAGACACGCTTAGACTGTAGAGCTATTAGTCCAAATTAAATTGTTCATCACTCGCTAATAAAACTGCTTATCTAGGAACGATTTTCTCGTTTACATCTCATATAGTATAAAATTTCAATTCTGCGTTGCATCCTGCATGTAGAGCGCGAGAATCACTGTAAGTCTTCTGAATTGGGCATGCATCATTGATTTCACTATTTGCATCAATTTTTTCAACTCCCATCTCCTTGGTTTGAAACTTAGGTTAAAAGGAAATCAGGACTAATCGTTAGGCGTGCCGTGTTTGGTGGATTAATCAAGTGATAATCGAACTTAAAATTGGGACTGTTAATCAGAGTTGACCAAAAAATTGACTAAAATCAACACTTGTTTTTGGGAGAGCAAAACCCTCATTATACTTGTGCTATTGTTATCGTTGAGAGGTGAGGACGCATCCCTAAGATAGTGCCCAAAATCTACTTATAAGCCTTGTGTAATTGAACGTATATCTTGATTTATCACCTAATTAAAATTGAAAAGATAAACAGCCGGACTCTTGCGACCATCACAATGTTGAGTAGGTGAACCCAGGGTTTGCTCTTGTGTTCATCTGTTTATGTGTTATTCAGTGCACTTGCACACTTTCTTCCTCGATCCGCTTCATTCTTCTATCTCTCTTCAAAGATGTCAGAATATTGGTCATCATATCCAAGTCACTATTCCTCGACCATATTCCGATTATCTCCACCCTCTTATTCCTCCTCATACCCACAACACGATCGCGAAGTTAGAACTCCAACTGACTTCCCCACTTCTTCGTGCTTCTCGCGTACCCCACATTCTTACACCCCTGACCCACATACACCCTGGATTGAATCACCATATTCTCATTTTCTTGCTAGAATCAAGGAATGAATCGAAGAGCAAGCCTTTGCTGAAATGAATGATTGGCAGAATCAGTTACCCCCACAGACCTCATTCTCACCTCGAGTTGGGATCGGACAACAATTGACCTATACACATCCTGACTTGTCCTTAGGGTACAACATGGTCGACCAAACAGACTGAATGGAGAGTCATGCATTGCATGATCTTCCTGACTTGATTGACCCGAGCGATCAAGCCCACATTGACCAGCCTTTATACCACCCATTCAGAGAGCCAACATATACAGGGGATCGAATTCATGCGACCAATTTATAGACCCCCTATCTACTAACTCCACCTTATAAGGATCCGACCAACGTCTACCATACAGATGGGCCATACTCAACCTAGCATTATATGCCTGAGTCAAGGTGTGTTGAGTATAAGATACTGAGTTCTCAGCAGTATCCTCCAACTGATCAGACTTCTCTCATGATGTGTCATGAGAACTTATTAGAGGATGACATTTTTAGACCGATCAAGAGTCCAGGTATGAAAGTGGATCATGGATTTTGTAGATTGAATTTTGAAAGCCTGGAAGGCACCGGATTAACCACACATCATGTACAGCTGGAGTCCCTTCTACCTCCCTTTTCTACTAACCACTTTGCCTCTAAACTTGAGTCTATACATCCTCCTATTCCTCCTTCACCTATCAAAAAACCAAAAAGATTGAAAAACCAGAAAACACCATAAAAATTGAAAATGGAAAAGACCTAAAAAATTTGATCCTGTAGTTAGGGAAGCACTTGATAGAAAGTTGATTTTTGAGCTTCCCTTAGTAATGGACATTGAACACTTTCCTGACTTTAAAGGATTTGTGAGAAGTAAATTGATGCCTAAAAGGGCATGCAATAAGAGAACAAGGACCGAGAGACATATATTTTATATGGCCACCTCTTTGGTGATAGGGAGAAAAACCAAGAGCCACAAAGTGAAGTGGTTGCCAAGGTTCAATTGTGAAATCAAGGATACTACTTTCACCCATAAAAGAATCGATGATGACTCGCTAATAAATATCCTCCCGACCTCCATGTTTGCCAAGCTCAAACTTGGATATGCCAAGAAGTCAAGAGAGATCGTTCAGTTGGCTGATCGGTCCATTAAACGATCGAGAGGAACCACTTCAGTCATCGTTACTTTCCAAGGTGCTCTACTACAGGTAGACTTCACGATCATTGACATTGAGCAATGAGGAGAGTTCACCCAGTCTCCGATCACTCTCGAGAAGCCATTTTTGGCCTTAGCTAAGGCAACAATAGATTGCGAGATTCGTGAGATTGATTTCACTGCATTGGGAGAACTTTGACCTCACATAATCTTTGAGGACACACGATATTCTAAGGTAACCCGTAAAGTCGCAGACAACCGTGACCTTTGAGAGATTGATGAGTCCCGTCTCTCTACTACATCTGAGATATCGATTGTCCAAACGACCATTGGTTCAGAGACTCCCTATACCTCCATAACACCCATTGCTTGCATCACCACCACCGTGATAACTTCTAGAGAGGACTCACAACCAGAAGCTGCCCTTGAGTCGAACACAATCATTTCTGATTTCCTTGACTATTTAGATGATCCGACGCATGTAACGACCAATGTCAAGCCAACTGAGAACACTATGCCATACCAGAGATGTGTGCTGACCTATAGGAGTATTACAATGCATATGGTGACTCATCTGATGATGAACCTTTGGTCAGCACCTCACACACACTGAATCCAGGACCTACACCAAAAGAGACAACCGGGACTAATTTGACCAATCTCGATAAATCGGTTGCTCCATCCTCTAGTCGGTCATCTGGTAAGAAGAATACGAGTATTGATTCCTCAAGGTGTTCCCTAGAACTCCTCAAGACGTATCAATCTCCTCTTCCTCTTGATGCTTCAGGTTCCAGAAAACTGGTTAAGAAAGTTGCCTTCGACATACCGGAGAAGAAATTTTCTGAGGAATCCTCATCAGATCCGGATGAGGTAATCTATATGAGTGAGCTTAGTTCGGCTAGTCTTAAGATATATTTGAGAAAGCAGTCTTGTGTCGACCCTCGTTGGACATTCCCTACCCCTCACTATTATTCCTCTGAGGACGATTCTGCCAGCGACACATGTGTATACTACCCACCCCCTCGTTCCTGCATGAAGGTCCGTCACAAACCTTCTTGATCCATGTGTATTCTCACTCCTCCTTGTATAGTTTTTCTTTCTTTTATTTCCCTCCCTCTCCCGTGATTCGCACACTCACCCTAGTTCCGTATCGTTTTCATTTTGTAGGTATACTTAGGATGACTAGATCCTAAGTATAGGGGGTGAGTGACCCGAGTTGTTCCATCTCTTCTTTTTATTTTCTTTGTGTATACTCTTTCCCACCCTTAAATCTTGTGTTCTCTCCAATACTTAGGCTTACCAGAGCCTAAGTATAGGGTGGTCGATGCCCGCTGTGTATTCTCCAACACTTATATTCTTTTTATCGGCTATTCTTTTCACCTAGTTATGCTTAGTACGAGCTATGGCTTCTTGTCACCTAGTGCCATGAGGACATAGCACATGATAAGTATAGGGGGCTTGTATATATTACATATATACTTTACTTATAGCTCGTACTTTGACTTGTTTGTAATTAAAATAAGGGGTTATGGGTAAATTGTTGTAAATAAGAGTTATAAAAAACATTTTCTCATAAAACAAAACTTTTTCAAGAAAAAATAAAAAACTAAAAATTCTCATTTTTCAAAAAAATAATATAAACACTTTTTGAAAAAAATTTAAAAAATCTCTTAAAAAAACTTTTTGAAATCTTTTTGTTTTCCTTCTTCATTCTTTTGAAAACAAAAAAATCAAAAAAAAATTGAGTGTCCTTTCATATTTACATTTTTTAAAAAAAATTTTGAAAAAAAAGCAAAAACCTTTTTCAAAAAAAAGAAAAAAATCTTCTTTCCTCTTTTCCTTTCTTTTTCAAAAAAAAATTTCAAAAAATTCTTTCTTTTTCAAAAAATAAAAAATTCCCAAAAATCAAAATCACAAAAAAACATAACTAATAAGTTGGTTGAGTCCCTTACACTTTCACATTCACATAAGACTAGTGAAGTTCAAGAACACTAGGTTTATGAGATCTTTGAGATTTTGAGTTAACCAGCCTTAGTCATTAGGGTCTTCGACTTAATTATTCACATTTCCCTATTTTGAAAGATTTGTGTGCTATTGCACGCTTAGTCTCTACCTTAAGAATATGATCAACACCTAACATACACGACTACAATTGTGATGAGATGAGTTGAAATTTCACTTGAGGAATTGGGATAAGGGATCTGAGTTTGGACCTGATTTTATGATGCTTGAGGATGGGATAAAATCAATGAAGGCTTCATGAAAGCTGAGTTTTAGGACTTTAGCCAGTATGAGAACATGTTTCTCGTACCATCTCTTGACATTTACCTATGTGCCAGGGTGTGATGAAATCTACAAAAATTATTGATCAGTCTGCGCCAACTCTTGGTAAAAGCAGTGGAGATAGCCAAAAGCAAAGGAAAAAATAAGAAAGAAATGTTGAAATAAAAGCTCTCACCATACAAAGTCAAATATCAAAGAGCTTCCACCAAAGGCGAGTGCTCCCAACCATTTCAAAGTGTCCACTTGGACCACCGCTATTAGGACCAGGAGTTGGGCTAGCACCCAAAAAGGGATTTGCATCGTATACTGATACAAGTCTGGGTGTCAAAGGTATCTTAGATACTTAAAAGAGACACGCCCTGATGTACTCCCAGGAAAACAAGTGCCGAAAACTCCAAATTCTCTTAACGGATACACTGATCAACAACCAAAAAATACGTGTTGAGTTAATAAGGCACTTGAGAGGATCCTTGTTCCAATGAGAGGGAGAGAAGAAATGACATAATCCTATGCCTGCCATCAACTGGCCTTCCATCTACACCTTTAAGCTTGACAACTAAAGAGACAGTGGATTGGATGAAAGAAATAGTTTATTCCCTAGTGTTGAGGATCGGTTTGTTAGGAGAGTCTCTTGGACTGGACCCTTGGGTGACGTAGCAACTCTACTCTTGTAACTGCAGTCCACACTTAAAGTCATATCCCTATTATATATGTATCTAGAGAGAGTCTGATGAATAGGGAAATTGGATACCTTTTGACTAGAGCTTGGTTCAGCATAGAATTTTAGGATCACTAAAATCAAGAGTTCTTCAACAGATCAAGATTTGTATTCACATGCACAATAAGGGGTTAATACAACTTATTCATTCTTTATTTGCTTGAGGACTAGCAAAGTTTAAGTATAGGGGGTGATGAATCCACGATTCATCATCTCAATATATTAATCTTAGAAAAATTCTTGAGTAAAATCTCTAATAAATGTCCCTAATAAAAAAATTAATAAAATGACTCTTGTAAATAAAATACACTAATTATTATATTTTATAAAATAAATTACTAATAAAAGGCCGTAAAATAAAGGAGTTTTTCACCTGTAAATAGCCCAAAACTTCATGTATTTTTAATAATTTCATTTCAACTCTTGTTCGGTTAATTCTTTCTCTGACTTGTTTAAAAATATATATAAAAAAAGAAAGTACAAAATAAATTTCACCTCAAATAAATACTCCTAGATCCCAAAGAGAAAAAAGCCTTAAGGTCTAACTTCTCGGCCAAATTCCCACTCCGTAAAACTCCAATTTCATCAACCTCACTTTCAAAGTAAAAGTTAGAAAATTATCTATCCAATAAAAGTGGTTTCATTAAAATCGGAGCTCGTTTGCAAAATTTGAGTTTTGGACCTAGGTGTACATTGTATATAATGTACATATTCTTCTTTTCTCATTTTTTATTTGCTTTTATTTTTGTACTTTATTTTATTCTAGTATTTTATTTTATTTTTTGTAAATATATTTCATTAAAAATATAAAAAATCTAAAAATTAGAAAAGTAAAAAAATATGTACATATTGTTTGTTTTATTTTGTAAATTCTCCACTCTCTTTTCTCTTTATTTTATTTTATTTTTTAGTAGCCAACTTTTCCTCTTTTATTTTCTTTTATTTATTTTTTCGTTTCTCTACAATAACTCCCATTCAACTCTATTTTCTTCTTTTAACCTGCATTCAACTCCACCATTTTTCTAACCTCCCACTCAATTTTACCATTTCACCATCTCTAACTCCCATTCTTCTTCTCTTTTTATTCTTCTCTTCATCCTCATTTTCCTCGAACCGCCATTCTTATAGAAAAAGGAGAGAGCTCACCGAGGTTGATCGGTGATAGCGTTCCACTCCGATACAAAGCGGTGACTTCCTTTTAGGTAAGATCTGTGGAGCTCTGCTCCGCGTTACAATTTCCTCCAGGCCGCTGTGTAGCCGCGCATGCTCTGCCACATGCTCGAGACTATGACAGGAGTTCAGCATAGTTGCTTCGCCTTCCGATGAAGATTCAGGTAAGTTTCTCATTCTCATTTCCCTTGTTATTTTATATTATCCAACATCATTTTTCCCTTTATTGTGTCACCACACCATCATTTTGTTACCACATCATCACATGCATCATACCATCACCATCATCTTTTCTTCTTTTATTTATTCCATGTTTAAGAAACTAAAAAATTAAAACTAAAAAATCGATTCACAACAAAAAAATTCAAAAAATAAAAATAAAAATAGAAACCAAGAAAAAATTGGCAGCAACCAGCCTCCACAGTTGGTGGCCGACGCCCTCTACCTTCAGTTGTCGCCGCCCCCTCCTCTGCCTTGCTCCTCCACGAGCGGCGACACACCCTCTCCCCTCAGCCACCATCGTAGATGCAAGCGGCGGCATCTCCCTCTGCCCTTCCAGTTTATCAACCCTTGCTCCCGTATTGCACCGCCCCACCTTCCTCCTATGTGTCCTCGCATAGGCTCTCCGCTAGCAGCAGCCCGCGCCCCCGCGCATCGCCACCCTCTTCTCCACCGAGCGGACTCACTCTGCCCCTTCCTGCACACGACCAACCACCTTCATCCTGCGCCCTAACCGCCCACCTAAAGAAAAGGTCTATTTTGTTGGTTTTTTTTGTAAAATTTACTTTTTTTATATTTTAAGTTTTTATTATTGCAAAAATGTCCATGTGCACAATTTTGCATTGTCTTTTTTATTTCTGTATTGCACAGATACCCCTATGTTTGCATGTTATTTTGGATGTCTTTATTGCATCATTTTATTTAATAAAAATAGTATTTTGTTGAGCAATTAATTTTCTATTGTTTTGATATTTATTTATATTTTTGTGAGGTTTGGGAATTAATTAAAATTTTCTTAGTGAAAACTTATATATTTTACCCACTTTAAGCTCTTAAATTCATATTTCACTCATGATAGTTCCAAAAATTCTATAAAAATCTGAAATGATGATTTGAAATATGCCTTAATTAATATCCAAATTTCATCTTAATTGGAGTTGTTATGTGCCTTAAATAAATTATAGAGTGATTTTGGTAAATGATTTTTTATTAAATCCATATACATTATTTTTGCGAACTTTCAACTTCCGTGGATTGCATATTAAAGTATCTTTTTTAGATAATTTGTCTCTAGATGAATTGATATTGTGGATTTATTAAGAATTAAATACTTTCAGTCACTTTGTTTTCATGAAACTATTCATAAAAAATCATATATTATCAAATAATTAAAAAATACTATAGACTCATTTCATTATGTTTAATTTCCAGTAAATTTTAATAATTTTTGCATTCTGTTTGTGTGAAAAAGTGTGTGAAAACCCATAAAAATTATGCATTTTCATTATTTCATTTTAATTCCTAAATTTTTATGTTTGCAAAAAAAATATAATTTGGCTAAATTGGAATAATTTCACATTAACATTAATTTGGCTAAGGTGTGTGTTTTCTTATTAACTTAATTCACCATCATTTTGTATTCACTTTCTTTTGTATAAAAAAATACTAAAAAATCCGCATTTGAAACCAAGACCTAATAATTCTAAATTAACCCAAAGTTGTTCCTTTGCCTCCCTGTGTTCGACCCCGAACTTGCCTGGGATATAAATTAAAGCTGAGTCCCCTTCACAAAGACATTTGATTCGGTTCTGCATGATTCACTAAGTACACGTATTACAACAAGTACAAATTATATCACGTATTTGGAAGTTCGTTAGTAGTTCCAGCCTAAATTCTTTCAGTAATGAAGTAGGCATCAGATTTATTGATGATCCGCTATTAAGAAGAGTTTGGTCGAATTCTTGATCAAACATCGTGCACCTGATGAGAGGAGCTGCCATGCCTTTCTTCTTGCTTGGGAGATTGCTGATTGCATTTACTGTTACCGCTGTCAAGATATGCTTCACATTTCGCTGTCTGACTCGATGCGACTGTCTCTTAGAAGTGAATGTCTCTTTAAGTCCCGTTTTGATACTTAGCATGTACTTAACGGCTTGCAGCAAGGGCATCTCAAGAACAAAATTTTGAATAATTTGCACAACATCTGGATCTCGCAAAGTTTTTTTTTTCAAATTCTTATTTTTTTGGATTTTTCTAAAGCATCTGAAAAATGAATATTTATAGACCCAAATGCAGTAATATTATTATTATTTACATCACTAACATCTATGCCCACATTAGGCTGAATAACCGAATGATAAAAAATAGAAGCTTCATCCCTCTGAAGTGGTGGGCTTCCCAAACTAGCTGGCGGGGTTCCTTCGGTTGGCTTTAGGGTTGCTGCAAATGCTGGCTTCTACGTCGTTGGCTGGCTGATGCTCCAATTGTTGCTGTCCTCTTTTTGTTGTTTTGGGTTTTTACCATTTTTTTTGGAATTTTTCTGGTGATTCTCCTTCTTCTTCTGCCTCACTCAGCCCCGCTGCCAGTTCGATTGATGTAGAATAAGATGATGACTCACCTGTGGAAGCTTTATTCTTTCCCTTCATCATTGCAGATGGATGCAACGTCTTATACCTCCTGAGAGTAACAACATTAGATAAAGATAAATTTTGTACCTCTGACTCTGTAGGGTTGGACGGGACATCATGAGCTACCTGCTTACGTTTTCTGAAATTGTTACAGTTAGCCTCCACCTGCGCCGGAATTGGGGACTTGGTAATGCTGAGGTCATCCAACTTCCGGCTCATATCTGCAAGGCTCTTGACAAGCGGAGCTAAGAAGTCGAGGGTGGGGTTCACATGAGGTACCTCAGATGGTTCGACGTGCTAACTACGTTGAGACTGCAAGTGGTGTTGAGGCTGATGATAAGATTGTTGTTGAGAATATTGAGAAGGAGAATGGTATTGTTGATGCTGAGAAGTAGGGTGCTAATATGGCACAACTATGTCCTGTTGATTCAGTTGGTATTGTCGGGTACTACAGTTGTTGGTATCGACTCTGTCTCCAACCTTGTTGATATGGCTAAGACTGCCAGTGGTGAGGCTGATTGCGACCATGGATAAAATTCCCTCCTTGATGTTGAGGGAATGGAATGGAGTTTGCAGGATGGTCATGCTTAGCTGCCCGGACGGGCTAGTTATGCATCATTTGACCAAACTCCATTCACTTCCTGAATGAGAGGTGGTGGAGGGGAGTATGGATCGAGAAGAATTTGTGGCTCTAGTTGGTATACAACCAGCTGTTGATGCGACTGCTGAGGAGATGAAGGCTCAGGGGTTTACATGTAATATACGTGTTGAACTGTTGGTTGTGGCTGACTCGGTTGAGGAGGTTGGGGTGATGATGTTCCTTCTTCTAATCGAGGGTAGAAGCTGATGCATACAAAGAATTGCAAGAGCTGATTGTACTTACTAGCAACTCTAGCTACTTGGTAATCTAATCAAGTTTGTCTAGGTGTTGAGACCTCTATTCCATCACATCTAGTTTCTCAAGGTCCTGTGATTGCTTTTCAATTATATCCACCTTGGAAAGGTAGCTCCCAATAATGCTCAAGTTTGAGCTCTCATCCCTGTTCTACTCGTGGGATGACGACATTTATACTAGCTTCTGTTGGGTGTGTGGTTGTCGCTGATATGCTCTAGATGACGACAAAGCAGCCTCTCCTTTGGCCATTTCATCGAATATCTGTCACACGATGTACTCGTCTTTATTGAAGTGCGAACTACCACACGCAACATCCACGAGCTTCTGGCTCTCAACAATGAGTCCATCGAAGAAGTGTTGGATCGGAGTGGTCCATGGAATGTCATGATGTGGACACTTCTCTTGCAGCTCGGTGAATCTCACCCAAGCCTTATGAATGGATTCGTGGGCTGTGATGAATCTCGTATTCATCACTCTAAATCTCATTTATTAAGCTCAAAACCCTTAAAAATCAACAGCATTCTTGCATCTATTTTGCATAATTAGCATTCATGCATGTTTTCATAAGAATTACATTTTAGCACAAAAATCTGCACAAAATAAGAAGCCAAAAATCCAAGCCAAATTGACCTGTAAATAAGCCTGACTTCCCAGATTTTTAACTCATTCATGCTAACTCCGAATAACTCAAAACCACTTCCACTGTGTACATATTACTAACAAGAATAAAGGAAAAATACAAAAAAATAACTAACTCAAATAAGTGGACCAAAAACTCAAACCCTAATTCCAGGATTTTCGGACTAAAAGCCACATATCTTCCACATTCAGTGTCCGATTGAATCATACTCACTTTTGAACTAATGTACATTCAATTACCTTCAAAACAAGACCAAGTTCAAGTGAATCGGAGCTCATATGTGAAAGTTGGGTTTTGGGCCTCTTTTGTAGATTGTATATTTTCGCGGTTTTTGACCTTGTATTTTATGTATATATTTTCTTAAATCAATAAAAATCCAAAAAAATTAGAATTAAGTGTCTTTTATTTATCTTTGACTTTTCCATATATTTCCGGATTTTTATCTTGTTTAAAAATGACATAAAAATTATAAAACCCAAAAAATCAAGGTATTCTATGTACATGGGATACCCCAAAAATTCACTTTGTGCAAATGATCGATTTTGGTTTTGGTGTCTTCATGAAAGTTGTAGATCTCATCGAGACGAGCAATTTTCGTGAAGAAAGTTTTTCGATCCGAGGTCATTTACTATTTATTTTTGATTTTACAAGTTAATTATTTTTTGAATTTTCTGGTGCTGACACGTGGCAGCACCTGGTGCCGCCACGTGTCAGCCGTTTTTGGCTTTATTAATATTCGGTTTTATTAAAAAAAATTTAAAATTAAAACCACGCACGTGCGAGGCACGTGCCTCCAGGGCACGTGCTCTGCACGTGCGCATTCCTTCTCTCCTTTGGCCTCCACCCGCCACGTGGCTCATCAGGGGCCGTCCGATCACGCACGATCGGACGACACCTGTGCTTCGTCTTCCCCATCTGTTCTTCCCCCTTTTTGGAAACACCACCGCCGACCCATGATCTCCGCCGCCGCGAATCTCGGCCCTCGCCCGATCAAATCCTTATCTCCGATCTCCTCCTCCTTTCGGCCTCAATCGCATCATCTTCTCGATTCATCCGATCGCCCTCAATCCCCCCGATCTCCTGCCATACCCGGCGACCCAACCCATCCTATTTAAGCATCGCCATCGGCCCTTCATTCAGCATCCGCCGATAGCCCTAACTTCGAGCCTTGCCGGTGGTGACAGCCCGACAAGCTCCATCTTCCCCGGCGAGATCCGACGTCCTACCCGACGTCGCTGCAGCCCACGGCACCTCTTCTCCGCCGCACCTGCCTCCGCTCCGACCTCGGGTCGTTGAGCCTACGACGGTCACCTCCTTCGCCCTCTACGGTCGCTTCAGCCATCACCGCCTCCGACTCCGTCAGCGCCACCGGCCCCCAACAACGCTTCACCGACCGCCCTTGTCAGCGAGCTTCGCCCCCTACCGCCTGGAGCTCCTCCGTCTTCTCCGCCTAGGCCGTGTGTCGGCCGCTACCAGCGAGCTCCGCCGCTACAGCCTCCGCCTCGACGACGCCACCGACTCACCGCCCAGCCACCACAGAGGAGCAGCTCCGCCTACCAGCCACCCCGCTTCGGCCGAGCTTTGGCCGGAGCCCCCTCCACGCCACCGGAGCTCGCCTCTCCTCCGTGAGCCCACCTCGACAGCACCACCAGAGCCCCTCACCGGCCTCACCTCCACCGACTCCAGCCTTTCCTCCGCCCCCTCGCCGGCCGGGCTCGAAGCCCGAGGCCCCAGCACGCGCGAAGCGCGTGCGTGGGGAACGTCCCCAGCAAGCAACCCAGGGGTCACGTGCTGCGCACGTGCCCCTTGGGCAAATTGCACGCAGCCCCCTGGACATCCTCCATATTGCGCTCCAGCCCCCGCCTTCCAGAGGCATGTGCCTAGCACGTGCCTACTGGAAATTTTGCAGAATCGCCCCCTCCAGTATTGGTAATTACATCGACACCCCCCAGCTGCACTTTATATTTATTCTATTTATTTATAGTTTTTGCATCTGTACCCCTGTGTTCCCCTGTGATTGTGGACCCTTTCTCTACATTATTTTATGAATCTAAAAATAGCTTGATGTTCATTAATTAATTCTCTACTATTTGACATCTTGTGGGTAATTTTGTGAGTGATGGTTAATTAATAAATATCTGTTCTGTGAAAATTGGCATATTTTACCCAATTCTTGCTCTGAAATTCATAATTGGTTAACCGTTGCTCTAAAAATCCCCGAAAAATCATATCTTGTAGAGTTAATTAGTCTTAACATTGTGCCCAAAAAGATTTGAATTTTCATGCATATTTTGTCCTGTAAAAATCATTTAGCATATTTTAGTATTTAATTTTTAGTAGGTATTAAACCCCACATTTTTGAGGTCTAGGATTTTTCTAAGATGTATTACCTAGTGATAGATCTTAGATAATTTTAGTTCTCGAAAATAAGTAGGTTTAATATTTATTAAAATTAAATATTGAAAATTAATGTTTGCATCCATAAAAAATTCATATTGCATCCAAAAATTCCAAAAAAATTACAGCGCATCCATTTCATCATAATTTACATTGTGGCCAAGTTTCATAATTTTCGGACATTGTTTGGTTGACATTTACATTTTAGTCCCTGAAATAAGGCCAAATTTGCATTTTGCATCCTCTATTGCATTGAAAATTCCAAAAAAAAGACCGCCTCGAAAACCGAACTCGAACTTTGATAGACTTAATTCTAGGTTGTTCCTTTGCCTCCTTGTGATCGACCTTGGGACTTGCCCAAGTAAAATAAACATAAAACCACGAGATCAAAATTGAACAAATTATTTGTGGTATTTTCTTGACCGTTTCCGATTGCCGCCTACAACGCACAATACGATAAAAACACATTATTAAAAGCAGCATTACCGGATTCGTCAGATGGCGCCGTTGCCGGGGAGGCAAACGGCTTAGATTTTTGTCTAAAAAAATTTTGTTCGGTTTTTCACATTCGGGTAGTCTGACCCCCGAATTTTTCATTGTAAATTCCATTTTTTTGCAATTTATTTTCAGCATTTATTTTTTATATTATTTTTTGAGTCACTCTCTTACATTTTCTCTCTTATTTTTTTTGCGAGGTACCTTGTACGTGGAGCGGTTTTCAATAACCGACGCAACTTCACCAAAAACCGCAATTAATTTAAGATTGAGTCGAGTCGTGAGAGAGAGTAGAGTCTAGGTTTTTAATTTCTGCAATTTTAATTTCTGCAATTTTACAGTGGTGTCCGTTTGGACTCTCGCGTGTGTAGAAAGACCTCTAAACTTTATTTTGTGGTGTGTCGTGGCCTGTTTCACTCTCCGGCGGGGGTGGGGCCCGACTTGAGTGGCGATTAGGATAGACCTGCACATACGGCTCTCAGAGCATTTATATTTTTGTTTGTGCTCGTAGGATCTTAAGCCACACTTCACTTTAATCGAGACGCACATAGATCGTTCAATTTAGCCAAAAATTTAAATCAATTCTTCCCGCTAATAGAACTTTCTGCTTAGGTGCGGTTTTCCATCGGCTTGCATTTCATTTAGAATAATTTTTAAATTCTGTCTAGCATCCCACATGGAGATTGCGAGGATTCACTGTAAGTCTTCTCACTGAGCATTCATCATAGTTTTCCGCGTGCATCGGCTTTTCCCGAATTCCTCCCTCTTGTTTTAAAACATAACTTTAAAGGAAATTGGGACTGGACGGTAGACGTGTATTTGTTCTCATCTAATTTTTCAGTGATCACCTCATTAAAATCGGGACTGCTAAATATAGCCGATCTTAACAACTCATAAAATCAAGAATTTTTGCGGGAGAGCAACCCCGACCTTGGATGATTTTATTTTTTCTGAGTGAGCGAGAGACGACATTTAAGGATAGAGCCCAAATCCAAAATCTCAGCTCGCTAAATTTTTGCCAAGATTGAATTATCACCAACTAAAATTGAAAAGATAATAACCGAAATCTTGCGGCTTCACTGTGTGAGTTGGTGAACCCGGGGTTTGATTTGTGTTTGTGTTGGTGTGCGTGAACCGATATCAAAGATCAATAGCCGCACATTTGATAAGATTTTCTATCCCATACAATCGTCTCTCCCATCTCTTGATTTTAATCTCATCATGGAAATTTTTCCAAATTTCAAATCCAACCCATCATTTCTCTCAACTCCTTCAAAAATGACCGAACACCACTACGAAAACAAATCTATGTCGGTTTGGCCCAAATCCACTACGTCCTCTTCGTTTAATCCCCCAACATTTGCGGGAAGCTTTCAACCGCAGATGACTTCGACCTCATTAAATCCTTTCTCAAATCATCCAACCACACCATCTTGGACTGAACCGCCTTATTCTCACTCTCTTGCCAATGAAACATTTCAAGATCAAAATCTCTTTAACTCCCGTGACGGGCAGAGAACACAAACCCAGATGGAAAGACATGCGCTTAATGATCATCATCGTTGGATTGACCATGACAGACATGATACTCATACAGAGGACTGGACTGAACTCCTAGACACATATAAACCCTGTATGCCGACTCCACAATATCAAGAACTGACCAAACATGATCAAAGGACCGAACTCTACTCAGATCAAACACACATGCCTGTACCATATGAGCTGCCTCCTTCCATAAATTTTGAGGAGAAATTTTCAAGAAATGATCATTTAATGGATATCCCAAGAAATTCTCCTCTCCGCATGTACAGAAAAATGGAAGACGAAATTATTGAACAAAATCCGAGTGCTCCTGTGGTTGATCATGAACAAAATTGTGAGGATAATGTTTCAAGGATAAAAACAAGATTTGAATTGATGGAGGACAAATTTCAAAAATTTGCCGACCGAGTAATCTCATTCTATGGTGGATCGGGTGTAAAACTAAATAAGGAAATGATTGAGTCCCATGATGAAAATTTTGAGGATAGTCAAAGACCTAGGGATGACTCTAATATCAAAACTTCTGCTCATTATACCCCTAGGAATGACTATGCCTCTGACCCAAACTCTGAATATCAAGGCCCCTTCTCATCTAAGGATGACACCACATCGCCACACCACACAGAAAATACAAAAAAATTTGAAAATCAAGAAAATCTCATAAAAATTGAATCTGAAGAAGATCTCAGGAATTTGGATCCTGCGTTACGGGAAGCACTAGAAAAATACTTGATTTTTGAACTTCCCATTATAAAGGCCATTGAACACTTCCCTGACCTTAAGAAATTTCTAACGGACAGATTAATCATCAAAAAGTCAGGAAGGATTAGAACAAAAACTGAAAGACATATCTTATCAATGGCCTCCTCCTTGGTGTTGAGGAGAAAAATCAAGAGCTGCATAGTGAAGCGGTTGCCCAGATTTGACTGTGAAATCAAAGACACAATTTTCACACATGCTCGTATTGATGACGATTCACCGATCAATATCCTCCCGACCTCTGTATTTCAGGACCTCAAACTCGGACCAATTCGGAAGATACGAGAGATTGTTCAATTGGCAGACCGATCGATAAAAAGGCCGAGAGGAACCATTTCTGTCATCATGAAATTCCAAGGTGCTCCGCTCAAGGTAGAATTCACGATCATTGATATTGAGCATCAAGGAGAATTCACCCAGTCTCCAATCATTCTCGGAAAACCATTCTTGGCATTGGCCAAGGCGATTATCGATTGTGAGACTCGGGAAATAAATTTTACGGCATTGGAATCACTACGATCTGATACAGTCTTTAAGGAACCACGATTTTCTGAGGTAACCCACGAAGTCCCCAACAACCGCAACCATGAAATGGTAGAAGAGCCCTACCCCACTGCTACATCGTAGATTGCGTTTGTTAATGAGACTATTGGTTTAGAGACTCTCCCCGATATCTCAATTCCCGCAGCTTTCTACTACGATCCTGAGACATTTGCATGGTCGCACCCTGGAGCAACATATTCTGATTATCTTGACCAAATCCTCCCAAATCAAGAGTGCACCAACATTCAGGAAACAAAGAACGAACACGTAGCCCGAACACCGACCAAGGAGAAGAATTTTAATGGCTATTCATCTGGGTACTCAAGTGAACCGACATCTTCACGAAACAAGAAAAAGAAAGTCACCTTTGATCTTTCGGAAGAGGAATCGGTTGATGATCCCTCATCAGGTCCGGAAAAGGTAGTCTACATGAGTGAAGTCTGTTCGGCATCTCTAAAGCCATATCTTCGCAAGGATCCAAAATTTGATTCTCGTTGGACAACTCCCGTTCCTAATTATTACTCATCCAAAGCTGATGCTCCTACCTTCCACAAGTACACTGGAATTATTTCTTATGAGCTGACTGAGACTGGAGCATCTGAATATTCATCGGAGGACAAACTGATTGATCTTAAAAAGGAACGAATTTTGAGGAAACAATTGAAGAAACAAAAAGACATGAACATCTGGAGTGTGTCCACTTTCAAATACTATTCCTCTGAGGATAACTCTGATTATGGTTACTTTTCATCTGACTCAAATATTTCATCTACTATCCATCATGATATTTCTGAGGATGACGCTGATAATAGTTGGGAATCATATACCTCATCTCCGACTCATCATTACGATCTCCCACCGCAGGCTCACAAGAAGATCAGCCGTAAACCGCCTTAATCATCGGCTACCCACCCTCCCTCCCGACCACATCGGTCTCCTTGTACAGCTTCTTCCTCTACTTAGGCCAAGGCCTAAGTATAGGGGGGGACCGATGCCATCTGTATATACCATTTCCCTCATCACATTCCGATCTTTCGCTCACTCCATATCCATCCTTCTTCTATACTTAGGCTGACCAAAGCCTAAGTATAGGGGGAACCGCCCCCACCTATATATACCCTCCTCATTCACATACCCTGACCGCTTCTTTTTCTTTTTCTCTCTTCTTCTATACTTAGACTATTCACGGTCTAAGTATAGGGGGGCGATTTTTGTAAATCTTTTTCATTTTCTTTTTCACTCTCTTACGCTTAGCCCGAGCTATGTCTTCTTTACGCTTCTTGTGCTTTGAGGACACAGCACTCGCTAAGTATAGGGGGGTCTGTATATATACTTTGTATATATTTTAGCCATACCTTGTACTTGCGCGTAAGTCTATATGTATTTACGGGGTGGGTAATTTTTCTTAAAACAAAAAAAAAATGTTTTCTTTTCCACTAACACTGACCTTGCCCAAAAATTTTGAAAAATGGCTTCTTATTCATTTTGCATAAAAAAAAATCAAAAAAAAAATCAAAATCAAAAACAAAAAAAAATTGTGTCTGCATTTCACACACTCGCATTTCATCAAGCATCGCATTTGCATATGTGAAAAGTCTTTGGGTTCTGAACCAAGTTGTGAGCCGAAACCGAGAGTGGTCTGGACTTGACCTTAATCCACCTAATCTTCAGAGGAACTTCACCGAGAAAAAGGATTTTAGAGTCTTCAGGTCTTTGACTTAATTCTTTGAGTTCCACATGACAATGTACAGCGTTTGACTCTTAGTGTCTAACCTGGTCTCTTCATTCTGGGTACAACTCTGGAATAGGGAATTAATTTGTACTCTCGCACTATGCACTTAGCTCAACTCAAACATATGTTGGAAGACTGTGTAAGTTTCTTTTCTGGTAGCGTGGAAATCTAAAGACCGGAGTACGGGTTGAAATAAAGCTTCGGAAAAGGGATGGACGGCTGGGCACAATTTTTTCTAAGACCCCAAAAAAATGTACGGAAATAAAAGATTCTATATCCGTAGGGGCACAACAAGATCCAAGCAGAACCACCAAAAATTCCAAATACAAAGAAGCAACTACCAAATAAAATCTGACCAAAAAAAAAAGGGTCCAAGCTTCCAGAAACCTGCAGATCTTGGTGGAGACTCGGCTACACTGGCCATCTTCACAAGGAGAGGTGACTACACTGGCCACCCTCCAGTTCTTTTCTCATTCTTCTATCTTCTCCCCCCAATTCGATTGTGAACACAGCGCGACAGACCTTAGAAGGAAATACCTGACTCCCCGAGGACGAGTTATTGGAGAGGAGGCTTGTGCAGTAGTCCGGCATTCTGGGTGGGAAGAGCTAAAATATTTCACACACAAGAGTCGGTTATTCAATGTTCAAAGAGTATACTTTGGGAAGATGATTGATCTAAGATGACTTCTGAGCCGAAACTGTAGCAATGATGTGTAGAACTTGAGGGCTGTTGATTTTAAAATTCTAAGTCTCACAGAAGTTCCGACACACAAATAATCCAAAGGTTAAGTTTAGGTTCACTTTCACCTTCAGCTCATGGTCTTGGTATGGACCCAATCTCATTTCACCTCATGGCATTTCTTTTGATGCTCAGGGACGAGCATGGTTTAAGTATAGGGGGATGATGAATCTCGTATTCCATCACTCTAAATCTCATTTATTAAGCTCAAAACCTTAAAAATCAACAGCATTTTTGCATCTATTTTGCATAATTAGCATTCATGCATGTTTTCATTAAGAATTACATTTTAGCACAAAAATCTGCACAAAATAAGAAGCCAAAAAATCCAAGCCAAATTGACCTGTAAATAAGCCTGACTTCCCAGATTTTAACTCATTCATGCTAACTCCGAATAACTCAAAACCACTTCCACTGTGTACATATTACTAACAAGAATAAAGAAAAATACAAAAAAATAACTAACTCAAATAAGTGGACCAAAAACTCAAACCCTAATTCCAGGATTTTCGGACTAAAAGCCACATATCTTCCACATTCAGTGTCCGATTGAATCATACTCACTTTTGAACTAATGTACATTCAATTACCTTCAAACAAGACCAAGTTCAAGTGAATCGGAGCTCATATGTGAAAGTTGGGTTTTGGGGCCTCTTTTGTAGATTGTATATTTTCGCGGTTTTGACCTTGTATTTTATGTATATATTTTCTTAAATCAATAAAAATCCAAAAAAATTAGAATTAAGTGTCTTTTATTTATCTTTGACTTTTCCCATATTTTTCCGGATTTTTATCTTGTTTAAAAATGACATAAAAATTATAAAACCCAAAAAATCAAGGTATTCTATGTACATGGGATACCCCAAAAATTCACTTTGTGCAAATGATCGATTTTGGTTTTGGTGTCTTCATGAAAGTTGTAGATCTCATCGAGACGAGCAATTTTCGTGAAGAAAGTTTTTCGATCCGAGGTCATTTACTATTTCTTTTTGATTTTACAAGTTAATTATTTTTTGAATTTTCTGGTGCTGACACGTGGCAGCACCTGGTGCCGCCACGTGTCAGCCGTTTTTGGATTTATTAATATTCGGTTTTATTAAAAAAAAAAATTAAAATTAAAACCACGCACGTGCGAGGCACGTGCCTCCAGGGCACGTGCTCTGCACGTGCGCATTCCTTCTCTCCTTTGGCCTCCACCCGCCACGTGGCTCATCAGGGGCCGTCCGATCACGCACGATCGGACGACACCTGTGCTTCGTCTTCCCCATCTGTTCTTCCCCCTTTTTGGAAACACCACCGCCGACCCATGATCTCCGCCGCCGCGAATCTCGGCCCTCGCCCGATCAAATCCTTATCTCCGATCTCCTCCTCCTTTCGGCCTCAATCGCATCATCTTCTCGATTCATCCGATCGCCCTCAATCCCCCCGATCTCCTGCCATACCCGGCGACCCAACCCATCCTATTTAAGCATCGCCACCGGCCCTTCATTCAGCATCCGCCGATAGCCCTAACTTCGAGCCTCGCCGGTGGTGACAGCCCGGCAAGCTCCATCTTCCCCGGCGAGATCCGACGTCCTACCCGACGTCGCTGCAGCCCACGGCACCTCTTCTCCGCCGCACCTGCCTCCGCTCCGACCTCGGGTCGTTGAGCCTACGACGGTCACCTCCTTCGCCCTCTACGGTCGCTTCAGCCATCACCGCCTCCGACTCCGTCAGCGCCACCGGCCCCCAACAACGCTTCACCGACCGCCCTTGTCAGCGAGCTTCGCCCCCTACCGCCTGGAGCTCCTCCGTCTTCTCCGCCTAGGCCGTGTGTCGGCCTCTACCAGCGAGCTCCGCCGCTACAGCCTCCGCCTCGACGACGCCACCGACTCACCGCCCAGCCACCACAGAGGAGCAGCTCCGCCTACCAGCCACCCCGCTTCGGCCGAGCTTTGGCCGGAGCCCCCCTCCACGCCACCGGAGCTCGCCTCTCCTCCGTGAGCCCACCTCGACAGCACCACCAGAGCCCCTCACCGGCCTCGCCTCCACCGACTCCAGCCTTTCCTCCGCCCCCTCGCCGGCCGGGCTCGAAGCCCAAGGCCCCAGCACGCGCGAAGCGCGTGCGTGGGGAACGTCCCCAGCAAGCAACCCAGGGGTCACGTGCTGCGCACGTGCCCCTTGGGCAAATTGCACGCAGCCCCCTGGACATCCTCCATATTGCGCTCCAGCCCCCGCCTTCCAGAGGCATGTGCCTAGCACGTGCCTACTGGAAATTTTGCAGAATCGCCCCCTCCAGTATTGGTAATTACATCGACACCCCCCAGCTGCACTTTATATTTATTCTATTTATTTATAGTTTTTGCATCTGTACCCCTGTGTTCCCCTGTGATTGTGGACCCTTTCTCTACATTATTTTATGAATCTAAAAATAGCTTGATGTTCATTAATTAATTCTCTACTATTTGACATCTTGTGGGTAATTTTGTGAGTGATGGTTAATTAATAAATATCTGTTCTGTGAAAATTGGCATATTTTACCCAATTCTTGCTCTGAAATTCATAATTGGTTAACCGTTGCTCTAAAAATCCCCGAAAAATCATATCTTGTAGAGTTAATTAGTCTTAACATTGTGCCCAAAAAGATTTGAATTTGCATGCATATTTTGTCCTGTAAAAATCATTTAGCATATTTTAGTATTTAATTTTTAGTAGGTATTAAACCCCACATTTTTGAGGTCTAGGATTTTTCTAAGATGTATTACCTAGTGATAGATCTTAGATAATTTTAGTTCTCGAAAATAAGTAGGTTTAATATTTATTAAAATTAAATATTGAAAATTAATGTTTGCATCCATAAAAAATTCATATTGCATCCAAAAATTCCAAAAAAATTACAGCGCATCCATTTCATCATAATTTACATTGTGGCCAAGTTTCATAATTTTCGGACATTGTTTGGTTGACATTTACATTTTAGTCCTTGAAATAAGGCCAAATTTGCATTTTGCATCCTCTATTGCATTGAAAATTCCAAAAAAAAGACCGCCTCGAAAACCGAACTTGAACTTTGATAGACTTAATTCTAGGTTGTTCCTTTGCCTCCTTGTGATCGACCTTGGGACTTGCCCAAGTAAAATAAACATAAAACCACGAGATCAAAATTGAACAAATTATTTGTGGTATTTTCTTGACCGTTTCCGATTGCCGCCTACAACGCACAATACGATAAAAACACATTATTAAAAGCAGCATTACCGGATTCGTCAGGCTGCTTGGGAGAAGTTAGCAATGCGGGCATGCATCTGGTTGAGTTGCCCCAAAGGGTAGAACTTGTGCAGAAAGGCAGACTTCAACTCTTCCCAAGTCATGATGACTTTCCCCAAGTGATTAATACAGTGGAGTACTTTGTCTTGCAGGCTGAATGGAAATGTCGTCATCTTCACCACTCTTAACGGGATGTTAGGATAGTGTGTCGTTCCACATATGCACCTAAATTATTGAAGGTGGATGTATGGTTTCTCATTTGAATTCCCACAGAGTGTAGGAAGGAGTGCCAAGAGTTGAGGCTTCAACTCAAAATGAGAATGGATGGCAGGTATCTGTATCCATTTGGTAACTTGTCCCCAGATGAATCCAAATTTCATCATCTTTCTATCATTTTGGCCTCAAAAACCCTAGCAAATGCGTGTAAATATCATTAATTCCAGCATCTTAGCATTCATGCATGTGCATGTAATTAGTGTATAAAATATTGTAATTAAAGCCAAAATTATAGAATAAATAAAAGAAAAGAAAAAGAATAAAATATTGTAAATATTTTATGACCCAAAACCCTGAGACCTAGGCATCTCGATGACTAGGTCGACGCTGAATTAAGTAGGGGAAGATAAGATCCAAAATACAATAAAACACCTCTTATTTAATTCATTCTTTATTCATTTGGGACCTATTTTTGGTTCCACTTTTTATACCTCAAATAAAGAAACTTTGCACATGAAAGATGTAGATATTAAATAAATAAAAATACAAAATTGATTTCACTCAAAAATAATATACAGATAAAATGTTATGATCTGAATAAAAATCCAGAATCCCAACTTCCCAGACCTGTATCTCGCAAATAAAAACTCCAAATGCATCAAACTCACTTTAATTGTATATAATTTAAAATAAGCTATCTAATGGCGGTGGTTTCGCATTTGGCGGAGCTACGGTTTGAAAGTTGAGTTTTGGCCCCTATTGTATATTTGTATACTAGATTAAAATAATCGTTTTATTATTTAATCATTATTTTTATAATTTTACATTTTTATAATTTTGTAAACAATATTTATAATATATTTATAAATTAAAATCAGAATAGAAACCTAAATAAAATACAAAAATAAAATACTTGTAGATAACACCTAGGTATAATACCTACAACTATACCTGTATAATCAACACTTCTATTTTATTACATGTACAAAACACTTCAGAAAAATAAAATAAAAATATATTTGTGTATAAAAATATTCTATAAATTTATAAAATAATAAACAAAAATAAATAAAATTAAATTCACAAAATAAAAATAAAGTAATAAAATATATAGATATATATACCTATATAGCCTAAAAGGGTAACTTGTAAAATTATACCTCATAAAAATAATTTAAAATCGCCATAAAATAATTTAGAAAATAACAAACATTTTTCATTTTATAACCTAAAAATAATAAAATCATTTTATATTTTTAAATGATTTAATAAATCTTTTTCTAGGGATTTTTCCTGGTTGGTCCACGTGGCCAACCAGGAGCCAGCCCTAGTTGACCTCGGTCAACTGGTCGTCCTTCACCTTCTGCCATTGTCAGACCTCGTTGCGCCCCTATTTCTCGATTTTTTTCGAGGTCAACACATTCCTCTATTCGTGTCAAGCCCTAAAGGACTGTTGTTCCTAGATGAACCCTCTTTCACGCCCTAGGCTTTCCTTGGACCGAGGAGCGGCGATTTAAGCCATCATCCTCGACCTTTGGAGCGTCTGATCCATATCGTCAAACCTTACTTAAGCGACCTCCAACTTTCAAGCCCATTTTTGAACCCCTCTTCCATCAGTGTATCTCCCCCCTTCGTGCCTCATCGCGAGAAGAAAGTGACAGCTCTTCTCTCCGACCTTCGGGTGGGTCGAGCGACGCCTGAGGCGGCTCCATTCACCTCCACCATCTCGCCGGTGTCAAGGTACTCTCCCTCTGGCCCCGACCATCGAGGCAGCTTCTTTATCCCCTTATTTTCGTTGCGTTTTCTTCTCCTTAGCTTTAGGAATATTTTCCCCCAAAAACCTTTCGATTTCGTCACTCGATTCGCCCTTCACGTGATCCTCGCCGGAGTGCACCTCCGACCACCCATCGTTCCGCCACTTCTCACTACCATTTTGCATCCACGGGGTCCAGGCAATTTGCCATGGACCCTTTCACCCTTTCTTGCAGGTCAACGAGTCTTAACGAGCGCCTGGGGGTCATTTTGACCTTCGCCGGAGACCCACGAAGCCTCCCAGCTCCGACGTCGTCTCCAGCGAACTCCAGCCTTCATCGGAGTGTTTTAGACCCCCCAGCAGATAGAGGACGCCTCCAGGAGTCTCCATGGCGTTTTTGAAGCTCAAAGAATGCAGGAGGACAGAGTTAGAGCTCGGAGAAGGTCGCCTCGTCAGCGCTCCTCCCTTGTTCTTGCTCCGACCTCTGGAGCCGTTGGATCGAGGCCCGAGCTCCAGGTGGATCTTGACCGTTGGATCATCCCCCGCTCCGCACCGTCAGATCCGCGGGGATCTTCTAATCCAGGCCGCCAGAGCGAAGCGTCATCGTTGTATGAGGGCGTGACACGTGGCAAGTGGAGCGCCCTCGACCGTCGGATCGTGTACGAGGCCTTAGGCGTGGGTATTTTGCATCTCAAACCTTGCCTATTGTTGTATTTATTTTTAGACCCTAAACTTTTGTCTGTAGCGTAAAAACTTGTGTAATTTTTGCATCTAGACCCTCGCACTTTTATTATTTACATTCAGGTCCAGTCCACGTCACCTCACGTGATCTGTGCACGTGGGGTGGTGGTGATTTTGCAAGGACCCCCTCACGGGTTTAGTTATTTAGCTCTAGTTGGGTAAATTGCATCTAAGCCCTTGGTGTTTCTGATATTACGTTTAGGTCCTTCCAAGCGTGTGCAAGTCACGCGTAGGGTTGGAAAATTTGCACTTGTGCCTAGCGGCTTTGCTTATTTGTATAAACTCCTGGAAATCGATTTATTGGTTATATATTTTGCGTGAAAATTGCATATTGGCCCTTGTATTTCGTGATATTTGCACTTCTACCCCTGCCAGCTGTGTGACTTTTATTGGTTGTTTGTATTTATTTAGTGCATCATTAACTCGAAAAATTACCAAAAAAATACCATAGGCTCCTGTTGCATTTCTCATTCATGTTATATTTTTGTATTAGATTTTTATTGCATTTTCATAATTAGTAAAAAAATAAGCATTTTCAGCACTGTTTGTAGTAGAAAATCCATAAAAAATAGTAAAACTTTTTGAAAAAATCCAAAAAAATTCTATTTTGTGTGTTTCAGTGTCTTTTAGCTTCAGACCAAAAATCATTAAAAATTTCAAAATAAAAATCTTAAAAATTAGAAAACTCTAAAAATCTTCATAAAAATCTAAAAAAATTCAAGAAAAATCTTAAAAATCCAATTTCAGTTTCTAATGTTTCTCTGATTTATTCTCTTTTATTTAAAATTAATTTGAGGATTTTTAGACTCTGATTTCTATTTTTAATCCTCATTTTAATTTCGGTCAGTAGTTTAATTCACTGTTTTCTTGTATTTGGACTTTTAAAAATACCAAAAATATTCAGAAAAAATTGCAAAAATCACAAAAACATCATAAAATTATAAAAATCAAAAACATTTTATTTTCTGAATTTTGGCTATTTTTCTCTATTCTTATAAATACCCTATTATCTTTTTTTCTTAATTTGTATATATTCTATTTATAACAACATAAAAATATAAAATATAGAAAGAAAATATAAAATCAGTAAATTAAAAATCAAAATACAAAATTATAAAATTAAAAATTAAATAAAAAATATAAAATAAAAAACCCACAAAAAACTTGCATACTTGTAGACAATTGAATCACACACATTTTTAGCACTTTGCTTGATCTATCCTGCTTGCTCCCTAAATTCGACACTCTACACATACTTGCACTATACACATTTCTATAGAGTTAAAAATAAATTTGACTCCACATTTGTTTTTCATCGCTTCGTTTATACTATTGTGGGTTCATTGTTGACTAATTAGGGTTTCTTGCGGGTCGCCACATCGACATTGTAGTCCCGCCTTGTGTGGACTATTTAGATCTGCGATAAACCCTAGTTATCATCCCCCACTGAGGTAGTAAGTCTCATTGAGGGTCGGCTTGGCCAGTCCTCCTCCTGGACCTACTGCTCCACCTCCAAGGTGTCAAACCTCCTATCTCTTATTCATCTCTTCCTCCTCCTTGGTTCTCTCTTTTCCTTCTCAGGTCAATAAACATATCCTGGAAAGCAACCTGCACTGCATGGTCGGTGAGTTGTTGTTGGATCACCTGTATGGAGGCGAGGAGCTGTGCATTCATCGCATTCTAATCGGGAAGTTGGCCTGACTGTGATTGTGGTAGGTGATGAGATCCCTTCCATTTTCCTCCGGGAGCAATTTCTTTCTCTAGATCTGACTGGAATCTGACATAATCTGTGAGTCCAGGTTGGGCTCTAGATCTACACAAGGAATGATGACTTGATCAGTCTATATTAAAGCACCAGCTGAAACAAATCAGTCTATGTTAAGGTCAACATGGAACTTCATTAAGGATGGAGAGGTATAATGAGTGAAAACAATTTCCATCCAAAATGGACAGATTTTGGGACAACAAAGATCCTGTATTATTTGGTAAGACGGGGAGTCTGGAGAGCAGTTCGTGGAGTCCAAACCGTATTCTCGGGAATCACCTCAAATTATTTGAGAAGGCGAATGCATGGAATTGATGTGGGTGTCAGCGGAGTCCCGATCAAGCCATCCATGAGTCACCATCTTGAAGATCAAAGAGGAGATCGATGGTGGAGGAATGATACAGAGATCAACAAGGAATAAAAGGAGTGCAAAATAGTAGCATGGCTAAAAAGCGGGCGGGGGTCAAATGAGAATAAAAGAAGAGTAAAATGGGGGCAAAATTGGCACGAGTATGCAGGACTTTGATCTTGGACCTTAATCTATTCAAACACATGCAATACAAGTTTTGAATTCACAAACACAACTCAAGTGAGCTGTAAGAGTTCCGCTATTTTTTATCTTTTCAATTTTATGGTTGTATTGCAGGTAAATCTTTTAACAAGTCCTTAAGTATGCTAATACTATAGGAGCGTGTGTACTACTAGGCAAGTGCCTCGTACTGCTTCCACCTCCTATGTAACATGTGATTTGCTCACTGAAAGGTCTTTGATCTCGTTCCTAGGGGGATACTAAACCAAAGAATAGAGAAAGGAAACCAATAGGCGAAACCACTATTTTGGACCAAGCTCGCAACATAATCACTCATGAGCGCGTAAGGTCCTACTCAGATATAAATCGATGAACACCCGTGAGGGTGTGGCCTAAGCTCACTACTTCATACCAAGTCGATGTTCTACACAAGGTGGGAACACCATCGATGACAAGGCCCTACTCGATCGTATACTATAGAAGCGCCAATACTTTGTCGTCTTAGGTGATAATCAAAGCGCCACAGATCGGGATTTGTGCTCTACCTTACGGGGTCACGCCTCACTCAGTCTGGAGTGTACCTGAAAGTAATGAGGGCTTTATGAACCCAAAATAATGATGTCCACTATCAATTTTAATTAAGGTCAAGTTTATTTAGCAATCCCATTTTTAATTTTTGGGTTTTCACTTTTTTGGGGGTATATTTCAAAGAAATGCGCCTAACGATTTTTTGGTATATTCTTTTGATCCTAAATGTGATATAAAATAGGGTGAGAGAGCAGAAAAGCAATGCAAGTGGAGACGAAGATGATAATCTCACCCTCGTCTCAAATGATGTATGTAGAGAAAGAAGACTCACAGTGCTTTCCAGTGCTCTCCATGCGGGATGCAAGGCAGAATTTATAAATATTTATACTATACGGTGGTATGCAAGGGTATAAAAGCATCCTAAAAGAGAATTTCTTATTATCAAGAAGAACCAAATGCTAACTACTCAAAAATGGATGCAAGTGTTCGGTCTTGGAAACCCCTCGGTGCCCGCCACAATGGGTCCTGCAAGCGTTGTATGGGGTTTCTCATGGTGCACGGTTCCAAATTCATATAGTTTGCAATTTAATTTTTGACTAAGTCCAAGCGAAGTAATCTATAAGAACATGCTTCTATTATGGCTTTGGACCTAGCTTACCGAATCAAACAATCCTAAATCTAGGGGCTCCAATCACAGAATACAAAGAAAAAGAAGGGCGGAAAACTCAAAATTCGAGAAACAAAATAAAATAGAAAGGCCAGAAACACGAAAAACTGCAACGAGGCCCCCAGGTGAACAAACACATGGGCAATGGACCTCGCAGTGAAGAATAGTGTCCAAGTTATTGCAAATAATATCAATAAAATAAATGGCACACTCTCCAACAACATAAGGACAAAATGTGGCTAAGTTTGCTTCTTCTTCACCTCTCTCTACCTCCTCCCTTGCTCTCTCCAACTATCCCAACATGAGAATGGATCGTCTCCTTGCGGCCCGGGTGGGTCTACCTCCTAAGAGACAGTTGTTGCCACGTGGTCCCTCTCAACAAAAGTAAACAAAGACAAGTTCTTAGAAACATATAAAATAGTATCAAAAGCATAAAATGAAAGAAGAAGAATGAGAAATATATACAACACAAAATGCTACAACATGTTGATCTCCGACAATGGCGCCATTTGTTCATCCACCCAAAACCCTATGGACTGTCTTGTGGGCCACACAAGGCAGGACCACCGAGTTGTTGTGATGACGGTCCGAGAAGCTAAGGTGATAGATCAAGCAATAAAGAATAAATGTGTGAATCAAAATTTATTATTCCCTACAAAAAGTATACAATTACAAGAAGAGTAGGGATCAAACACAGGAAGCAAAACGTGGTAGCAAGGTATATTATTTATGAATAAATAATATGTACATATGTATATGTATGCATAATGTAAATCAGGGTGTGCGAGTTTTAATTAAATAAATCAACAACTAATATTTATTTATTTATTATTAGTATTATTATATTTTTTATTTATATATATAACTATATAGAGATGAATATATATTGTATATGGTAATATAATTACAACTGTAGCTATAAATAAATAAAAATTATAGAATATTTTCTTGTGTTTTATCCAATTTTTTATTGTTTTTGTGATTTTTTGGTGAATTTTTACTAATATTTTTGTATTTTGAAAGTCCAAAATATCCCAAAATATAGATTAAATAAATGAGCCAAATTGTTTCGAAAATTAAAAATATTAAATAAAGTTAAAATTTTGCAAAATAATTCTTAATTACTAATATATAATGAAAAGAAAATTCAGGGATAGAAAAAATATTTTTGGATTTTCAAGAGATTTTTTTATAATTTTTATAACGATTTGGTAGCTTTTTAATTTTTAATCATTTTATTTTCTATTTTTATGGATTTTTGGCTTGGAGTTGTAAAAATCTATAATAAACAAAATATTTTTTTAATTTTTTCAAAAAAGTTTATTTTTTTGTATTTTTAAATGTAAATAGGAACAAAACATGCTCTTTTTTATTTTTAGAAAATAAGAAAAATGCCTAAAATGCAAAACTAAAATTATAGCATGAAAGTGTATGCATGCAAGAATCTACTCCTATCTTTTCATGATTTTTGGTACACTGATATTATTTATAAAAATTAAAGAACAAGCATAAAAGTTCTCTATAATTTGTACCCATTTTCTTTTGCTGACAAATTCGGGTGAAATGAGAATAAGCCTAGACTTAGAGATAATAGAGGATTTAGATTTTGTGAATATTCTAGTACCATGCTTAATGTTGTAGGATATACTTGTCTAGTAAGTTGGGAAGAGCTATCACTTTCACACACAATTCAAATTCAACTCAAGTTTAAAGAGAATATCTGTTGATCAGGATGATCTGACTTGACCTAAGGATGTATCCGAATGGAATTGATAAAACTTGAAGACCGTTGAATCGAATACTCGACTCTAATGAAGCTCGAACACATTGTTCATTTAAAGGTCGACTCCGCCTTTGTTTGTTATTTATTCAGACTTGACTTAAACTCTTAGAACTTTGTATGGGTGTCCACTATAAACCCCATGTGTACCTCCTATAGATCATTCTCCGTTTCTTTGTGAATATCATTATTTTGCTCGGGACTAGCAAAAGTGAAGTATGGGGGATGATGAATCAATGATTATCATGTTTTTATACCTATTATTGAGCAAAAACCATGTTTAATCAGATGCAGTTTCTTGATTTCTTGCATAATTTTCATTTATGACTTTCATGCATATTGCTTTCAAAATCATCTGAAAAATTGCATATCAATTCTTACATAACAAATTAAAGAAAAAGAAAAAAAAGAGTCTTTTATTAATTACTTTTTGTTAATAAATATGAGCTTTGTTCCCATATTAAGTTTCCAACATTTTATTTTTATTTTCCTGTGTGTCTTAAAAGAGGCCAAAGGAGCTCTCATCCTCTTCCCTTTTCATTTGCAAAAAAATTTAAAAAGAAAATCGCTACATGACAAAATAGATGACATCATCATGATGTCAGCATTTGGAAAAAATAATAACAAATAAATAGGATGTTGGCATCAGCAATGATGTTAGCCCCCTCTCATCTTCTTCTCCAGCCAATTGACGCTGCCAACTCCTCCTCTTCCCAACATCATCGCCGCTTCGCCTTAGCCTCCTGTCGCGCAACCACCACAGTAGTTGGTCTCCTCCCAACACCAACCGTCACCACCCTTTATAAGATGGAGAGGGGAGGCACCACCATGAAGGGACCCATCACTGGTGAAGAACCCAACTCCTCCGCTGACCCATCGCGGCCCGTACCTCCCCCCCTTCTTGCTCTACCATTGTCGTTGTTGTCCTCCTTGCTACCACTCCTCTTGGCATCGTCTCCACCATTGTCGCCACCATCGGCCTCCTCTGCCTCTGCCATCCATGACTGGAGGAAGAAGAAGGGGTCCAGGGACCCCTTCTTAATTTTGATTTTCTTTATTTTTTTTAAATTTTGGACCTAGTTGCAATTTTACTGAACGTTGATATATTCACTATTGTTTTTCCATTTTTGCATTTTATGTTCCATGATATTTGTATTTTTATTATTCAAGATTTTCCTAATTACATTTCAGTCCTCTAGGGACTTTCTTAAAATTTTCCTAGAGTTTATTTCTTTTCCTGTAATTTTCCCATTAAATGCTTTTTATTTGGTTAATTTCACTTCCATCCAGCTACTACTTAATAATTACAATTAAGTCCTTAGTTTTAATTTTATTTATATTCATGCTCTTAGATTTCTTAGAAAAATACAAAATGCCCCTAACATTTTCAAAAATAATAAAAAAATAGCAGAAAAAACTAAAAAAATCCCATAAAATTACTATGTGATCCTTATAATGTCTAGAAGCTAGAGGTTTTAATATTTTTGAAATCCTAGAAGCAAAAAGAGAAATAAGATTTTATTTGATTCATTAACATAAAAAATGCCTTTATAAATATAATAAAAATCCGTAAAGAGACCCTTTAGATCGATCCTCTACTTGTTCTATGTGTATTTTAATATATGTTAGCATGCAGTTGAATAAAATTTATCTGAATATCTCGGTTTTGTGTGTGCACATAATGACACATAAAAACACACTTTTAGCGCACTGAAAATCGAGTCTGCAAAAACAATTCTTGCACAAGTGTTCTGCCACAACATCTCTAAATTGTTTCTTCATTAATACACATTTCATGCAGGGGCAAATGATCTTCCCATCCATGTCAACTATTCTATCTCCTTGGGAAAAAGAAAAACTGAGAAAGCCTTCTAAACCAATTAGAAATGGCATGCAAATGGATCCATTCACTACACAGTTATGCATCAAATCCCTTGTCGCGCTCATTGCTCCACCTACAACAAAACCAAAATAGGTAATTAGTCACATAGTTTGATATAATGAAGACTTCTCCTCATTATTCTTTGCGAGCATCCTATTTTTATTATTGAGGTAACAATAAAAACTACCCAACAAGCATGACTAGCACAAGAAGCTTGTGACATCTCTTCATTTTCTTCTAAAAGTATAATTAAAGTCAATCTTTTGTGCAAACACATCTTCCATGCCCATTTCTATTATACTCATCTTCTGGGATGGCACATTATTCATTCTCATATTCTAGTTGTAATGAACCTCTTCTATTCCCTTAGTCCCACCATAATACTCCCACCATAATACTCATCTACAATATGACAGTAGTTATCACTTATCGGTACCTTAACTATATTTATTTTTTATCTTTCCTAACATTATGATATTCATTTATTCATGACATAAGATGACATGGAAAAATTTTGAGATACAGTCGTGCTATCAGTTCGCAACAAATTTTGTCTATGTACTCCTTGTTATTAGTTCACAATACATCATATATTCACAGATAGATATTCATCACTAGATATTCACCTATATCTCCCTCATAATTAGAATTGCATGCACCCATGCATGGAAAATACATTGGAATCATTTAAAGTTCTAATGATAAAACATCATTATATTTATCATTGCTCAACATTGTCATCCTACTATAGATATTCTCATACTGTAAAGTTCATGACTTTACATGATAACACCAAAAGCGAGTACCTTACTTCTATAATGGTACCTTACCGCGAAAGCGATAACTTATTCTGTTGAATTGTATATATAATGCATACGCTAATTTCTAGAATTCCAAATCCATATTAATTCCATATCGAACTATACAGCTAGAGTCCCCGTGTGATCAAATTCAGAACTTCCTTTTAGCAATGTTATTATCCAACAAGGGGCTTTTAGATATTTTGATTTTGGAAGAAAAAGCCCATTTAAGGGATTTCCAAATTGAAGTTACTAAGTACACTATTTAAAAATAAATTGTGCTCTTTTACTCCATTTTCTGTATAATATCAGCAAATACTTGACCGAATTACCCATGAGAACAAAAAGGACGAACATAAGACTGGTGTATGTTGGTATTACTACCATCTCATGCTAACCACCTCTAAATCTCATATGATATTACAATGCACGTTAATATTAGATGCATAACATCTATAGTCTTAGATATTATAAGCAGAATATATCGTAAACTAATCTCTAGCATTAAAAAGTCAAATCAAATATTAGATCCAGAACATTTATGGCATATAAACAGAAGCAATCATAACAGATATTGTTTACATGCTGTCTATATTCATGTAAATATGAACACCTAACGCAGGAGCAATATTCACTAAAGGCTTTGGATAGGTCCATCATTAAAAAAAGCATCTTTAGAACAAATAGATCAATCACATGAGCACTACAACAAGATAAACTAATATTTTTGGAGATATTGCCATATGCTAGTACTGTTGTTGTCACCTACATGCCTCGTGATCATGCTAATCCTCTTACTTGTACTTTTCCATTGAAGAAAATAAGAGGATAAGTCCCGAAATATTGACTTTTTAAAATATAAAAGGTTAGATCTATCTGTTGTGGGTCACTTGAACAATAAGAAAATCAAACTATGAAGTTGGGCGGACTGTTAGTGACGAGGATGTTGAGGTGGGCTGGAAAGCGGCAGCCTGGAGAGCGATGGTTGAACATGAAGAGGAGCCCGGTGGTGACAAGGATGCAAAGGTGGAGTAGAGGTGGACTAGAGAGGTGCAACCTAGAGAGAGGCAACCTAGAGAGGATGATTTGGCGGTTCAACGTGGAGAGGAGGAGGCAATGGTGTTCCGAGGGGAGGTGGCGATGAATAAAAGACAGCGACCTAGACAGGGGCAACCTGGAAGGGAGTACATAGAGGCGGAGCTAAGGTAGCTTGGAGAGAAACCTCCTTGAGGAGGTCGCAGGTGGCTTGGAGACAGGCAAACTGGAGAGGAGGACATAGAGGTGGAGAGGGGCAGCCTAGAGAGATGTCGTAGACGATTGGGGGGATGGATGGAAGGGGGGAAAACTAGGGCTTCTAATGGTTTAGCCTGCGAAGCCAAATTTTTCCAGTATTTTGCTACCCCCTATCTACTACATAGTGGTAGTAAGGTAGTCGTAGTACTTACTACAACATCTACGACTACCAATAGTTGTAAAATGGTCTTGCTTTTTATTGCGACTACAATATAGTGGTAAAGTGGTCGTAAAGTAGTCCTTAAAAATCTATATCTACATTGGCACTAGATGTGGTAGCAAATCTGTAGTAGTGAAATCTGTAATTTCTTGTAGTCTTGACATCATCATCCTCTTCTTCTTCTTCTTTTACAACATCGGTAGGCATGAAGATCCTTTTTCCATGAGAGAATGTGGGAGATGATAACAGAGGAGAGCAGCGAGAAGGAGGAGGTGATGCACTAAGTGAGGAGGATGGCATGGAAACTTTCAAGTACATGTCATGGTAGAGGAGGAGGAGACAACTAGAGTCCAATTGTTGAACATCAATAAAGAGCTTGTAGAGAAGTTCGACTTAAGAGTTGGAAAACTGGGATAGTCATTAGCCCAACTAGCAACATTAATGTTATGAGTCATCATTAGATTTGCATTCTCTTTTGTCTTGTGGAAGTGCAAAGAAAATCATCCATCATGTCCTGCTAGGTGAAATCATATCTAGGGGACATATAATAGTCCTAATAGGTCCACATCTTGTCATAATAAGATGAGGTTGGTTGAACCAGAGGTACATATATGTTGAATAGAGAATCAGTCTGTTGCAGCTAACAAGCTAGCTGGGCAATCGTTGCATTGACCAACCTCTGATTCAAATAACAACCAACCCACAATAATATTAAGTGATCAAAATGCGTGTGAGTTAAAATTTATTATAACTATACATGAACGTATATAGATGTAACTATGTAAAGTGATAAACAATGGGAACACAAGGGCTAGAGAATTATTATTAATTTTCTACCTGATGATAAACGCGCTCCCTCTATAACTAGTAGGTTACTGGACAAGAGCCTGGCGGCAAGTAGAGGAAGATAGAGATCCTGTGCAATGCCATTCTAAGTGGTACCATCGCCGCTTCGAAAATCAAAACCAAGGTTCTCTCGGACATCAATCATACGTCAACAAAAATCTGCTATTTGTCCAAGAGGAATAACACTTCAAACTCGAGATTATTGCTAATTAATAGTTGTTACTTTTTTACATTTTTAATTTTACTTATTTTTTGTGCATTTTTAATTATATTTAATTTTTGTGGATTTTAAATTATTTTTTGTTTTAATTATTAATTGCTAATTTCAATTTTTTTAGTTTTGTAATTTTTAAATTTCTTTTTGATTTTTTTTAAAATAAGGTAATATTAATACATATAATAATAGAACTGTATCTTATAAAAGTTACATATAACATATAGACAATATAGCTTTTAAATTTTTATAAGTCGTAATGAAGTCAAAATAAACAAAATAATTATTTTTATGCTTTTTAACATTTTCTCTATTTTGGTACTTTTATTTATTTTTTATGATTTTTATGAATTTTTTAGAGTTGAAAATCTTTTAAATTGTGAATATATTTCCCAAACATGTTTAGGGTTTAGTCAAATATATCAGTCCAAAATTAACACAAACTATTATTTACTTATAATTTACATAATAAAGAAAATAAAAACGATAAAGAAGTATTTTTGGATTTTTATAGAATATTTGCTAATTTTTATAAAATTGTTAAGGTTTTGTGATTTTATACTTTATACTTGTATTTTTTTAGTGATTTTGGATATTTGGTAAAATATAATATAGCTAATATATTTTTTTGGAATTTATAGAGCTGTATTATAAAAAATGGATTCTTATAGCTATACATGGGAAAATGTATGTTTTTAAATTTTTATAAATGAGAAAAATATTGTTAAATGCCTAATAAAATTTTTTCTTGAGATATCATGGTTCCAGGCATCTATCCTATTTCCATAATTTTTGGCATAAAGAAATTATTTAATAAAAGAAATATACACAAAATTAAAAAAGATAGATGGCAAGGATCTATTTGCAATATTTAAAAATTATAACTTCATTTATGAACATATCGAGAATATAGAACTAAATATGCAAATATCCTAAAAGTGCCTCATGTGTAAGACCATGTGAGGTGAGCTGGCAAGGCCTGATAGTAAGTACAAATAAGTTCGGGGTCCATATGCAAATAAACTTATTTATTTTGCACATGATCTTCATTTTACAATACTAAAATCTAAATATAAAAAGCGGGAGGATACACCTGAAATATCCCTATGAGAGGTTCATATGGGGAGCGTGGCTCGTAATGTGTGGCTCTGGATCGTCCACGTCGCCTCACTTTTGATCGGACGATAGAGAGGAGACAACGCTTAATGATTAATCAAGGACTTATATTAGATCTGGGCCCAACTTCTTCATTCAATAGCTCTGAGATGCTCACAAAGAATTGGGAAGAAATTCTTCCCTGTTGAGCATTAATATCTTATTCCTTCCTCCTCCGACCACCACTGCCAATGCTGACCATCCTGAAACCTTCCTAAGACACCTGCACAGCTGCAGGGGAGCTTCACAGTGTCTAAGCCTTATCAGAGGAGGCCTAGAAGTCGTTTATTCTCTGACCACCTGGGAGTGATGTTCCTCGATCAATTCCCCTTCCAGACACCTTCTCTATGACTCTCTCCTGTATGAAAAGTTTTTGGCTCAAGGGTGAATATCCTCGACCCAGATTGAAGCTGAATAGCACAGAGGTGAGATGAATGGGTGGATCTCCGGTGAAGTGGTCGAGGAGGCGACCGGTGGACCTGATCTTTGCAAGATCATGGGGGTCTGAAGGGCAATACATATGGAGAAGGTGTTGGAAAGGAGATGTGATGATCATGTGAGTCGTGGATAGTCGATTTCATGGTGAACAGATGGTCGGAGCTCTAAGATCCAGCGAACTTCGAATTTGAATTTTACGCTAAATGAAGCAAAATGACTTGAAATAAAATGTAAGGTTACACTAGAAATGAAATTGTGGAATTAAAAACCTAAGTCTAGTAGCTCATACTTGGTCGGAGACCAAGGAGAAGAGAACCTCTCCTGAAGCAAACTCTAATGAAGTGGAACATGCTCTGACACCTTTCTCCTCATCGTGAGTCATAGGGTCGGCCTTCCTGTTATAAAGGGGCATGCTTTAGAATGGTTCCTGGGGTTACAAGTGGTCAAGAGAGGATAAACAAGTGAGAGGAAGTGGAAGGTTTGATTTTATAGACAGAGAGAGGGGTGAAGTTGACCTTCAGATTGTGTGCAACATGATGGTGGCTGGTGAAGCATATAGGTATGGCAAGGTAGATGATGATGGGATGCACACTTTTGATGAAGGGCTCGAAATGAAGGGAAGCATGGAAGGTGGCGTAGAAATTTGGAGAAGAGGGGAAGGTCGGCGTTCTGACAAGTCACAAAAGGGTAGGCCATATGAGGTGGAGCTGTTGACTGGGGTCAACACTCCCTGTGTCCTGATTGGGTCACGTAGGACCAAATTAGGAGAAAACAAACAAAAATAAAAATAAAGAAAATTCAAAATAATATAGGAAATGACTTTATTTAAAAATAATCAAAACATGAAAATGTTTTTATATTATAAACTATTTTATCATGATTCTTATTTATTTTTATGTCCTTATTTATTAGTTGTTGGTATTTACATGTTCATATATAGGTATATATACATGTATTTTGTGTATTATATTTTTATTTGTATTTTATATACATAATACCATATTAGCATATTATATTTTTACAGCATTATTTAATACATATTTATATATTTTTATGATATTTTTATATTTTTATTTATATGTATAAACAACTACATGTATGTACATTATAAGTATAATATACCTACATTTTAGGGTTTATTATTTATTTTGGGTGCATTTTAAATATTTTTATTTATGTTTATATTTTTAATATGCATAACATAATATATATAATTATTCAAACTATAAAGATAGCAAAAATATAAAGAATAAAATAATGGGCTATATATATAAATGCCCAGTACAAATAAAAAGAATATTATCCCAAGAAGACAGTTTTGTATCTTAGCTCCATTTTCAATGAAATCACTTTCATTAGATAGATAATTTAATTTTAAATACAATGAAGGTGACTTTGGTTTGATTTGAGTTCATACAGAGTAGATATTGATCAATGCAGTTTGAGGTACATCTTTTTCATCTGAGTGTACCATGTGCACTGTGCATGTTTTTATGTTGGCAAATATTTTTATAATTTTTTACGCATTAATATGTACAAGTTTTATGTTGAAAACTTTATTGTTTGAGGTTTGTATAATAATAAATAAAATAGTATTATATCGAGCTATTTACACAATATACCAGTCTTAAAGAATTAAGGGTTTCTATGATATTGCCTATAGTATTTGGTACTTATCTCCCCTAATTTTATTCATGGTCAACCAAGTCAATATTTGACTTGATCTCAGGGTTTGGGGTCGATCAATATCATTGATACTTCCGTTATTTTTCTTTTCTTTTCTTTTTTATTCTTTAATTTTGGATTTAAATACAGGTAATTACATGCTAATTACATGTTAATTTATGTAAGTTAATGGTATTTACAAGTATTTTACTAGGGATTTAAAGTCGAGAAAGAAGAATAAAGGTGAATGAATGGCTATTAATCATCCCCAATACTTACCTTTTCTAGTCCTTAGCAAACACTTATTTGGAGAATAAGTGATGTAGAAGAGAAAATAAAGAAAAGAAAAATAAAAAACTTAGAATGATTATGATTTTTAAAATTATCTTCATAAAATCAAAATTTGGATCTCAGTCAGACCATTGGATTGTTAGTTTGTTGGAACCTTATTGAGAATAGGATCTAAAACTTAACAACACTTAAGTTCCACAATGCTCTGTTCAGTTCGCCTCAATAGTAAGGTCAGAATAAGTTTTTTTATATGCAAACTCTTACGACTATGAGTCTCACTTGTACAATGTATGTGATTTATAGCTCTTTTCATTAGAAATGGCAAGAAACTATCTTCATCCGTAAGGTAACCCTAATTCCCTATTGTAGTTACTCTTTCGTCGAGAAGCGGGGTATTTCCTTGTAAGTTCAAGACTTCAAGTACAACCGGCTCAAAGAAGAGGAGGTAGAGAAGAAGAATGGATTGTGACCAATGTAGTAACATATCCTTTGGAGCTTGACTAGTGTAGCCATGTCTCTAGCTATAGGCTACCTTGTAACTTTTACTTTGAAGTATAATGCCTTGCTTATCGATACATAACTTCGACAGGAATGATTTTTCATTGACTTTTTGTCCATCTTTTTGGAGTCTTATTTCATACATATTCTTTAAAACATACATGTACAACATCATTAACATAAGGAGTTTTTCTTCTTGAGACAATAGACTATCCCTCTTCTGAAGCTTTATTACACCCCACAATGTCTATGCGACTAGATCGGGTTGGGGGTGCACTGGCCTCCTATTGGGTTGGTGTATGTTTCCATAAGCGTGCTTCTTGATCTAAAGAATTCTGCCCTCACCACCTCATCTGAATTGAGCTAAGTACAGAGTGCTTGTCCAAGTTAGGTCACTATCAACAAGGGCCATGGATGCACTTCGAAATATTCTACTTAGGCTAATCAAGATGAGTGAACATAGTCTAGTGGACTCAATTAATTAAGTCATATTGACCTAAAAAGTCTTAATTCCAGTTCCGATAAGGTCCACGTGAAATTAAGTGGATTAAGGTTTAAACCAAGATCCAATTTTCAGATTTTATTTGGATTAATTAAATTGTGAAACAATATTCTAAAAAAAATGTGAATGCAATGCAAAATATTTTATGAAGAAAATTGTCTGGTTTTGAACTTTTTATGGTATTTTCAAAAAGTTTTGTGAATTTTTATGGAGGTTTGAATATTTCAAATTTTAGGTCTTTTTGAAAAGGATTAGCGAATTAAATGTATTTACAAGCACTAATAATGATTATACAAATTTATAAAGGATTTTATACAGGTATATACATGTTTTATACAAGAGTTTCATTTGGAATATTGTTGTAACATGATTATTCACCAGGTCTCCAAAACTATTTGAAAATATTTTCGCAAACATTTTTACAAATACTTTAAAAAATATTTTTTTGCATAAATTTTGTTCAAACATTTTTACAAATAATTACAATGATTTTACAAGGGAATTATTTTTCAAAGGTTTGAAAATATTTTACAAAGATGTTCAAAAGATTTTTCAAAATTATTTACAACCATTTCCAACTCATTTGCAAAACATTTTACAACCATTTTCTACAAGAGTTTTACAATTATTTTATTATATACCCTTACCCACTTTATTAGACATATTATTGACAATACAATAAAGTACGAGTTATGGCTAACATATATATATATATATATATATATATGACCCCCACATACTTAGCTTGAACTATGTCCTCATAGTGATCAAGGAGCAACAAAGAAAGACATAACTCATGCTAAGTATATAAAAGATCTATACTGCAACGACTCAAATAAAAGAATAGGAAATCGATCGCCCCCCCTATGCTTATGATTAATTAATCCTAAGTATAGAAGACTATACACTATGCAGGGATGATCGAGGGTTAGAATTCACAAAATTAACGTCTCAGATTGTCTTCCCCTATACTTAGGGCAAAATGTCCCTAAATATAGAAAAGAATATCAACTAGTTTGAAGAAAAGCGAGAGAATAGACATGATTAAAATCGAAATCAAAATAAGAAAGAATGAACAATATTACCCCCCCCCCCATACTTAGGGTAAAGTATCCCTAAGTATAAGCAACAACGGGAGTAATAAAATAGAACGAATATGAATAACATAGTGTCTACAACACCTATACTTAAGATAAAGTTCATCCTAAGCATAGCATACAGATTCTAAGAGATGGTTGGGATGTAAAACAACAAACGGGAGAATGAAAGAATAGAAATACGAGACACATATATACAAGGGAAACACTGTTGAGATGCCTCTCAACAACTGCTAAAGTTTACGCCCCTAGCTAGGCGTAGATGCTAGGACAACATTGTATCAATGTTCAGGACAACCTCGTTAAAGCGAGTGTCGTACTCTCGTCGTTGTCTCTATATAAGAACAACATGAAGTATACAATGAAAATTAAAAAAACATGAATAAACAATAAAGTGGGTGTTTTCTATCGGGTAAATAAAATCCAAAACTATGCCAAGATCTGGTAGCATCAAAGGAGTAATTGACTTAAAAGAATAGAAAGAATAGATAGAGTCCATACAAATGAACATGGAGAAAGAAGGACCAGTTGTGGAATCCTCAATCTCATATAGATAGGAAAAGTCAAGATCAGGAGACTCACAACAAAATTGGATCTTCGATGCACATGATAGAGAAGTTAGGCAGATCAAATGTCTAAAAGCATGACCCATCCTTGCGAGGGTCGTCAAGGAGAGAAGATTCAGAAGACTTAATCTTGTAATCCGACATATCAGATACATAACCATGAAGTGAAATCGAGTATAAAGAAGATGGTGCATCCTCCCTCAACCCTCAGGGAGTGATGCAAACTCATCGGTGAAATTTGGGGCAATGCGGGTAATCTGCTGATCCTCAAAAAATCTATCATACTCATTTATCAGGAGGACAATTGGCTCATATTTGATGATATATATATATATATATATATATATATATATATATATATATATCTGACATATTAAAATGGGGACCCACACATTACTCCATATGCTCAACTGGTTCAGGATATTCATTAGCATATAAGAAGTTCCTCTGAGTAAGGGGATCATGGAGGTTAGGACATGAGAAGTGGATCGGCTCATAAGACGGGTGGTAAACTAATGGAAACTAGATGGGTATGTAAAAATGAAAGTTCCCCATGGTTATATCATCGTCCATTGTCAGTACGATCGCATCGAGTATTTTCCATGACTGGTGTGTATTTTGTGATTCCTTGAGAAGTGCATCACACTAATCTTGTCCTAAATTCCCCAAAAATTACACTCTCATATCAACCTAATAATGGCATGATTCAATATATGCAGCATCCCATCCACGTGTCTGATAACTCAATTGAGCCAAGGAACCAAGGTTCGGTCTTGGAGGGCATGTGGTGTCCGACAAGTTGGATCTGGTAGTCGCTATATCAGCCTCTCTCATGGCATGTGGCTCCCCAACTAATTGAATCGTCAACAATCATCCCACATTTTAAATGCAATAAATGTAAAGTGTGATTTAAAATTTCTTAGATTTAACTCTACAAAAAAAGTGTATAGGACAAGTCTATAGAGTGTCAAACCACAGAGAGAAAATAATGGATAGCTTAATTATTGCTAGTTAATAATAATAATAATAATATTTTTATTTTTAAACCTTTTCTTTATTATGTGGGTTTTTAATTTTGTTTTTTTAAGATTTTCTAATTGTTTTGTATTTTTGTGTTTTAAATTTTTATTCTCTTTTTAATTTTGTAAATTTTAAATTATATTTTTTATATTTAAAATAAGATATATAATTATATATAATAATAGTATTATATAAAATATAAGTAATATATAAGATATATAATATATAGGGTTTTATATTTTTAAACATAAATAAATATAGGAAATAAAATGTTTTTGTGTTTTTTTAATATTTTTCTATCTTTTTGGTATTTTATAGAATTTTTGGTAATATTTATGCATTATTGAAGTTTAAATATATCAAAACAGTATACAAATTAATTATCCGAGATAGTTTTTGCTCTAATAAATATAAATAAGTTTAAAAGTAATCTAAAACTATTTTTAGATATAGTGTGTAATATATAAAATATTCATAAATAGAAAAATATTTTCTTATTTTTTCTTTAATGTTTTCTAATTTTTATAAGATTTTTAGTGGTTTGTATTTTTTAGACTTTATATTTTGTATTTTTAGATATTTTTTGGATATGTTATAAAATATAATCTAATATAGATAATATATTTTTTGGGATTTTATAGGATTTTTTCTAATTTTACAAGTTTTAATAATTAGATGGAACAAAAATGCATATTTTTATATTTTTAATAAATAGGAAAACTAATTAAAATGCAATGCAAATATACATGTCATCGAGCAATATTACAAGCAATTATATTAATTTTCCTACAATTTCGTGACCAATAATAATATTTAGTATAACAAATATACACAAAAATAAAATGTTGAACTGCTATAGACCTATTTGCAATTTATAAAAACACATAGTTCATTTAATAACATATCCTAAGAGTATAAGGGCATATATATTATTTTTTTTAAAAAAGACGCCTCCCATGGGGAACCACGTGAGGTGATATATATTTTTTTACAAAAAATATTACGCTACTTTAAATATTTACATGACTTAATATAAAATACAAAAGGCAGAAGGGGGTTTATGCTATACCCCGAAAGGCGTGTTATTCGGTGGCTCTTAATCATCCAGTTATCCACATGGCGTGCCCTGAGCTCTCAGTACCCCTTCACAGATGAGTGGCATGGATCAGATCAACTTCTTGATCGAAAGGCTGAGGTGTGGTGCGATCCAATGATTGCTACTACACTTGGAATGATCTTCTGATCGTACGGTGTCGCATTGGCCTAGAAGAACTGGGAAGTAGCTCTACTTGAGCGGTCATCGATTGACGATAGCGTTCTGCTGCGACCACCTAGAGGGCTCCCGTAAGTCTCAAAATGGAGTTAAGGCTCCTTCGTAGTTGATGGCGTAACTCAAGAAGGTCCATGTTCTGTTGGTGAGGACCTAAAAACTCGTGAATAGACCAGGCACCTAGATTGCTTTGCTTAGAACGCGATTCTCCGCAGATGAGGCTCCCAGCTCTCAGGACCTGCATCGCTAGCTCGTATATAAAAAATGGAATGATCATGGGTTGTAGTAGGGGGAATCAGGCGAGGGTGAAGCTGGTGATGGTGGAAGGGGTCGAGACCCAATATTCTGATCGGAGAATGATCAGGGTGAATAGAGATGATCTGAAGGATCGAAAAGCAAAGTGATCAGTGGGTCAGGACAAGGTTTTTCATCGTGGAATAGTGGATCAGAGCCCAGTGCTCTGACGAATGATTTTTTTGTGATTTTAACAAAACTAAGTGAAATTAGATGAAATAAAATGCTAACCTAAGTTATTGCCTATCCCATGAATCGAAAAGGACAGGACAAAAGCTACCCACTTGACTTGGGAGGCACGGGATAAGTGCCATATGGAGATGGAACTAGCGAAGTTTGAATCTCCTTGATATCACTTCTTCCTCGATGCGAATTGATGGGGATCTCTTCCGATCATGAATGCCACTACCAAGCTTCAATTTAAGGGGAAAATAGTGGTTAAAGAGGGATTAAACTTGAATCGATGGGGATGTTTCATTTTTATAGCCAATGAGGAGGGGTTAGTTGGATTAGGGTTTTTTGTCTGATCGATGCATGGTTGACATAGAAAAAGGTATGGCATGATAGATGGGAGTGCTAAGACGATTTTACGAAGAAAGCGAGTTGAATTGATCCTCGTGCTAGGAATGAAAATTGGAGGAAATGGGCTACTACTCAAGAAGTCCGACAAGAGAGCAGCATGAGAAAGTATAGTTGATCAGAGTCAACAAATAAAGGGTTCGGATTGGTTCACGTAGGATGCATCAGGACAAAATAGAAATAAAATGAAAAGAAAATTAAGAATAAAATAGAAAACAATTTTGTTAAATCAAACTTAAAACATGAAAACATTTCTTTTCAATTTATTTTATGGGTATTTTTGTTTATTTTTGCAACATTATTTATTAGGTGTTAATTTTTACAAGTGTATACATATGTATATTTATCTATATTTTAGGTATTTTATTTTTATTATGTATTTTTGTATTTTGTTATCTTGTGTACATATTTTATATATTTATAATATAATTACATATTTTTATTTATATACTTAAATAAATATGTATATATATTATAGGTATAATATACCTATATATTTTAGCATATTATTTATTTTAGTATGTTTTAAATTGTTTTATTATTTTATTTTATATTTTAATATATTTCAAATAATTTATAAAAGTATTTACAAATTTAATAATATTAAAAATGTAAAAAATCAAATAAATGAATAAAATATACATGTATATACTACAATGAGACCCCAGAAAGCCAGCTTTTGCATCTTAACTCCATTTGTATTGAAACCACTTTCATTAGATAGATAACTTAATTTTAAATAAATGGAGCGAGTTTAGTGAATTTTGAGTTCGTATGGAGAAGATATTGACCTATGAAGTTCAGTTTACGACCTTTTCATCTATGTGTCCCTGTTGCACAATACATTATTTTTATGTGCAATTGTTTTTGTAATTTGCTATGTATTTTTATGTAGAAGTTTCATGTTGAATATTTTATTATTTGAGGTGTATAAAATACAAAATAAAATCAAGTAAAAATAGATTATTTTGAAGAATATAGATTAGGGTTTCTATATATTTTATAGACCCTTATCTCTCTCTACTTTATTCCTTATCAACCACGTCAACATTGACTTGGTCTTGAGGTTTAGGGTCACTAAGTATCTTTGATATTCCATTTATTTTCCTTTCTTTTCTTTATTCTTTTATTTTGCACTAACATACAAGTATTTATATAGTATTTACAGATGAATAAAGACTACTAATTTGTTCAAGTTAGATGTTTTTACATGTGTTTTGATAAGGATTTAAATGCAAAATAGAAGAATAAAGGTAGATGAATGGCTACTAATGGTCCTATTATGTAATAGATCATGCCCCAGAGAATGCCTCATTGCATGCCTCTCTTCTCCCATTTCTCCCACTCATCCCACTACTCCTCTCCACGATCTAACTTCACTATGTTGAAGCCCTAACGTATATCTATCACGCACATGCCCTCAAACCTCGACTCCAATCTTCGAGGGCTTAATGGCATAGGTTAAAAACCATGTCCATCACTGCTACAGTTGTTATCCAACCCCCTTTAAAACCTTCACTTTTGACCACTTCACCTTCATCCACCTTCATGTGGGCTTAAGCCCAGCTTCCATCCACCTCTCTGCGAAAGAGAGAAGCTGGATCAGGGATGTCACGATGGTTGAACCCTTGGTGTCAGCCCATGGCCCGCATGGCCATGCCATGACCAATCCTTGGCCATTTGAGCTACATGCCTCGGCTGAGCATGATGAGCGAAGACAGGAGCCCTTGCCGGCTCAACCCAAGCCCTAATTTGCCTCCTTCCTCCTCCTTCAATCTGTAGGTAAGCACCTTCTTGTTTTAATATTGTTTTCTTTTATTTTCTTGTTATACACACAACATCCCACCATCGGTTGACGACCCTCTGAGCTCCGCTGAAAGTCCCTCTCCTTCACGGGAAGGTCCGATCATTCTCTTACTTCCTCCACGACCTCCCCCACTCCAGGCCTTCTTCTCAAGTGGTTCTAGAGAAGATTCCACTATGGGAACCCCCTTCTCTGTCCTAAAGCCTGCTATACCATTCATCCTGCTTCGGCTATTTCCCACCGCTAACCATTTTGCATGTCTCCTCTTCATTCATCGGACTTTGGATGGGGCTCCGTGCTAGAGCTCCGCCTCTGGTGTGGATTCATCGTCAACCACCTCCAGCTCTCTTTGCGCTTCCTCCATTCTCCAATCTTCATTGCTAGCCACCCATGATCCTCCTTGGATATTAGGTGGCCAGTGGACAACATGGTGGAGCCCCATTCGCCTAACCACCCAATGGTGGAGGAGGTTGCACTGGAACATATAACTACCATTGGATGGTGCCCCTCCGATGTAAAGGTTATGGCAAAAATTGTATGTGCATCACGGAAGCATGAAGATCCGTCATATGTGAACGGGAGCGACTAGTCATACTAGTTGCTCAGGGAAACATAATTTAAAAATTTAAAATGATAAAACCAAATGATCTGAGAACACTTATCAAATCGTTTCATCTAAACCACAAAGTAGATATAGGAATACCTCTTGAAGTGTGGTTGCGATCGAAGCCTCTAAATGAAGAGACCACTTGTCTCAAATCCGACTGGACGGAGGAGATGCTTGCGAGTGCATTGATGAAATGTCTCCTTCTCGCAATCCAATATGTAAATCCAAGCGACGGATCTCTGGATATTGTCGCACAAAATCCGAGGTCTTCTTGGAGTTCTAGAAGAACCGAGGAAGACAAAGATCTACAAGCGGTCGAAGCTGTAGCACGATGGCATAACGACGACGATGATCCTCTCTAGGTCACAATGTGGACGGTGACCTAGAGAGAGAGAGGTGGGGCGTGTTTGAAGATGAGAGAGATCTTGTGAAATCTATGATGTAAGAGAAGATATAGGGTTTCCTCTTCTTTTATAATATTTTGGGAGTCCATGGATCTCAATCAATGTACAACACAAATCCAATAGTTGAGATTGATTCGTGTTTTTTTTAATGGCAATGATTTTGTTGTAAAAATACAACAATGATTAATTTAATTAAATTTCGTATATATTGAATAATATTCAATATAAATTATTCATTCAAATCAATAGGTGTTAAAGGATTAGGAAATGAGGCAAGCTCCTTCCTTTTAAGAGGGTGGTCGACCGCCTTGAATTAGGACTAGGGAGGCCATCCACCCTTCCTTTATGGAAGGAGTCCCTCTTTTTCAATAATGTGAGATTGTGTATCTCTCATTATCTTTTAATTATTTAAAACAACTTTTATTGTAAATTATTTCACAAAAATAATTCCAAATTATTTTATGATAATTTCAATTACGGCATTGGAAATTTATGATAAATCATATTCACACACCCAAAATAAAATGTATATTGCATTTTCTATTTATTGTCCAATGTGAATCCATTCACATCAACATTTAAATTCTTAATATCATTTAGAAATAGCTCCCTATAATATATTATAAATCCCATTTATAATATATGATTAATATAAATAGTACTATCCACATTATTCATATCCATGATAATTAAATCACATTTAATTATCTTGGACCAGCATTCTCATGCATATAAATAATATGAATAACATTCACATTATTCATGATAATTAAATCAGATTTAATTATCAAATTCTCAATGCTCATATATATACATTTCATCAATGGAATTATTCTTGAACTCTTTCAAGAATAATGCACCTTCTCCGTGGATACTTGGAGATTAAGACATGGCGATTGTACGTTTCACGTATAGTGACTTAGATATTGAGATTATATCTCAAATCTAGATCTCGTGGACCTCTCAAAGATATTAATCTTCTCATTGCATCTGAATCACATTCAGATCGATTTCCAACATTTGGACTAAGATCAAATTTTTTTACTATGAGGAGTCACTAAAATCCAGACCTGTTTCATCACTCACTCGAAATGGAAGTGTCATGGTTATACAATCATTTATGATCATATCACCCTCGAGTATTCCTAATACTCGTACATCATGCATATCAGAAGACTTGGAATAAATCCAAAGATTTAGATCAAATTAATAATGTCTTCTTTATGATTTTATCATTAAGTTTCTCATTCGATCATTGGGAGTTGGTATCGATCATATGCTTTCCAAAAGCATATATCATACCTACAAATTCTTGTCATGCTTCCAAAGCAAGATCACCATGCATGGAATTTGATTGGTCCTACCTCATGAGTGAACTCATGTCTTTGCATTCACAAGTGAACCTGTATGATCCCTTGGTCATATTACTCATATGCCCTTGTATGCACACAAGCTCGCCGGTGTATAGACCTTGATTAGGCCACCGATATATCAGTTTGCCAAATGTACATACTCAGACATATAATAATACATCTATCTCCGCTCAGAGGATGCATGCTTATATCGTGACAGTATACGACATAGGTCTTGGTTATCTCGATCTCGTTAAGTCACCTCTTTGATCTAACTTATCTGACACCTCTCTTCCCATGCAGAGGACATGCATCAAGAGGTCGGTCAGATATCAGCCTTTAGAGAATGATTGATATCTCCTTCTCAGGTCGAAGATCATCTCTTAATAATCATTTGATGATGCTTGATGAGTTCTCAGGCTAACTCTCCTTAGATATCCATCCAAGCACCAGCCTCTATGATTCAACCATTGAATCAATAGTTGTATGATCATTAAGATGGCCATGGTACATAATCTAATTGTACTTAGGGAACTTATAGTGCATTCATTCATCTCAGACAGGGAATGAAATAAATCAATAACGTTTATTGATATATCAAAGATTACGATAACATTTATTGTAGGAATGTTAACACAGTGTCCATCCAATGGCTAATATGCAACCACATCACCCCCTCCGAAGCACGAAGGCTCGGTGGGACTGAGCCCTGCTTGAAGCACATCAGGTTTCCATGTTGCTCGAGGCACCTACATCGGTGCTGACCCTCCCCCCGAGCCTAGCTCGCGCATGTGCCTAGCCTGTACGGGCTGGGTAAATTACATCTAGGCCCTTCGCTTCTCTAGAAATGGTAGAAAGGTCCCACAATAACGTGCTCGCCTCATGTGCCATGCTTGGGAAAATTGCAAAGGAGCCCCGTCGGCTTTTGAATATTACAAAAAGGCCCCTCCCATGACCAATTTGCAATGTTTTATCTATTTATTTTCCATGTTTTTCTTGAAAATATGCCCATGGACCATTTTCTTTATATCTTGAGAATATGATCTCCTTTTTAGTTGATTTCAATTTCATTGTGATGCATATTTAATGCTCTATCTCATGATTATATTTAATCACTATTTTGGCACCTCAAGTCGCATGATAAATTTTAATATTTAATGTGTCAAATGCTATCTAATTAGATGCCATGAGTTGAACTTTGACTTATTTCATGCATCATTTCCTAATGAAATTGTTTCCTTCTCTCTTGATCGTTTTTATAGTTAGTTTAGGACATATTTGTGCAGGCGAATAAATGTTGCATTGCATAACATATTGTGGCATCTATATTTGCATGAAAACCAAATAAAAAATGCATATGATTCATTCCACACGCATTCCACATCATGGAGTCGCATAATGTTACTCCTTTCAATTTGCATAAAATAAAAATAAAAATGCATTATTTTCATCATTCTGTAGCATGTATCATTGTCTTGCATAATTATTGCATCATTTTGTGCATTATTTGCATTGTTTGTCTTGTGTGCATCCATGTGCCTCCAGACCTAAGTAGAAAATTAATCGCTCAATTTAAACATTGATTTTTGATTAATCATCAAGGAGGCTTGTGTTCTCGTGTTCGACCTTGGTATACTTACCAAGCAAATTATTCGTGACATATTCAAAGGTGTGGTATTTTTTGATAGATCCATTTTCGCATCCTATGCTATGATAATCTGACGACATTAAAGAGGTGAAAATGTGGTTCATCAAATGGTGTCGTTGTCAGGGACACGGCTTATCCTCGTTCATATCTTGGATTTTAATGGTTTATTTTGAGATAATTATTTTCAACACTTAGGTCTCCTTGTTTATGTTTTGTTTTTGCATTGTGTTGTTGATGAATATGTGATTTATTGTTCTTAAAGTTGAAAATACAACCTTGTTCCTGACTATTTAGCAGCATATTTCCCTTTATCTTGCATAAAAAGCATTTAGGCATGCATTCACAATACATGCATTTTAGCATTCATAATTGCATTAAAATAAGAAGCCAATTCATTTTTAAAATCCACTTATACTCCCAATAATTCCCCTAATTATATCCCCTCTAAAATCAAATAACACCTTCCTTACACTGTGTACATTACTAGTTAATAATATAAGGAAGAAGGCCAAAAATCCCTATCCTGAAAATTGCCCAATAAAGCCCCAAAACCCAGTTGGAGAACCTAGACCTTAGAATGCCTATATCCCTCTCATACAATCTCCTAATTAGGTCTACTCACCTTTAGATTAATACACATCCAGAGATCTTTAAAATGACACCAATTTCATTCAATTCGGAGCTCGTATGCAAAACAAGGGTTTTTGGGCCCCTTTGTATACTATTTGTATGTATATTTGTATTCTTGTATCATATTTGACCTCATCTCCATTTTTGGTCAACATAAAACTTATAGATCTCATTGAGATCTACAACTTTCATGATTTAAGGTTTTCCAAATTCGGCCTCCTTCTCTCTCTAATTTCATTTTCTTTCTTAGCCACTCAGAGCTGGCCACGTGGCACCCTCTGATTGCACCACGTGGCCGCATCTCCACATGCCACGTCGCCTGATTCCAGCTGCTGTCCGATCCTTTTCCTCTCTCTTGATCTCCACCGTCCATTGCCACTGTGATATCCACCATTCGATCAAAGCCCTGATCGCATCCAGGCCGATGGTTTCCGCCTTTCCCTCCTTGCGCCAGGTGGAGGCACTTGCACCCGTCGAACGCCTCTAGATCTTCCATCTTAACCGCTCAATCCACTTGGTGCTCTCAGCCCTTCGATCGACACCTACTTCTCATCTCAACCGCTCACCAGCGCCTCGCCCATACCACGACACGTGGCACACTCCATCACCACTCGATAGACTGCCCAGTTTGATCAGAACCACTCACCAGCACCTTCATCTGGGCCCTTCGATGCGCCCCAATCGCTCTCATCACAACCGCTCTTAAGTGCCTTGCTCCGGTCATTGGATCAAATGATCCAACGGCTTAGAACCCTTCATCAACCTCCCGATTGGCCTGCTCCCACGTCACCCACCTCGCGTGCATGCCACCCCCTTCCTATTTTGGGAGACACTCCGGCCACCCTATCTGTCTTCCGTCACCCCCGGTTTGTACCCCACTCATCCCTCATCCTCGCCGAACCCCTTGAACGCCATAAGCTCCACCCACCTCGCTCCACGATGCCCACCAACTCCATCGCTTCGCCACCTATTCCGTCACCTCCACCTTTAAATACTCCACCGTCTTCAACCTTCACCCCTATCCGCCAGTATAGGAGGTTTCTCCGAGCTCCACTCTCCTCATCGGTGACAGCGATTGGGCACGACATCGAGCGAAGACGGTTGACTACCTCCGGCGAGATCTGCAGCACTCCTCCGCCGTGTCGTAGCTCCTCCACGGTGTTGCACGAGCTCGGGACACTACTGGCCCTTGAGCGAAAACCAGGGAGCTCTCATCCGAGCTTCTGACCCAAGGTAGACCCCCCCCATCATCTTCTCCGATCTCCACCTCCCTTCTGCGTGATTTTCTTCAATTTTATTCTGCTTCTCTGCTCGATATCATCATCTACCGACCATCGCTCGAGCTTCGCACCAAAGCTTTCATCTTCGTGCATCCCCTCAGATCACCTTCACGTTCTATCGCGACACGTCCGACTACTGCTCCGCCGGGTCACGACGGAGGGATACGCCGGTGTTGACCCACCTCACCCCACAGGCCTCCCACCCCTTATTTCCTCCCAGCAAGCACCAACTTTTTTGGCATTCTCTAATACTGCAGGAGTATCATTTGTCATTGGCCGGACATCTCACCGGAGCTGCTTCGAGCTCCTTCTTCTTCGACATACCCTCCCTGTTTGCCTCTTCCAGGAATCCTAGCTTCGTGGCTAAGCGTCAACGAATATCTTCGACCAATCAAGAGCTTCTGGGGATCCTCATCGACCACTAGCACAGGAGGCGGAGCAAGAAGCCCATCGTCGGAGCCCCGCCAAATCTACTGTAGGAGGCGGCAGATCAGAGAGGACGAAGAATAAGGACCGTAGGATCTTTCTAATCCGATGGTCTTAATCCAGACACGTTGCACCGAACCAGCAACCATTGGATCATTTCAACCCAACGACCAATATTGAGCCACGTCGTCGTAAGTCGCATCTCCAAGTATCGTTGGATTATCCAGATCTAACAGTCCTCGATCGCGCCACGTTTCGAGCTTCTCCCACTGTTGGATCACTTTTTGATCTAACGGCCCAGCATCAGCCACGTCTCCGCCTCTGAGCCTCTTCCCCGACCCTAGGCTCGGAGCTACCGAAGCTGATCCGAGCCATTCGAGCCTCTGACTGAGCCTCGACCGTCGTCCGAGCCTAGCCCGCATGTGGTTGTCACGTGAGGGCTGAGTAAATTACACAGAGGCCCCTACAACTTTCTGAAATCACTAATCGGTCCCTACCAGGTGCGTCACGTGAGGAGCGTGTGTCTTCTTGGGAAATTTGCACCCACCCCCTCAACATTATAGATAATTGCATATATGTCCCTATCAGCACGTTTTATTTTAAGCAATTAATATTTCTTGTATTGCATTTTGGTCCCTATCTTTGCACGCATCTTTAGGCATTCATTTTAACTCATTTTTCAAGTTTGAAAATTGCATTGTTTAGCTTAATTTGTCCTCTTTCATATGTGACACTTGGCACATTTTTTTGAAAACAACGGATTTTATTATTAATTAATTGTTGGAATTTTGTGATATTTTGCCCATTTATGCCTTTTAATTTGTAGTAATTTCTCTGTGACTCTAAAAATCACCAAAAATACATTCTAGACCTAGGATAATTAAATTTACATTGTATCCAAAAATCATCTCATTTGCACGTACCCCGAGCCCTGAATAAACCATTTAGTGATTTCCTTAATTAATTTTTAATAGGTCCATTTCACATAGAAATTTAGTTTATTAATTTTCCTGGATTCCTCACACTTAGATCTATCTAAGATAATTTTTATATCTAAAAATCTTGTGATTTGGTATTAACTAAAATAAATTTAGTCAAAATTACCTTGCATTCACTTTAAATTCACAGTAAATTCATAAAGTGTCAGAAAATTTCAAAAAAAATTAGGGTAGCTTAATTTCATCACAATTCACATTCTGGCAAATTTCATAATTTTTGGACTTGATTTGGTCACTTTTCTAAATTAACTTGTGAACTGGCCCGATTTTGCATGTGTCTTTTCCTTCTTGCATAAAATATATTGAAAAAGACCAAAATAATTACCTTCCGAAAAATCCGACCTTAGAATTTGCTTCAAATCTACCTAAGGAGACAGCTACTCCCTAAGTTCGACCTTGGGCTTGCCCAAGTAAAAAAAATCCGCTCGAAATTAATTTGACTTTAATTGAAAGTGGTTTTTTTATTAGAACTTATTATCTGACTGCAACGAACGACACAATGATAATTTAACCATTAATTTGATTAAATTAATAAGGGTAGTAAGACGCTCGTCAATATGGCATCGTTGCCAGGGAGGCACGGCTTAGGTTAATTTGTAGTTAATTTCTGAGTGTTTAATTTTCTATCCCCGGGTAGTCTGACCCCCAGTTTTCTTGTGAATATTTTTCTATTCTTTAATTTTTGTATTTTTGTGTCATTCTCTATCTGACCCCAACTTGTTTTTGTGTGAGGATCGCGAGGAGTCGAAGACGCTTCGAGGAACCTGCATTTTAATTTTTTGAGTGATTTGAGAGGACTTGTATTTTTCTGTTCCTTATTTTTTGCATTATTTCCAGCGGTTCCCATTTGGGTTCTCGTAAGTGTAAACATAGTGGAACCGTGCCCCCGTGTGCTGTGTGAATTGAATTTGTAGACTAGGCTTGCACTAGTGGCTCCTCGAGCCACTCTAAGATTTGCTTGTGCTCGTAAATCTTTAGGACCACACAATACGCTTAAAAGACACACTTAGATCGCAGATCTAGTCAAATCAACATGTGCTTCAATCGCTAATAGAAATGCTTGTCTAGGAGCGGATTTTGTCGTCTGCATTTTCATGTTGTGTAAAAAGATTTCAATTCTGTTTTGCATCCTGCATAAAAGCGAAGGGATCATTGTAAGTATTCTTCACTCAGCATAAGCATCATTGTTTTTCGTGCATCATCTTTCTCGATTTCTGTCTCTTGGTTTTCCAACTTAAGTAAATGGAAATTGGGATTGTACGTAGGCATGCTGTGTAGATTGGACTAGCAAGTGATAACTTAACTTAAAACCAGGACTGCTAACATTATTGACCAAAAAAATCAATAAAATCGGAAAATCTGCTTCCGGAGATTAATCCCCGACATTGTTTTCAGGCTGAGTGAGGGTACTTGAGTGTGTGTGAACACCTTAAGGTAGAGCCCAAATCCCTGCCTTCCATATCACATTCCGACTGATCCTAGCAAATATCACAAGTTAAATTATTCAGGTTCACTGACTAGTACTCAGTAGCCTCCGCCTGTCTCAGGTAGATAGGGGCGAAATTACGGTACTTCATGACAAGTTGCCAGTAACCCCCCCCCTCCCGGGGGTGAAGCTCCAGCCTTGTCAGCCTCCGCCTACTTGCAGGTAGATAGGGGCAGGTCTTTGAATCCATCAAATTGGGATAGGAGCGAAGAAAGGAAGGACCGACGGTATCTTAGGCGACAGGTTAAACAGGGAAGACACATCCGTCTTTGAGCCGACTTCCCTATAGGTTGTGTAACTCCTTGCTATCTTGCTTGAAAATCACACTTAAAATCAACAAGATTAATTGGACTCAGTTTCGGGTCCTTCACTGTGTTGAGTGTGAATACAGGATTTTGGATTGAATTGCTTGCTTCAGGTAGGAGTAAAATCCTATCTTCACTTAAAACCCCCGATTCTTCTCGCCAATCCAAGATGAGTGACTAGGGGGATATCGACTCCTTATTCGCCAATATCTCTCTGAGCCCCCCACAAAACTCATCTTCACTGACCCAAGCACAACTTGGACCACCCAGAAGTCATGACCCTCTTGAGTTCTGGATCCCTCACAACCAGGGTGTTACTCTCAAACCAACCCTTTCCTCTCCTCTGAGCTTACCGAGAAAGACCATCGCCTCGGTAAGAATGCCTTCCTTAATTTGTCCTCTAACCTAGACCATGTTTCATACCCAAGACCAGAGGACACAATGCCGAAAAAGAACCCTGAAGAGGAGGAGAATAGAGAGGACCCGATGATTCAAGTCTTAGCCCGGCAGGCTAAAGCCGAACAAATTAACACAGAATAAATGGCTAGACTGGGACAGGTTATCGAAGCTGAAGGAATATACAGACCTATGGTGGACGCATATAATCCAGCAGAGAACGAGATACAAAGTTGGCTAGCACCCGAGGTTCCCCCTGAAGCTTTCGAACTGAAACCCCACTTCCTAAGCTTGCTGCCGAAGTTCAAGGGAAATGTGAACAAAGAATCATATACCTTCCTCAGAGACTTCGAGCTAGTTTGCAACAACCTTAGTCACCCTAGGGTTGGGCAGGATTATATCAGACTGAAGGCCACCCCTTTTGCCTTAGGAGATAAGGCAACACATTGGCTGAAGAACCTAGGGGTGATGTGTACAACGTGGATGCAGTTCAAGGACCTTTTCCTGAAAAAGTTCTACCCACTTAGTAGGACTAATCAAATGAGAACAAAGATCGTATTATTTTCCCAGGGACCTAGCGAACCATTCCATGAAGCATGGGATAGGTTTAATGTCCTCATTCAGAAATGCCCATGCCATGGCATTTCAAAGGCGATCTTGGTCCAGACCTTGTTCTGTGGCATGACCTTGGAGATGCAGGGGTTAGTCAGTGCCGCCTGTGGAGGAAGTTATCTGAATAAGAATGAAATGTTGTACGGAAAATCTTGGAGCAGATGGCAGAAACAGGCAGGTCGCAGGCCACCAGGGCCTATCAGTTGTCTCCTTCGAGCCTCACCAGCGAGACAACCCGGAGGACTGTAACGAATCTGACGGATGATCTTATCCTTAGCATGGAGATAATCGCGAACAAGTTAACCATGGTCGAGCAAATTCACAAGAGGGTCACTGACCTTGAGTCTCTCTCGAAATTGCCGAAGCAAGTGGAGGAACTTACTGAGAGGGTAGCTAAGATAAAGCTACCTGCCCCTTCTGCACCACCGGTACCTGTACACAGAGTCCATCTTGTACATAAATAGGCATCAGGGCATCAGAGTAGCTGGGTTGAGGAGCAGACTTACACCTAGCAGGACCAGCACGCACCCCCACAAGTGGAGACAGGATACGAGGAGCCTCTACAGTAGTTCGAGATCAACGGGCTGTGGTATAGCCATGACCCCGTCGGCAGACAATCAGGGATAGGGAACGGTCAGCCTCACCGACCTTCCCTAGCTTACCAGGAAAACGGCTCCGTCTCCGCACCGTGCTTTATTCAGTTTAGGCCCGAACGAGGGTACCAACCTCAACAGCACCAGCAGTAGCAGCGCACATTCCACTTGGGCCAGCAGGGCCCGTCACCGTCCCATCAGCAGCAGAAGTATCGGCATGGCCAGCAGGGCCAGTATAGGACCTCATCTTCAGGACAACATAAACCCACCCAGCCCATCGAATTGGAGTCCCTCACCTTGGCGATCCAGACCTTGACTGATAGGGTCCAACAGATCCAGAATGACTATATGGATATGAGAACCGATCTAAACCGTGTTTCTCGTACCCAGGACCAGCAGATGGTGTCAAAGACCCCAATTCCCACCCAGGTTCAGGCCAACCCCAACAGCTTGACTCAAGGCCAGAACCGACCACGAGATCAGGTATATTATTCAGATAATTCTTTATCTGAACATGAGATCCTTTCGTACGATAATATAAACCATATGTCCCTCAGGAGCGGAAGGATCGTGATCCTACCTGATCGGGCACGGGCACAGGAGGAAGAAGCCTCCAAGTATCTACCTGAGGAGAACTTGGAGGCAGAGGAGGAGCAGCACCACCATCACCACCACCGGCAGAAGAAGAGGACTTTTGGGTCCTCGAAGAAGCAAAGGAACCGCACCAGCAGAAGGTCCACTGAAACCGATGAAGAGCCTGCACCTCCATCTGAGGAGGACAGTCCAGCAGTCACGGAGGATGCATCACCGGTTTCGCTGCAGCATTTTCCTTTTTGTCACAGTCAGAGTCAGAGTCTGTTTCAGAGTCTGAGTTTTGTACAGAACTCAGTTCCCGCTTTGAATGAAAATATTTCAGTTTCAGAATCTGAGTTGTCAATAATCCCTTTCCCCCAAGCTCTCAAGGGTGGAAAGAAGAAAACTAAAAATCCAAAAAGATGACCCTGAGATGGCAGAGTTTTGTAACAAACATATCAAGGTCACAATTCCTTTTGACAAGTACGTGGAGATGACACCTGCATTTCAGAAATACCATAAGGTGAGTTGCACACCTAATAGAGTTAGCAGGAAGACCAAAAGCCGTGTTGAGAAACACGTTCTTTCAGTGGCCACGACTTGTGCAAGAAAGAACTCGTTTCCAAGGAAACGAAGAGACATGGGTGCACATTATGTGGTGAGTCAAGTCGATGACATTGCGTTTGCACGCACTCTTCTTGACAACGGCTCCTTAATCAACTTAATGCCTATTGCCCTCTATGAGCGGCTTAATCTCGGACCTCTTAGGAAATCTAGATCCCTCCTTCAGTTCACTGATAAATCAACCAAGAGGTCCCAAGGAGAATTGAGGAATGTTGTCATCAAAGTCGAGGGTCAAGAATACATGGTGGACTTTACTATCCTAGATATGGAAACCCCTTGTAATTGGAGAGATTCCCAGATCATCCTCGGCAGGCCCTTCCTCAGAACAGCGGAGGCCTTGTTTGATTACAAGATCGGGAAAATCCAGTTCCAAACTCCAGGCGGAGATGAGGAACTTGAGATGAAGCAAACCAGATGGCAGAGACCGGATTCCAAATCCAACACCGAGTACTCTTCATCTGAAGCAGACTGCGACCATGTAGACATAGTTGGGCCATGGAGACAGAACCCAGCCGGCATCGATGAGTCCCTCCTCGCCGGAGATGATCTTGTGCATGAGTCAGTTTGCGAGGTCCTCAAAAACGAGTACAGCTCAGAACATGCATCCCCCGACATCTTCGATGACTTAGAGGCCCAGCTGGGCCTATCAGTCCTTCCCTCTTTATGACAATCAGAAGATGAGGATGACGAGTCGGACGTGGCTTTTGTCGATTGCATGGAAACCTTTGACGATCCGACTCCAGAGCCGAATGACTTCGTGGCAGTAATTTCAGAGACAGATCCAACCACTTTCAACACTAAACCAGATTCGATTGAGCCAGACTTCCCAGATGATCACACATTACCTGAGCTCAAACCTTTACCCACAACACTCAAGTATGCCTTCCTTGCCTATCAGGAGAAGAAATATCCGGTCATCATCAGTTTGCGATTGACCGAGGAGTAGGAATCTCGCTTGCTAGAGATCCTAGAGAAAAACTGCAAGGCAATAGGCTGGAGCATTTCCGATCTCCATGAGATAAATCTCGCTCTGTGTTCGCACCATATCTACTTCGAGAATGAAGCCAAACCCTCTCGTGAATTCCAACATCGTTTGAATCCAAATCTACAAGAGGTAGTGAAGAAGGAGATAGAGAAATGGTGCAACACGGGTTTCATTTATCCCATCTCCGACTCTAAATGGGTGGCCCCAATCCATGTTGTCCCGAAAAAGTTGGGAATTCAGACGACCACCAACGAGGACGGAGAGGAGATCGTGACGCGAGTGCCCATGTCGTAGCGTGTCTGTGTGGATTAGAGATGCCTGAATGCTGCAACGAAGAAGGATCATTTCTCCCTACCATTTATTGATTAGATCCTAGAGAGACTAGTGGGGAAAGAATTCTTCTACTTCTTGGATGGGTTCTCGGGCTACAATCAAGTAGCCATAGCTCCGGAGGACTAGGAAAAGACCACGTTCACATGCCCCTTTGGTACCTATGCTTTCAGGCGCATGCCCTTTGGGTTATGCAATGCTGCAAGTAATTTTCAAAGGTGCATGATTGCTGTATTCACCGAAATGGTCGGTGAATTCCTGGAAGTCTTCATGGATGACTTCTTGGTCCACGACGATTCATTTGATTCCTGTCTTAGGAATCTGGACCATGTCCTTAAACATTGTTGTGAGGTTAATCCGGTGCTCTTCTGGGAGAAAAGTCACTTCATGGTGACGGAGGGCATTGTGTTGGGGCACGTCATCTCCAAGAGAGGAATGATGGTTGACCCTGCCAAGGTGGATGTGATCAGACGACTCCAGCCACCAACCAACGTTAAGTAGTTGTGGTCGTTCCTTGGGCACATCGGATTCTATCGGAGATTCATCAAGGATTTTTCTAAGATTGTCCGACCTCAAACTGAGCTTTTAGAAAAAGACATGGAGTTTATTGTTGATCACAAATGTCTTGAGGCCTTTAAGATATCGCAAGGAATGATCATGGACGCCCCGATCCTACAAGCCCCAGATTGGTCTCTACCTTTTAAGATCATGACGGACGCATCAGATTTTATTGTTGGGGTTGTGTTAGGACAGAGGAGGGATGGCGTCCCGTTTGCAATCCACTATGCAAGCAAAGTGCTTGATACCGCTCAGTAGAACTATACAGTTACGGAAAAGGAGATGCTTCCAATAGTATTTGCCTTGGACAAGTTCAGATCTCATTTAATCGGATCCAAGGTTATTGTGTTCAATGACCACACAGCACTACGATACTTGATGGAAAAGAAGGACGCGAAGGCGCATCTTCTTAGGTGGATTCTACTTATCCAGGAGTTTGATATGGATATTCGTGATAAACCTGGAAAGAAGAACGTAGTCGCTGATCTTCTCTCTTCTCTCGAAGATCTTAATACTGCTGGGGATTCACCAATTCGAGACTCCTTCCCCGATGAGTTGATTTTTGTTGTCGACTCACTCCCATGGTATGCCAATATCGTGAACTATCTTGTCTCCAACAAGGTTCCCGAAGATTGGCCCAAGAGCCACATTGACCGACTAAATTCGGATGCTAGACACTACCATTGGGAGGATCCGATCCTTTTCTTTGAAGGATCGGATTGTGTCTGGAGATGGTGTATTCCGCAGGAGGAATGCCAGAGTGTCCTTTCTTTATGCCACAGTTTGGAGGCAGGAGGACACCACTCCGGGAAGAGGATCGCATGGAAGGTACTTCAATGTGGCTTTTACTGGCGGACTCTATTTCGTGATGCCATCACCTTTGCGAAGTCGTGCCCAGTATGCCAGAGAATGGGAGGAACCGTTGGTTCCAAGGATGAGATGCCGATGCAGCCTATCATCACTTGTGATGTCTTTGACGCCTAGGGTATTGATTTCATGGGCCCATTCCCTGTTAGTCACGGATTCGAGTACATCCTTCTTGCGGTAGACTACCTATCCAGGTGAGTGGAGGCTATCCTGACCCGAGCCGCAGACAGCAGGAATGTCTATAAAATCATCAAAGAGCATATCATCTCTAGGTTCGGGATCCCCAAAATGTTGATATCAAATGGGGGTAGCCACTTTGTAAACCAAGAGGTGAAGAAACTCTTGAAGGACTACGGCATCGAACACCGTGTCGCTGGTCCTTACCACCCACAGACTAATGATACGGCTGAGGTGTCGAATAGGGAGGTGAAAACCATATTGCAAAAGCTTTTCCGCCCATACAGGAAGGACTGGTCTTAGATCTTGGATCAAGTCCTATGGGCTTGTAGGACAGCTTACAAGACACTGTTAGGAACCTCCCCATTCCGAATGGTATTCGGAAAGCCATGCCATTTGCCTACAGAGTTAGTGCATAAATCAGAATGGGCAATCAAGAAGGTCAACTGGAACACGCACCTTGGGAAGAAGCAGAGAGAAATGGATCTGAATGAGCTTGTAGAAGTCAGAAACCGTGCATACGACAACAGTTTGGTGTACAAGGACAAGGTTAAGCATTGACACGATAGATATATCAGACGAAAGACATTTGTTCCTGGACAGAAGGTATGGTTGTTTAATGCAAGGCTGAAGATCTTCCAAGGCAAGTTGAAGTCCAAGTGGACGAGCCCATTCGTTGTCCGAGCGGTGCATTATAGTGGATGTGTCGAGATCTCAGATCTCGCAGATGACGCACCAACATTCCTAGTGAATGGACAACTATTGAAGCACTTCGTCGAATCCAATGAGCAGTTAGTCCATGTTGAGGAGATTGTACTCAAGCGCGAGACAGATTCAGCAGACACACATCGAGCAGCGCATGGGACCTTACAGCAGTAAGCTCTAGCCATCAGCAGCATCTTGAAAGATTCAGTCCATGATCCCTGTACATATCCATCATTCTTGTATATTCTGCCCCTCTCTCCCGCGACTCTAATCACTCAACCCAACTTCATTTATCTCAATCTATGATTATACTTAGGATGATCAGATCCTAAGTATAGGGGTGAGTCACCTGGTTCTGTTCACTATACATCCTCCAAATCACATCGGTCCTCATACTCACTCCAGTCCTATACTAAGGCTGACCTGAGCCTAAGTATAGGGGGGACCTATTCATCCACTTCTCCTCTCAACCTCGTCCGCCCCATTTTTTACCTTCTTCTACACTTAGGTTGCCAGAGCCTAAGTATAGGGGGGCAAGGTGACTTCTATACATTTTTACTTATTTGGCTCTCTTACGCTTAGCACGAGCTATGTCTTTTTTCTCGTTGTTCGTGCTCTGAGGACATAGCACATGCTAAGTATAGGGGGCATGTATATATTACATATATACTTTACCCATAGCTCGTACTTTCACGTATTTTTGTATATATTTTGTAATAATTACGGGATGGGTAAAATTGGAGAAATTTTTTTTGTAAAATACACTTGTATAGTTTGTTTAATACTTATAAACTCTTGTAAATTGTTGTAACATAGGAGGTATACCAACATTTTGAAAAAAAAACAACAACAAAATAAGCTTCTTATTTATTCTTGCACATCATCTCTGCATCCAAAAAAAGAAAAGAAAGAAAAAGAGTATTGCATTTCATTCATCTACATAGTATGTCATCTACATCTCATCTGCATATCTTGCATATGCAAGGTGAAAAGCTAGTGGGTTCTGAACCAAGTTATGAGTAGATGTTGAGGAAGGAGTTGATTTGACTTTAATCCACCTAATTTCAGAGGAACCTTATAGGATCTGGAGTTAAGATTTCTCAGGTCAAGTGACTTAATTCTTTGAGTCCGCAAGTCTATGTTCACATGTCATCTTAATTAGTCTAAGAAGAATATCTCGTGCACACGTATGATTCTTATAGACAGTGACCTAACTTGGACAAGAACAATGCACGTAGCTCTTAATTGATGAGGTGGTGAGGAGGTAGAATCCTTTAGCTTGGAGTAGCACACGGGTGGAAACATCCGTCCTCCTCTAGGGAGGGTAGTGCATCTCAACCTAGTCTAGTGGTGTTAACGTCTAAAGATGGGATGCTGTGGGTTGCAATAATGCTTCAAAATAGGGATAGTCTACTGGCTCAAGAGAAAAAACTCCTGATGTACATGCTGCACCTTGTATATAGTTCAAAAAAAAAGAAAGGAAAAAAAGGCAAGAACTCAAAAAAAATAGACAGGTCAGATAGAAAATAAAATACATGTCGGAGTATGTATATTAGCAAAGAAATGCAGCTCATGACTTGGCTACACTGGTCAAGCATCCCAGGATAGGTAGCTACATAGGCTACCGTCCATTCTTCTCTCTACCCCCTCCTCTTGAGCTGGTCACACTTGAACTTAGAAGGGAATACCCCGCTCCTTGAGGAAAGAGTTATTGGACCGGGTAACTAGAGTTACCTTGTTAGAGGAGGTTGTTTCTGAGCCATTTCTGTTGTGGAAAGCTATATCTCACTTACACAGTACAAGTAAGAATCATAATCATCAGAAATTTGTGTTTGAGGATTTGTTCTGACCTGACTATTGAGGAGTCCTGAATGAGACCAATTTCCTTTAATTCGGAGCTCGTATGCAAAACTTGGGTTTTGGGCCCCTTTGTATACTATTTGTATGTATATTTGTACTCTTGTATTCTTGTATCATCTTTGACCTCAGATCCATTTTTGGTCAACATGAAACTTCTAGATCTCATCGAGATCTACAGCTTTCATGTTTTGAGTTTTTCCAAATTAGGCCTCCTTCTCTCTCTAATTTCATTTTCTTTCTCAGCCACTCAGAGCTGTCCACGTGGCGCCCTCTGATTGCGCCACGTGGCCGCATCTCCATGCACCACGCCACTTGATTCCAGCTGTTGTCTGATCCATTTCCTCTCTCTTGATCTCCACCGTCCATTGCCACTGTGATATCCACGATTCGATCAAAGCCCTGATCACATCCAGGCCGATGGTTTCGGCCTTTCCGTCCTTGCGCCATGTGGAGGCACTTGCACCCGTCGATCGCCTCCAGCTCTTCCATCTTAACCACTTAATCCACTTGGTGCTCTCAGTCCTTCGATCGATACCTACTTTTCATCTCAGCCACTTGCCATCGCCTCGCCCATACCACGGCACGTGGCACGCTCGATCACCACTCGATAGACTGTCCCTCTTTGATCAGAACCACTCGATGGCGCCTTCATCTGGGCCCTTCAATGCACCCCAATCGCTCTCATCACAGCCTCTCTTAAGCGCCTCGCTCTGGTCGTTGGATCAAATGATCCAATGGCTTAGAACCCTTTGTCAACCTCCCGATTGGCCCGCTCCCACGTCACCCACCTCGCATGCATGCCACCCCCTTCCTATTTGGGGAGCCCCTCCAGCCACCCTCTCCGTCTTCCGTCACCCCCGGTTTGTACCCCACTCATCCCTCATCCTCGCCGAACCCCTTAAACGCCATAACCTCTATCCACCTCGCTCCACGATGCCCACCAACTCCATCGCTTCGCCACCTATTCCGTCACCTCCACCTTTAAATACTCCACTGTCTTCAACCTTCACCCCTATCCGCCAGTACAAGAGGTTTCTCCGATCTCCACTCTCCTCATCGGTGACAGCTATTGGGCACAACATCGAGCGAAGACGGTCGACTACCTCCGGCGAGATCCGTGGCACTCCCCCGTCGTGTCGCAGATCCTTCATGGCGCTGCATGAGCTCAGGAAACTACCGACCCTTTAGCGAAGACCAGGGAGCTCTCATCCAAGCTTCTGACCCCAGGTAGACCCCCCATCATCTTCTCCTATGTCTACCTCCCTTCCGTGCGATTTTCTCTGATTTTATTCTGCTTCTCTGCTCAATATCATCATCTACCGACCATCGCTCGAGCTTCGCACCGAAGCTTTCATCTTCGCACACCCCTCAAATCACCTTCACATTCTATCACGACACGTCCGACTACTGCTCTGCCGGTCACGGTGGAGGGATACGCCGGTGTTCACCCACCTCACCCCACAGGCCTCGCACCCCTCATTTCCTCCTAGCAAGCACAAGCACCATCTTTTTTGGCATTCACTAACACTGCAGGAGTATCATTCGTCATTGGCCGGACATCTTGCCGGAGCTGCTTCGAGCTCCTTCTTCTTTGATATACCCACCCTGTTTGCCTCTTCCAGGAATCTCAGCTTCGTGGCCAAGCATCAACGAATATCTTCAACCGATCAGGAGCTTCTGGGGATCCTCATCGGCCACTGGTGTAGGAGGCGGAGCAAGAAGCCCATCGATAGAGCCCTGCCAAATCCACCGCAGGAGGCGGCGGACCAGCGAGGATGAAGAACAAAGACCATAGGATCTTCCTGATCCAACGGTCTTAATCCAAACACGTTGCACCGAACCAGCAATCGTTGGATCATTTCATCCCAACGGCCAATATTGAGCCACGTCATCGTAAGTCGCAGCTCCAGGTATCGTTGGATTTTCCAGATCGAACGGTCCTCGATCGTGCCACATTTCGAGCTTCTCCCACCGTTGGATCACTTTTTGATCTAGCGGCCCAGCATCAACCACGTCTTCGCCTCCGAGCCTCTTCCCTGACCCTAGGCTCGGAGCTACTGAAGCTGATCTGAGCCATCCGAACCTCTGACCGAGCCTCGACCGCCGTCTGAGCCTATCCCCGTACGTGGTTCTGACGTGAGGGTTGGGTAAATTACACAGAGGCCCCAGCAACTTTTTGAAATTACTAATTGGTCCCTACCAGGTGCGTCACGCGAGGAGCGCGTGTCTTCTTGGGAAATTTGCATCCACTCCCTCAAGATTATAGGTAACTGCATATTCGTCCCTGTCAGCACGTTTTATTTTAAGCAATTATTATTTCCTGTATTGCATTTTGGTCCATGTCTTTGCACGCATCTTTAGGCATTCATTTGAACTCATTTTTCAAGTTTGAAAATTGCATTGTTTAGCTTAGTTTATCTTCTTTCATATGTGACACTTGGCACATTTTTTGTGAAAATAGTGGATTTTTTATTAATTAATTGTTGGAATTTTGTCATATTTTACCCATTTATGCCTTTTAATTTGTAGTAATTTCTTTGTGACTCTAAAAATCACCAAAAATTCACACTAGATCTAGGATAATTAAATTTGCATTGTATCCAAAAATCATCTCATTTGCACGCACCTTGAGGCCTGAATAAATCATTTAGTGATTTCCTTAATTAATTTTTAGTAGGTCCATTTCACATAGAAATTTAGGTTTATTAATTTTCCCGGATTCCTCACACTTAGATCTATCTCGAATAAATTTTATATCTAAAAATATTGTGATTTGGTATTAATTAAAATTAATTTAGTTAAAATCACCTTGCATTCATTTTAAATTCACAGTAAATTCATAAAGTGTTAGAAAATTCCAAAAAATTAGGGTGCTTAATTTTATCACAATTCACTTTCTGACCAAGTTTCATAATTTTTGGACTTGATTTGATCACTTTTCTAAATTAACTTGTAAACTGGCCCGATTTTGCATGTGTCTTTTCCTTCTTGCATAAAATATAATGAAAACGACCAAAAAAATTACCTTCTGAAAATCCGACCTTGGAATTTGCTTCAAATCTACCTAAGGAGACATGTGCCTCCCTAAGTTCGACCTTGAGCTTGCCCAAGTAAAAAAATTGTCGCTTGAAATTAATTTGACTTTAATTGAAAGTGGTTTTTTATTAGCTCTTATTATCTGACTGCAACGAACGACACAATGACTAATTTGACCATTAATTTAATTAAATTAATAAGGGTAGTAAGATGCTCGTTAGTTGTAATCCATTAATTTTCGTGATATATATCTAATGCTCACTTTGGTGGAATGTCACATGGAGATCAAGGACGCTTGGAAACATGGAGGCATGGAGTTGGGAGCTCTCATTGCAAGGAGACACAAAAAAACTCTGAAGAGATAAAGACATTTTAATTAGCATCATTTCATGTATTTTTGTATATTATTTGTAATAAATGCAATTCTAGAGGTCCTCGTTTGAGGGCTCGCATGTGTAACATGAATTTGAACATTGCATGTGGTGTGTGGAGATTGTTTCACCTTAGTATGGGTGAGGCTCCACTTGAGTGTTCAAACTTAAGGTAAGGTACGCGGCTCTCTTAGCTTATTTCGTTGTATATCACTGATGAATCTCCATTTCGTCACCTTTATTCATTCATTTTGGCCTTTAAACACTAGTTAAATGCATGTAAATAACATTATTTTGCATTAATTAACATTCATTATTTATTGTATAAATATTCTATAAAATACATTATATAAAGATAAAATAAAAGAGTAAAAAGAAAGAAAAAAAAAGAAATAAAATTCTAAAGGTATTTTATTACCCTAAATCCCAAGAACTAGGCATCATAATGACCGACTCAACAAGGAATAAAGTGGGGGAGATAAGGGTCAAATACACAATAAAGCCCTAATTTTTAGCCTCCAATATTGCATTTTTGGACTCGTTTTATACTTTATTATTTATATCTCAAATAAAGAAACTTTGTACATGAAAGTTGTAAATAAAAATACATAGAAAAATACAAAATTTATTCCACACAAAATAATACACAGTGTACATTTTTTACTCAGAATAAAAAGCCAAAACCCAAATGTCTCAATCCCATATCTTCTCCATATGTACTCAAAATGTACAAAATCACCTTCAATTGTATATAACTTTTTGTTAGATATTTAATGAAGGTAGTTTCACTTAATTTGGAGCCAACATGCGAAAGTTAGGTTTTGGACCCCTATTGTACTATACACCTGAATAAAATATTCATTTTATTTATTCTCTATATTTTTCATCATTTTATATTTTTATAATTTTGTAAATATTCATTATAGTTTATGTACATATTTAGAATAAAATAAAACCATAAAAATACACTAAAATAAAACAATATACAAAAGTATATTAATTAATTACCTACACTTATACTTCTGTGATAAAACATCTATTTATACAAGAGTGCATATTATATCAGAAAAATACAATAAAAATATATCAATATATTAAAATAAGATATAAATATACAAATTAAGTATAAAAATAATAAAATTTAAAATACAAAATAAAAATAAAATATACAAAAATATAGGTAAATATACATATAAGTATACTTTTAGAAAGTAACTTACAATAAATTAATCCATAAAAATAAACAAAAATCGGATTAAAATACTACATAAAATAATAAACATTTTTATTTTGTAATCTAAAATAATAAATTCATTTGCTATTTTATTGATTTTACAATTATTTTCTTTATCCCTTTTTTCTGGTTGGTCCACATGAACCAACCAGAAACCTCCCAGTGTTGACCCCAGTCAACATCCCCGCTCTCTCTTCCTCGTTTACCGATTTGTCAGAACCCGTATTTTTCGCCTAATTATCCGCTGATCTCCGTCATGTTCTGGCTTAGGATGATGCCCAATTCCCGAAGATTGATCGTCCGGTATTTCCACTAACTCTTTAGATGAGATCAATCTCCATCGAATCGAGCGACCTCAGCCTCGCAAGCAAGCCCCAAGCTCTTCCTACAAATATTGGTCCACTGCCTCCTTACTCAGATTTGATCACTCTTCCTTGATCTTTACCCCCTCAGATCTGTTCCTGGAGCAACACCATGGTGACAACCGACGATTGCCATCGATCTGCAGTGAGGAGAGCGCGGGAGGAGGCACATCCAACCATCATTGGATCTTCGTTCAATGGTTCTGCCTTCTGGTATTTCAGCTAATCGAGGCCCCCATTTCTGTCATTCTTATATTATGTCCTTAGCATATATTATATTTCCGTCTTAGTTTTAGGTTTAATAAATAGGTTTTAGCTTAAATTGAATAAGTTCATAAACCTGGAGATTAAGCTCCATGTTGATTTCACCATGAAATACCTCCTGTTTCGACCCATCGACCCCTTCATTTTGATCTTTGACACCTTCTCCATCAGACTCGATCGTTTTCCCCTTTGAATCTGTCTGATTAGAAGCGAATTGAAGCTTGTTTTGTCGCCTCCACCTGAGCTTCACTGTTAACCCACTTCATGCAGCCTCTTGTTGCATTTTTGGATCGAAACACTTTGTCTTGAGTCGCTTCTTCTTTTGGTGCATGAACCAAGCCTCCTGAGGCAATTGGAGAGGAGAATCGATGCTCAGAAGCAGCTTTAGGTGACGTAGAACTCAACAATACCTCATGTCCCCATCGTTGGGACCTGGAACCTTGCCAAAACTACCTACACGTGAGGAGGACCTCCAGGAATGAGAAGGACCCATTGGCATGCCAAATAGCAGCTGAAGTCAACTAGATTTCATGATTGAAGGTTGGAGGTGCAACTGTTCTTCCCCGTTGTTGGAAGAGAGCAGCACCAGTCCGATGAAGAAGTCGCTCCAAGTCTAATCGTAGCTGTTGGATCACAAGCGAATTGAAGCCCTCATCTACCGTCAGATCTGACTTAAGTGAACCCATGTGGCTCACTCTCTGTCGTTCGTTCATGCATGATTAAAGGGTATATTTCACTTAGCCCCTCCCAGTTTTTGTATATTAAGTTGCAATTTAAATATTAAGTTTGTAACATACTTTAATAGGATAAATTGTTTGTGAATCCTTGTATAATCTTCTATTTGCATATTAGTCCATGCCAGGCACGTACTCATGCACGTTTTTGTATAAAAATTGTAGGTATCCCCCTACGCTTTTATGATATTGCATTTGGGTCCAGTCCAACTCAACTCGCGTGTTATCCCACGTGAGCTGAGCATTTTGCACAAAACCTCTCATGAGTTTTTGTATTTCAATTTAGTTCTTAAACTTTAAATATTAGTTGTAATCTTTTAGGTATTTTGCATAATAGACATCGGATTTATTTTTAATTGCTATTTTATATCCAGTCTGTAGACCTCTTTGGTCTATTGCTCTCTTTTTTTTCTTCTTTTTGAATAACATAATCGTGGGCCTCTTTGGCATCTTTTTAACTGGTAGCAACAATGGTCTGCTACTTGGACTATTTGGGAGAGTTGGGTTATTTGAGTAGATTTTTATTTAATAAATCTTTACTTTGCATTTGCATTTTTGGAACAAGCATCCCTTAGTGTGCCTTTCTTTTTATAGGATTTGGTTGCATTGGGTATCAAGAGTGTGCATGCATAAAATGTGACTTTCAGATACATGTACAAGGCAAGTTTGCTGAAAAATCCAAACTTATAGGAAATAAGTGGTTCTTGAACTTATGTCATTGAATTTTGCTAATCCGAGATTTAGAATCACTCCTTTCCCTTACTAGAGACTATAATGATCCCTTGTACATAAAAAGTAAGTTGAACTAAGGTTTAATCTGCAATTTGTTAAAAAATCAATCAAGAGTAAAAGAGTACTAAAGTTGTCAAGATAATCCATTTAGACACAAATTTTGATCATTGTATAAAATTAGTGGAACTCGAGGAATTAAGTATAAAATAGACTTGAAGCCTATACAAATCCTCTGATATTAAGTAGATTAGGGTCTTATTAGTCTAATTCCAAAAATTGTAAAAAATAGACTAAAAATCCCAAAAACATAGGAGAAAATAAGTTAAAGATTTTTGGATTTTTGAAAAATTTTGCTAATTTTTTTGAAAGACTTTTTTGGGGGATTTTTTGCACACCCCATTCATAGCAAGAGCTATGTCCCTATTGTGATAATAAAATGGAAAAAATTGGAAAAGCACGACTGAAGATGGTGCAAGATGCAACAAATGAATGATGCTCTTTTTTTATTTCCTAATTGGATTTTTTGTAGGGTTTACCCTATACTTATGTTCAAATACAAAAAGGGAGACGGGAAAATGCAAGAGAAATACCTAAACGATGACTATGGGAGGAATCACACAATGTGTGTTTGTTTTAACGCCCCTGGCTCGATTCATGGGTTAGGAATAACCCTTGTTTCGAATATGATCAACATTCGTGTTGGAAACATCACGGTGAGGTAAGTGGTTAGGGATGGTAGTGTGTGGAAAGATGATAGATGGAGTTGGAAAGTTGAGCGAGTTAAGTATAAAATCCTCAAATACGATTCATGATTCATAATCATCTCTTTCATGATATCACTTTAGTTATATTGAATAGTATGATTTGTAGATTCCAAATAAAAACTAAAGTCAGGTAATCGGGTTTTAAGCTCAACATGTTCGATTATTTGGAGTACGAGAGGGTGGGAGGGCAGAGAGGAAGTATGTGTATAATCAGTATGATCTTCCTCTATATTAGCTACTAATGAGGCGTGACCACATACGATGGGTCCAACCAAGGTTGATCCTTTAAATTGGCAAGATCCATTTTTACGCAAACATGATTTTATCATTTATAAGATAGGTTAATGGATCTTAGAAGATGTAGATGACGTGTTTCTTGATCTGATGTTCGACCTTGTCGAATTCCTCAAGCACAATGGATAGTCTATGGTCTTGGTCCGGGTGAGACCTCACACTATGACACTAAGGCAAGAAGAATGCCTTAGGGTTGGGATGCACCTGTAGGCATGCAGTGGAGTGTAATGCATCCTAACTAAGTTCCCAACACATCCACTAGCTTCACCTAACAACCTATAGTAGTAGCTCTCAATCTAGTGCAAAAGAGTTCCATTGACGATCTTTTGCTCCTTCCCATTGTTGTGAGATATCAGATATGATGATGAATCTTATTAATTATTAATAAATTATTATTAATGGATGATGATTGTTAATTGAAGATTTTCAAGATTTAATCTCTTTCATCGCTAGTACCAACTGTAGGAACAACAACCACAACTCAATTCCATCTGACAATGATCTTTTGTTCGTCGGGACCAATTGGTGGAACAATAACCAAAACTCAAGCAGTGAGGAAGCCTCCTAAGAGACTCTTCTGTCTCGCCCTCCTAGTGGAAGTGCGGTCTAGGAGATGACTGGGCACACTCCAAAACTACACCCCTGAGACGGGGTGGGAGAGACTCTCTGGACTAAGTCATCTCGAAAATCGGCTTGACCGGTATGAGCAAAAAGAGCTTGAAAAGAAGAAACTAATGGGCCTCCAGCCTAGGTACCCTACTAAAATAGGGTCAGCAGAATTGGTCAAAAACCTGGATCCTAATGAAGTGTAAAAACACTACAAGATTGCGTAAAAATCGAAAAAAGGACTGAGATCCTTAGACCTACATACTAGGCGGTCGCTACCCTAACTGGGCTTCCTATCTCCTGCCCAGCTGGGGCCACTGTGCCCTCGCATAGTCAAGTGTAAGGGTCACCATGACCGGACAATTAACTGTCATCATTAATTACTAACATACTCACTCACTTGATTACTCATCCTTTCTCAATCTCCTTTGTAGTTAATTCATAGATGTAGGTATCTTGTCCACAACATGATTACTAGTGATCTATTATTGATGGTTTATACTCAAAGGATTATTTCATGAAGATTTTCAGTCATTGTTCATAGATTTTCCTAGATGGTGTAATCATATCTAAGACGTTTTTTACGAATTTGTAATTTCCTCAATTACGATACCCTAAACTTTTATTTTTGTTGCTCTTGGATAATGGCTCTAAACAAGTCAACTATTTGTTGGCTTTGAAGAGAATGCATCAACATCTATACATATATTTAGAAATAATTTAATGGATTGATTTTTGGTGTATTTATAAGTCACTTGTATGAAAATATCCCAATGTTCTCATTTTTCAAATTATGAGATTAAAGTTGTTCATTAGATCTAGATTCAAGTTTTTAGATCAATGTAATACTCTCAAATTTTCTTATTTAATCCTGAGATTAGGTGTTACTCATTAAATTTAAATTTAGTCTCAACTTGCAAGCTAATTCATTCTGTAATCTCTTAAATTTAACCTTGAATTTAGTGGTTAATTGGTATTCCAAAACTTGACTTAATTGCATACAAATCACCCTTATTTTTTCCTTAATCAACATGAAATCAGTCGCTATTCAATGGTCTAAAATTGGACTCTAGTCTTTCATATTTTTATGTATTAAATATGTAACTATTAGTGTTTGAAATTAGGCCTTAACTGCATATTAATCACCCCCAAATTCTATATTTTTAAGTCATGAACAACAACATGTAATGATTTGAAATTAGAACTAAATACACGTTAATCCATCAAATCGTCATCTTTCAAGCATACAAACTGTAGTTTAACTTAGATCAAATGAATGCTAAAATGCCACCAATTTCTCATCTTTTAAGTATATAAAACTTTAGCATATGATTGTCTTAATTTAGATCGAAATGCATGCTAAACACCACAACTTTCTCATATTTTAAAGCATACAAATTGTAGCATATGATGGTCTGAATTTAGATCTAAATGCATGCTAAAATACCACAACTTTCTCAGCTTTTGAAGCATATAAACTGTAGATATGATGGTTTGAATTTAGATTTAAATGCATGCAAAATATGACCAATTCCTCATCAAATCAGGAGCTAATTAGTGATATGAAACTTAACTTAATTTTGTGTTATTTAACCACCCCCCCATTCTTTATTTGCCAAGCATGCAGATTCTTATTTTTTAAACATAAAAAGATCTAGAACATAGGTGGTTTGAAATTAGTTTTATTAGTCTCCACAAAAACTTTAATTTTTCAAGATGAAATCAGTGGCTAATTAAGGGGTTTTGAACTTTGGTCTTTAATTACACGAAAGGCAGCAAGAAGAGGGGGATTGTACCTTTGGATCTCCAAGGATGGAGATCAACTTGCATGCAATGGCTTGATCTGAAGCAAGGAGCAGCATCAAGTTGATCTCTAAGCTTGGAGATCCAAGGGTACAATGCCCCTCCTCTTGCTGCCTTTCATCTAATTAAAGACCCAAGTTCAAAACCCCTTAATTAGCCAATGATTTCATCTTGAAAAATTAATGTTTGGTGGTGACTAATAAACCTAGTTTCATACCACCATATGCTCCATATTTTTTTACTTTTAAAAATAAGAGTTTGCGTATTTGAAAAATAAAGAATTGGAGGTAAATAACACATAATTAAGTTAAGTTTAATATCACTAATTAGCTCCTCATTTGAGGAATTGGATTTTTTTTCATGCATTTAAATCTAAATTCAGGCCATCATATGCTACAGTTTATATGCTTCAAAAGATGAGAAAGTTGTGGTGTTTTAGCTTGCATTTAGATCTAAATTCGGACCATCATATGCTCTAGTTTATATGCTTCAAAAGATGAGAAAGTTGTGGTGTTTTAGCTTGCATTTAGATCTAAATTCGGACCATCATATGCTACAGTTTGTATGCTTCAATAGATGAGAAAGTTGTGGTGTTAAGCATGCAATTAGATCTAAATTGAGATCATCATATGCTATAGTTTTGTATACTTAATAGATGAGAAATTTGTGGTGGTTTAGCATGCATTTGATCTAATTTCAAACCACAGTTAAACTACGGTTTATATATTTGAAAGATGAGGATTTGATGGTGATTAACATCTGTTTAATTCTAATTTCAAATCATTACATGTTGTTGTTCATGCCTTAAAAATATGAGAAATTTATGGGTGATTAATGTGGAATTAAGAACCAATTTCAAATACTAATAGCTACAGATTTTATACATAAAATGTGATATATTTGAGGTTAATTGCACGAGATTGGAATCGAATTTTCAGACCATTGAATAGCTATTGATTTCATGTTGGTTAAGGAAAAATTAAGGTTGATTTGTATGTAATAAAGTCAAGATTTAGAACACCAATTAGCCATTAAATTCATGGCTAAAATTGAGAGAACTGGGAATGAATTAGCATGCTAGTTGAGACAAAGTTTATATAATGAGTAATATCTAATATCATGGATAAATAAGAAAATTTGAGAATTTTACATCAATCTAAAACTTGAATCGAGATCTAGTGAATATCTTTAATCTCATAATTTGAAAATTGAGAACATTGGGTATTTTCGTACAAGTGACTTATAAAATTTAGATTAATAATCAGACCACTAAATTATTTATAAATATATGTATAGATGTTGATGCCTTCTCTTTAATGCCAACAAATAGTTGACATATTTAGAGCCAACAACAGTAATAAAAGAGTAGAGTATATGAATCTACGAAGTATGCAAATTCTTAAAGAAAGCATCTCAAATGTGATTACACCATCTTGGAAAATCTTTGATTAATGAATGAATATCTTCATGAAATAATCTTTTGAGTATAACCATTAATTATATATCACTAGTAATCAGGTTGTGGACAAGATACCTTGATTTATAAATTAACTACGTAAGAGATTGAGAAAGGATGAGTAATCAAGTGAGTGACTATGATAGTAATCAAGTGAGTGACTATGATAGTAATCAGTGATGACAGTTAATCGTGTTGGTCATGGTGTCCCTTACACCTGATCGTGTGAGGGTACGGTGACCCTAAGTTGGGAAATAGATAAGAAGTCCAGTTAGGACAACAACCGCCTAGTGTGCAGTTCTAGGATCTCAGTCTTTTTATGATTTTTATGAGAGCTCGTAGTGTTTTTATGCTTCGTTGGGATCCGGGTTTTTGATTAGTTTTGTTGACCCTATTTTAGTATGGTACCTAGGCTGGAGGACCCTTGGTTTTTCTTTTAGAGCAATTTTTGCCCATATCAGCCAAGCTGATTTTTGGACTGACTTAGTCTGGAGAGTCTCTCCCACTCATCTCAGGGCATAGTTTTGGAGTATGCCTAGCCATCTCTTGGACCACATTTCCACTAGGAGGGTGAGATGGAAGAGACTCTTAGGAAGCTTCTTCACCACTTGGTTACTGTTCCACCAGTAGGTCCTAGCGAAGAAAATATCATTGTCAAATGGAATTGAGTTGTGGTTATTGTTCCTCTAGTAGGTGATGATGATGAAAGAGATTAGATCCTTAAAATATTCAATTAACAATCATCAATCATTAATAATCAATCATCAACGATTAATAAGATCCATCATCACATCTGATATCTCACAATAATGGGAAGGAACAAAAGATTGTGACACGAAAATCTTCTACACTAGAATGATAGCTACTACTGTTGGTTGTTAAGTGAAGCTAGTGGACGTGTTGGGAACTTAGTTAGGATGCATTACACTCCATCGCATACCTATGAAGACACCCTAAACCTAAGTCATTCTTACTGCCTTAGAGTCATAGTATGAGGTCTCACCCGGGCTAAGACTACAGACCATCTACTGAGCTTGAGGAATTGGACAAGGTCAAATATCAGAACAAGAAATATAATCTACATCTTCTAAGCTCCGTCAACTTGCTTATAAATGCTAAAATTATATTCACATAAAAAGTGGATCTTATAATCAAATAAGAACATTAAGTGGAAATAGTTAAGGTGATGGGTGATCAAGAGGACTCATAGATATAAAACCAACTTCAATGTAAGTAGCTTATTAAATTTACATGGCAATACCTATCTATTTGCTTTCTTTTGAAACCATTGAAATACATGTTATTTTTAATAAATTAGATTGTACTCAACCCGTGTTGATATCCTTTTCTTCCCAACATGGATGACAAGAAAGGTGCCTACGACTCAGCAGATTGACCGCTGGAGCATGAGCTTCCGCAGTTACTTTCAATGATATAAATATATAGCTTTTGGTACATGATGTTGTAAATACTTTTTCTCTTTTCTGTTATATTTTGGGATACATGTACATAATATCATTTACTTTCGGCACATGTAATATTATATGGAAATTAATGAAAATGTGAATTTTGTGATGCATGTTAGTTATGTGGTTTAATAGTATTGTGAATGTCATTCAAAATGCGAACATTTTCCACCTCATTTTCTGTATCCTAATGTTATCAATAGCGAATATATTGTGAATGTTGTGTAAACAGGTAACCCGGATCCTGAGGCATCACATTTTCCCATGTTGGGAAGGAAAGGGAAGTAGACACAATAATCTCGTCCTCGAGAGAGTCGTCAAGGAAGACTTCTGATACATGGTCAGGGATTGTTGGGAAGAAGGTCTCTATCAGTCTCTCTTTTCAATCTATTCGTGAAAATTTTGTCGGGCCTAGATTCATTATCATCTCTGCATTGAATTTTGATCCAACCACAAAACCATATTCCACCATTTCTTTTCAAATCATTTCCAAATTTTCTTAGAAATTCATCAATTATCTCGTGCTCATGATTCATATCACTTGACTCATAAAGTTCATTTTGACTTTTTTCGATAAGGAATCCCAAAATTATTTAACTTTCATCTTTTTCAAAATTGAATCTAATCACAAAATCGTCCCCAAAATCAGAGTCCCAACATTTAGACATCACAATTTTGTCCAAGTGAATATATTCATCTTCTAAATCAATGGGAATTTCCATAATAATATGCTCCAATTGTGAATGGCAACAATTAGAATATCATCAGAGTTGATCAATTGTAGATTTTGTAGATTCAATAGTGTCTCTTCGAGAAATTCTTCCTCAATAATACTGAAATATAACTCATCAAAATATAGCTTTGTCCTTTGAGTTTGTGAGGTTAGATCACAGTCATTTGCTTTTCTCTCAATTACACCTTCCTCAAAAATCCCCTCATGCTTATTCTCGAAATTGTCCAATAATATAATCTTGGAATCCTCATGGAGCATGGTTTTCAAATTCAGATCTTGTTGACCAAGAGTGATTGCATTACAAGTCAAGTTACTAGTCAAAAGTGGAGTTTGGGTTTCTTGGGAAGGTTCTGATGGTATCAATGGAGATGTGATTGACCGAGATCCTCGAAATGAGATCTCTCATCAATAGAAGGTTCCAAAAATCCAGGTGATGTCGAAGAGAATAAGGGATGGATGGATTGAGTGAAAGATAAAAATTCATCCAGGAGAGATTCATCATGGAGGACAGTTACAATCTAATTGTGTGTTGAAGGAGCATCTAGCAGCTTGGTCGGTTTTAACTTTGATCAAATAACTCTTTCCTTTGTGTTTCTAATCCTCTTGATATTTGTGTACTAGATCCATGACTTCATTAATCTCATTTTCAATTTCCAACAAGATAGGAGGGTTGAAGGGGGGAGAAAGCTGTTCTCTATCCTCCATATGATTCAGTGCAGTAGCCCAATTTAAATTCATTTCTCATGCAAAACATCGATGATAACTTGAATTCTCTCCATGATTAAGGATTTTTAAGTACAAACAAAAACAAACAAGATCGATTCACCAACACACGCAAGTTACCGCACAAGCGGTTATCTTTTCAAAATTATTAATTTTTTATTGCACTTCAAAACAAGCACACCAATAATCTAGATGGAACTTGAATATGAAATATTGATTGGCCCGAATTTTTATAGCTAGTTGCATATACTTTCAGCCAGTACGGGTGTAAGTATGGACCGTAAAATGGCTACTCGTGTTACTTGAGGACGGTGCCTTACGTGTTTTCTTGAACCATCTAATCTGCTAAGGGAGGTTGTATTTCTCTCACTGAGAAGTTGCTAGTCGTTTTAAAATTCAGTAGTAAAAATTTTTACAAGGATCTGGGATCTGACCTAGGATTCAGTTTGTGCACGTGAGATTGTGTTCAATGTGCAATAGACAAACACTTCAATCTGCTTTCATCAGAGCCAAGCATTGACTTTCCGGAGCTTATTTGATTAGGCGAGCAACTCAATTGTGATGTTGTTTAATTGGTGAGCAGGGAGAGAGAGATCCACAAAGATGAATGCATTAGAGGAACTAGATTTATGATTTTCGTATTTGAAAAAAAAATACACACACAAATGCAAGTACCTAGAAATATCTAAGTGATTGAAAGATCTTACAGTACGTGCTTGTTGGATCCATAATTTGAGCTAGAGATAATAAGAGATAATAAGAGCACGAGAGAGGTCCACTTTTTTAATTTTTTTACCTGAAATAAAAGACAGATGAAATTAGTTTACAAAATCAAAATAAAAAAACAAAAATACCAAAATAAATTACAAAAGTTATCGTGTCCCCGGTAATGATGCCAAAATGAAAACACAATTTCAATGCGCTAAAAGTGTGTTTTTATGTGTTGTTATGATCACACATGAAAATTGAGATATTCATATAAATTTATTCAACTACAAGCCAACATATATTAAAATATGCATAGAGCAAGTAGATGATCAATCTATAAGGACTCAAACATTTTTTCACGGATTTTTATTCCATTTATAAATGCATTTTTTATGTAATTTAACCAAATTAAATCTTATTTTCTTTTTTTCTCCAGGGATGTTTAAAACTATTGAAACATCTGCCACTAGCTTTTAGACATCACATGGATTTTTTTGGATTTTTTTATTTTTTTGCTATTTTTTATTATTTTGAGAAGTACTATAGGCATTTATGTAATTTTCTAAGAAACCTAAGGCCATGAATATAAATAAAATTAAAACTAAGGGCTTAATTGTAATCACTGAGAAGTAGTTGTACGTAAGTGAAATTAATCAAATAAAAATACCTAATGAGAAAATTATGGGAAAAGAAATAAACTATAGGAAAACTACAAGAAAGTCCCTAGAGGACAGAAATGTAATTAGGAAAACTTGAATAATAAAAATGCAAATATCGTAGAATACAAAATATGCAAATGGAAAACTTTGGAGAATATATCAATGTTTAACAAAATTGCAACTAGGTACAAAAATTTTAAAAAACTTAAAGAAAATCAAAATTAAGAAGGGGTTCATGGACCCCTTCCTCTAGTCATGGACGGTGGAGGTGGAGGAGGCCGAGGGCAGTGTCAATGGTGGCGACGGCTCCAAAAAGAGCGGTGACGAGGAGGACGACAGTGGCGGTGGTGCGCGAACGAGGAGGGGGAGGTGCGGGTCGTGATGGGTCGGTGAAGGAGTTGGGTTATTCATCCGTGATGGGTCTCTTCATGGTAGTGCCTCCCATTTCCCTAATAAAGGACATCGACGGTTGCATTGGGAGGAGACTAACAGCAGCGGCAGTTGCAGGAGGAGGCGAAGGTGAAGCAGTGGCGACGTTGGGAAGAAGAGGAGGGGGCAGCATCAGCTACGCTGGAGAAGAAGATGAGATGGAGCTGATGTCATCGTTGAAGTCAGCACCCCCATTTATTTTATATTATTTTTTTCAAATGTTGATGTCATACTGGCATCAGCTATTTTGTCGCATAGTGATTTGTTTTCAATTTTTTGCAAATGAAAAGGGAAGAGGATGAGAGCTCCTTTGCCCTCTCTTAAGACACATCTGAAAAATAAAAATAAAAATGTTAGAAACTCAATATGGGCATGCAACCCATATTTATTGACAAAAACTAATTAATACAAGACTCTTTTTCTTTTCTTTAATTTGTTATGTGAGAAATTTTATGCAATTTTTTAAACAATTTTGAAAGCAATATGCATGAAAGTCATGAAATAAAAAATTATGCAACAAATCAAGAAAAATGCATCTGATTAAACATTATTTTTGCTCAATAACAGGTATAAAAACATGATAAACCACTGATTCATAAGTTTTATCAATGATTACACATATTGGTATGCATGTGGAGAGGTGATAACACGGGAATATTCCAAAAGGGTTGCCATGAATAAATAATACAAAGGTTGTCGCTGAGGCGGCCACTCATGGAACACCCGGGTCAATCAGCAATTAACCCACAATCCAAAGAATACAACAGTCAAGCTCAAAAATAAATGTGAATTAATCTTTATTTACTCTACCATAAAAATGTATAGTGACAAATATGTAGAGGTCGAACCACAAAGAGCAATACAAAATGCAACAGCCTACAAGTAAATCACAGTCATCCTTGTGTGGGTTTTTGATTTTTTTTATTAATATTATAATAATTAAGTATTATATATATATAAATGTATATAATACAAATATATTAATTATATATACCCATAGAGGGTAAGTATATAGCTTATAATACATGTTATATATATATATAGGTATATATAAATATAATAAAATAAATATATAGATTTTTTTTTCTTTTTTTTATGTTAAGATTAATGAGAATACATATAACTAATTACATATATATAATTTTTTTCTCTTTTTTTTAGGATATATAGATATATATACATAAAGGGGGTATTAGAATATTCACAAAAATACTAAAAAATAGTCAAAAATTCAGGAAAAGGGTCTTTTTGGAATTTTCATGGTTTTTTACTATTTTTATGATTTTTGGGTATTTTTGCAAACATTTTTAGTATTTTTAAATGGCTAAATGATAGCAAACAGTGGACTAGGCACTGGTTGTCACAAAAATAGAGATTAAAAATAGCTAACAGCCTCAAAAATTTTCCACACTAATTTTCTAATAACGATAATAAAATATAGCATAAATAGGGTCTGAGTTTATATTTTTCTGATTTTTCTTTGATTTTTTATATTTTTTTGAAGTTTTTGGGTATTTTTGAATTTTTAAGGTTTTCTTTTTGAGATTTTTAGGGATTTTTGGACTGGTACTAATATGGGTCAAAATACACCACAGGTAATTTTTTTTGAATTTTTCGAGGCATTTTCATATTTTTTTTGGAATTTTATAAGTTAGACAGGGAATAAAAGACATGTTTTTGATTTTTAATAAATGCAAAAATGCAACAAAATGCAAAACTAAAAATATGGCGTTCAAGCATGACCAAACAGGAGCTTAAGTCTATTTTTGCAAGATTTTTCGATTTAATCTGAAGCATAAAATAAATAGACAAAGCCTTCAAAAATTAAATGGCCTGGCAGGGGTATTTTTGCAAATAAAATAGTTGGCAGGGGCATACATGCAAAAACTACAACAAAAATACACATTAACTTCTATTTTCAGGACCATTTAATAAATACAGGAACCCGGCAGGGTTTAGATGCAAATTTTCACGCGCCTCACGTGGTTGCTGCACGTAAGGCACGGAAGGACTAAAGTGCAAATCTTGAAACATCGGGGGTCCTTCCGCAAAATATACATTTTATTTACAACTGAAACTTCTATTTTTGGCATTAAATAATAAATACAAAAAGTAAGGGGGTTGGATGTGAAAATTACCCCTAAACAAGGCGTGGCATCCAACGGTGGAGCTCTCTTCACTTGCCACGCATCGCCTCCTTGACGCCCGATGATGCTTCGCCGATGGAGCGCTGAGAGTAGATCAGGCCCGCTGATCTGACGGCGGGTACGATGCTCCATCGGACGGCTCCTGCTGGATCTGGGACGACCCCTTCGATCTGACGGTTCTGAAGATGCCTGGAAGAACGAGGAGGAAGCTCGCCCCCGGCGAGCTTCGATCGGGTAGCTCAGGCTCCTCCGGGCATCTTTCTCGCCTCTGACGCTCTCTACTCGTAGCTGATGACATCCCACGTCGTCTGGTGGTACTTTCATGGCTTCTGGGGGTTCGAGTCGATGGAGCGAGGTCGGAGAAGAAAGGGGCCCCCAGGAACCTCTTCCTGGTTCAATGCGAGCCCATTTGGGGCTCGATTCTTCGATATCCCTGCACAGGAAGAACCGCGGGCGAGAGAGTTGTCTCCTCGACCCGAGGTCTGGAAGCTGCAACGCAAAAATGATGTGGGCGGAGGGGCTCCGGCGAACGGCGGAGGAGGAGCCCCGATTCGCCAAGACCTAGGGTCTTGGGTTGAACAAATGTGGGCGTTCGATGGAGAAGGCGACGAGGAACGAGTTGGGGTGCATATAGCGGGCGGAAACAGTGAGACTCACGATGAAGAAGTCGACGGAGCGGAGCCCCGGCGAACTTCGAATTTTGGATTTCTAACTACGGTGATTAACTAACCACTAATCTAACTACTGGAATGAAATGCTAACATTAAATGCTAACTAAAAACGCATTAAAGGGAAGCTCTTATACATGGGGGCCTCCAGGGAGCAGGGCGGACGCCGGAGCTCCGCCGTGTCAAAATCTCCTCCCTCCGGTTGAGTCACGGCGCTGGGCTACTTCCCCCTGTCACGAGGAAAAATGGAGGGACGAGATCTAGGCTTTAGGTTGGAATAAAAGTGGCCAAATCTGAGGAAGGAGGCGGAGCTTGTTATTTATAAACATTGGCGAGTGGCCTTATTGACCGGCGATTATTGCATGATCTAGAGAGTATTAGGTTGATCCAAAGAATCGGCGGGCATCATGGATGATTAGGGATTAATTCTTGTGAAGGAAGCATCCTCGATTGATGGATGGTGTGTCCGGGAAAAATGGGAGAAGATGGGCGAAGAGACGGGCTGCGTCACATCGGGCGGCTGGAGGTCAAGTTGACTGGAGTCAACTCGCGGAGGGACCTGGTTGGTCCACCTCAGCCGCTAAACACCAAAATAGAGGACCTGATGGAAGATTGATTTATTTGACGCCCTAAATGATTTTATTAATTTTTTCTCATAAAATAAAAAATGTGTATTATTTCATCTAGTATTTGTTTATGATTTTTATTGAATTTTTCGAGGAGTTTTATTATAGTTTTATTTTAATAATGTGTATATGTATGTATTTACATGTATTTTTGGGTATTTTATTTTTAATTTATTTTATTCTCTTTTATTTTTTTCTTGGCCTTATTTTATAAATTTATAATTTATTTGTGTAGAATAAAAGTGTTTTGTTATTGATTTTGTTAAGTTTATTTGTAACTCTCACTCATACATCAGCTCTCTCAACTACAACAACGGAGGGGAGAGAAAGAGGAGAGGGGGGGGGGGCCTTATTTAATGGATTTTATTTGTTTTTATTTTAGCTTGGTATTTTTAATAATATATATATAATATATAAATTATTATAAAAAATATAAAAGAATGAAATAATTAAAGAATGCTTTTCTCTTTTTATTTATGTACATCCTTCTCATAGGTATTTTGCCTATATAGACTTATTTTATTTTACATATTCTTTTTGGTTTTATTCTAAGGCTAATATGTATATGAATTATATACATTATTTACAAGATTCTGAAAATAATGATTAGTGAATATAATGAACATTTTAATCAGGTATTATATACAAGAAAGGCCAAAAACCTAACTTCTGCATATGGACTCCAAAAATTATGAAACCAATTTTATAAAAATAGTTTATGAAATGCTATATACAATTAAAGGTAAATTTGGGTGATTTGGAGTTTTTATTTGCAAGATATGGGTCTGTGAAGTTGAGATTTTGGCTTTTTATTTTGTGCATAAAATGTTCACTATGTATTATTTTTACACAAACTCAATTTTGTATTTTTATCTATATTATTATCTACAACTTTTATGAACAAAGTTTCTTTATTTGATGAATAAATAAATATGTACAAAATAGGTGCCAAAAATGCATAAATGAATGGAGTATTTATTGGATAATTGGCCCTTATCTCCCCCTACTTTATTCCTTGTCGACCAATTCCATTCTGGACTTGGTCTCGGGGTTAGGGTCATAAAATATTTGCAATATTTTATTCCTTTTTCTTTTCTTCTCTTTATTCTATAATTTTGGCATTAAAAACCTTATTTTATATATAATTAATACAAATGAATAATGAATGCTATTATGTACAAATTGATGCTGTTTTCATGCATTTGCTAGGGTTTTTGAGGCCAAAATGATAGAATAAAGGTGATGAAATGGAGATTCATCACCCCCCTATACTTGCCTTTGCTAGTCCCTAGCAAACACTTATGCGATAAGTGCAAAAAGAATAAAGAAAAGAAAAAGGAAAATGAAAGAAATATAGAGTGAATAGGGATGCTTTCAGTGCAATGCATGTCCTTACAAAGTCTGAATTTGGAACTATTGTCAGACCTTGGGTGTGAAGGTGTGTGGAACCTAGTCGGGAACCAGCTCTAAAGTACAGCAGCCTTCGATAGTCACAGAACTCGGTTCAACCCACCTCAATAGCTGGGTCAGAACTAGTCTACATCATACGCAAACTCTTATAACTATGAAGTTGACTTGTACGGTGTAAGTGATAGTGGCTCTCCCCAACTGAAATGATAAAGGAACTGACTTCTCCAGAATGACAACCCAATGATTCCCCAATCCAACAGCTCTTTCCTCGAGGAGCAGGGTATTCCCTTCTAAGTTCAAGTGGCAACCAGCTCAAGAGGAGGGGGTGAAGAGAAGAATGGACGGTAGCCAGTGTAGCTACATATCCCGGGATGCAAGACCAGTGTAGTCAAGTCATCCAGCTGCAGGCTTACATATTTGACTTTGGAGCTCAAGCTTGCTTATTGACTTTGTACATACTTTGCAGGCATTTTATTTTTGTACAGGCCTGACCATTTTTTTTAGCATACTATTCACAGCAGCATTTACATAAGGAGTTTTTCCTCTTGAGCCAGTAGACTATCCCTCTTTTGAAGCTTTATCGCAACCCACAATCTCCTGTCTTTAGACCTCATTGCTATTGGATCCGGTTGGGGTGCACTTCCCTCCCTAGACGAGGACGAATGTTTCCACCCGTGTGCGTCTCAGACTGGCAAATCCAACCCCCTCACCACTCCAACTGAGTTGAGCCATGTGAAAGGTGCAGGTGTCCAAGTTAGATCACGGTCGGCAAGAGTCATACGTGTGTCTCGAAAAGTTCTAGTTAGTCCACTGAGGTGACTTGAACCCAGCCCTGATTTCTCAAAGAATTAAGTCTGTATAGACCTGAGGTACCTTAAACCTAGTTCCCATAAGGTTCCAGTGCAATTAGGTGCGGTAAGGTCTAACCGAGCTCCAATTTGAGACTTTCTTAGACTGATTCAATCATCAAGCTTCACTCAAAAAGAGTATGAATGGTATGCTTATGCTGTGCACAATGAATGATGCAATTTTTCTCAAAAATTTGAAAGGATCAAAGAATGTTTTTACAAAAAGAATTTCTGCACAGGAAGTACGAACTGAAAATATTCAAATAGTATATACACTTATTTACACGGGTGTGCTGCTTTATTTCCAACATTTAGGAATTTTTAGCGACTTTACAGGTGTGAATGAAATAGTTTATTTGGGTATGTACAGAAAGAATTGTATGTATCTTGTTTCTGATTTACTAGTATCTGCAATGGTGTTCTTATTAGCTTTTTGAAAATAATTTTACAAACTATAGTACACGATAATTTTTGCAATCCTTTACACACATTTGAAAACTATTTTTGCAAAGATTTTTCACACTATATGTATATATATAATTTTCACAATAATTTTGACAAGCATTTTTCAAGACATTTGCACATAGGTTTTTGAAATCCTTTCTTTCACACAAAGAAAAGTTTTGCAATCAACACAGTTTCACAAATTTGAAATCATTTCACATCAAATTTTTCAAAACTGGTCACACTATTTTTCAAATCATACTGTATAGGTATCCGATTTATTAATCAGTAGATACAAAAGAAGAAAAATTGTATTTGCTGTACAATATGGTTTCAGTTCTTATAAACTTTATTTGGCTTATTCCTTATTTACAAATGAGAGATTTTTGTGCGGATTCCTCAGACTTACTCGAGAATCATTTTCACAAGGGTTTTTGAAAACTCTAGTCCAAAATAATTTTGCAACATGTACACGCATTTGAAAATCCTTTTACAAATGTTTTATACAACATAGATAGATTTTTCAAAACAGTTTTTGACAATCAACTTTTCACAATCATTCGCACACTAATTTTCACAAAGTTTTTGCTTTCACTCAAAGAAAATAGGTTTTACACACAAACTAATTTTTCAATCGTTGAATACTTGTTCACGCTATTTTCAAACAAATTTCACAAGATTTTTCAAAGGAAAATGTTTCGTACAAAATACTTTTCTGACTCACTAGTCAGTATAATTATAATGAGTCTGAGGAACTCACAATCATCTTTCATTATTGTAAAGCTACTTTTTATATTTTATTTTATGTTGTAGTGATATTTTATTTTTCAGTATGAGTTATGGCTTTTAGTATATACATGGTATATACGACCCCCCTATACTTAGCTTGAGCTATGTCCTCATAGATCGAAAGGAAAAAGCAAAGACATAACTCGTACTGAGTATAGACAGATTTAAAGGATAAATATGACAGAGATGAATGAATGAGAAGTTGACCGTCCCCCCTATACTTAGGATCAAATAATCCTAAGTGTAGCAGACTGTACAAAAAGCGGGGAGGGTCAAGGGTGGGAATATACTGATCGTACTCAGATTGTCTCCCCCTATACTTAGGGTAGGATATCCTAAGTATAGACAAGAAGAGGAGATAATGGAGAAGATCAAACCGAAATCAAAAACTCTAGGTGCACATCCCCCTATACTTAGGACAAAGTACGTCCTAAGTATAGAAAACTGTCTACAAAGGCGGCACCTTTTAGATAGAAAAAGAAAATAGAAAAGGAAAAGAAGAAAAGAAGAAAAGAAGAAAATCAGAGAAATAGTGGTTGGAGTACATCGTCTGAAGCTTTTAGTGCTGCAGGTGCTGTGGAGATGTCATCGTGGTGCACTAGTTGAATAGAGTCAACAATGGCCAAGAATGCATCGGGTTCCAAGTAAGGCTTCAGTAGTTGGCCGTTGACGACGAAGGGCTGTGCGTCAGGGGACAATTCTGATATCGCAATGCTTCCATTGTCACGCACTTCACATACTCGGAATGGCCCTATCCACTTACTTTTTAATTTACCTGGGAATATCCGCAACTTTGCATCAAACAACCACACTTTCTGCCCAACATCGAAGGTCTTTCGTCTGATGTGCCGGTCATGCCAGCATTTCACCTTCTCCTTGTATATCAAGGTGTTATCGTATGCACAGTCTCGGAATTCCAAGAGCCTGTTCAGATCGTCTTTTCTCTTCTGACCACTTTTTCGTGAGTCCAAGTTACAATTACTAATTGCCCAAAGAGATTTGTGAATTAATTCCACGGGCAGATGGCATGGTTTACCATATACAAGACGGTAGGGCGACATGCCCAAGGGAGACTTGTAGGCCGTACGATAAGCCCAAAGAGCTGAGTCCAAGACTTGAGACCAGTCTTTTCTGTTTGGCCTAACAAGTTTCTGCAATATGGTCTTGATTTCTCTATTGGATAACTCCGCCATGCCATTGGTCTATGGATGATAAGGAGACGCGACACGGTGATCGATGCCGTACTCCTTCGTTAACTTCTTGACCTCTTTGTTGATGAAATGGCTACCCCCGTCTGAGATGAGAATCTTTGGTATCCCAAATCGTGAAATGATATTCTTCTTCAGAAACTGGCAAACTGTTTTGCTGTCGGCGGCTCGGGCGGGGATAGCTTCAACCCAACGACTCACATAATCGACGGAAAGAAGGATGTGCTCAAAACCTTGACTGTTAGGGAAAGGTCCCATGAAGTCAATGCCCCATGCATCGAAGACGTCGGCTATCTGAATAATTTTCAGAGGCATTGAATCTTTGGCAGTGAGTGTACCTTTCAGTCGCTGACAGTCAATACATCTTTTAACAAAGTCTGCTGCATCCTTGAATAATGTGGGCCACCAGAAGCCACACTGCAATACTTTCGCTGCCGTACGATCTCCAGAATGGTGTCCACCAGATTCGAGCGAATGACAATGCTCGAGGACACTAGATTGCTCCGTCTGAGGGATGCACCTGCGCCAAATACAATCTGCCCCTTCTCTGAATAGAAGAGGATCTTCCCACTGGTAGAAGCGGATGGTCGACATGAATTTGTTCTTCTGATTCTTTGTCCAATCCGAAGGTATTACCCCCGAGGCGAGGTAATTGACAATGTCAGCATACCAAGGGAGAGAATCCACTGCTAAGATAGCTTCGTCAGGGAAGGTTTCTTTGATAGGTGCATTACTCAGAGGAGACTCATGCTGCTCAATTCTGGAGAGGTGATCTGCTACCACATTCTGAACTCCAGGTTTGTCCTTGATTTCCAGATCGAATTCCTGGAGGAGAAGGATCCAGCGAATCAGTCTTGGCTTGGCATCCTTCTTCTGCTGTAGGTATCGGATAGCAGAGTGGTCTGTGAAAATTGTGACCTCGGCCCTAACAGATAGGATCTGAACTTCTCTAAGGCGAAAACCACAGCCAGTAGTTCTTTCTCTGTCACTGTATAATTTCTTTGAGCTTCATCTAATGTTCTGCTGGCATAGTGAATGGCATAGGGCGCCTTGTCTTTCCTCTGTCCAAGAACAGCTCCGACTGCAAAATCTGACGCATCGGTCATTATCTCAAATGGAAGAGTCCAGTCGGGAGGCTGTAAGATTGGAGCCTGAGTGATAAGCTCCTTCAATTGATTGAAAGCAAGGAGAACCGGCTGATCAACAATGAACTCTGTCTCCTTGCACAAGAGTTCTGTCAGAGGTCGGGCAATGCGGCTGAAATCCTTGATAAATCGTCTGTAAAATCCCACATGCCCCAGGAATGACCTCACATTCTTTACTGACTGAGGTGGCTGAAGGTTTGAAATGACATCCACCTTGGCTGGGTCGACTTCCATGCCACGTTTGGAAACGACATGGCCCAGCACAATACCCTCTATGACCATAAAGTGGCTCTTTTCCCATGAGAGCACTAAATTGACTTCCCGGCATTTCTTCAGCACTCTGTCTAGGTGCTCGAGGCAAGAATCGAAACTATCACCATAGACAGAGAAATCATCCATGAACACCTCGAGAAAACTGCCTACCATCTCAGCGAATACAGCTAGCATGCATCTTTGGAAGGTTGCGGGTGCATTGCATAATCCAAAGGGCATCCTCTTGAAGGCGTAGGTACCGAACGGGCAAGTGAAGGTAGTCTTCTCTTGATCCTCAGGGGCGACCGCCACTTGGTTGTACCCGGAGTACCCATCCAGGAAGCAGAAGAACTCCTTGCCTTCTAATCTCTCTAATACTTGATCAATGAATGGCAAGGGGAAGTGGTCCTTCTTGGTTGCTGCATTAAGACGGCGGTAGTCAACACACACCCGCCAGGATGTCGGTACCCGAGTTGAAATTTCCTCTCCTTTTTCATTTGTGACCACGGTAAGCCCGGATTTCTTGGGAACTACATGCAAGGGGCTTACCCATTTTGAATCGGAGATGGGATAGATGAAGCCTGCTTCACACCATTTTGTGATTTCTTTCATGACCACGTCCCGAAGGTTAGGGTTCAGCCTTCTCTGAAATTCGCGGGACGGCTTGGCATCGTCTTCTAGATAGATATGGTGTGAGCACAGAGCTGGATTTATCCCTCGGAGGTCTGATACGCTCCAACCAAGTGCCTTGCGGTTCTTTTCTAGAACCTCGAAAAGTCGAGATTCTTGATCCGGATTCAGCCTGCTGCTGATGATGACCGGATACATGTGTTTTTCACCCGCAAGGAAAGCATACTTCAGGCCTGCAGGAAGTGGCTTGAGTTCTGGTTTTGTTCTGTCCACTTTATCTGTTACTTCAGATACCATGCTGGTGGTGGGATGTACCTTGAGACTGTTACCATCCTCTACATCCTGTTGAGATCCCAGTGATGTACCGAACGGTTCTGCGGTGAGCTGATCATGTTCGGTCTGGAGTGAATGCTCAAGAAGATGCGCCTGCATCTGAGAATCTGTCTCCCACAAATCATCGGAGCATATGCTGACTGTGCTTTCCAAGTCCTCCTCAAGAGTGAGGATTTCTCGGGTCCATGGATCGTCCAGCGACAACTCTGAATCTCTGATTTCTGCAATAAAATCACAGTCTGCTTCTGATGCTGCTTGACTCTCATCAGTTGTGACATCCTGCTCCTTGTTCATATCGATTGTGATTTGCTGGGTGTTCGAGCTGAAAGTGATCTTTCCAGACCCGTAATCAACCACGGCACCTGAAGTACGGAGAAATGGTCTGCCAAGGATGATAGGAGTCTGGAGCAGTGGTGCAGGAGAGTCCATATCAAGGACTACAAAGTTAGCTGGGAATTTCATCTCCTGCACGGTAACTATCACGTCTTCCAACAAACCTTGGGGCCGCTTAACGGATCGGTCAACGAACTGAAGGATCATTCGTGTCTGCTTGAGCGGTCCCAGCCCGAATTCTTGCATTATGGACGAGGGTAGAAGGTTGATAGAAGAACCACTGTCAAGAAGAGTACGCTCGAAGACCTGATCGAAAATCACACAACTGATCAGAGGTGCTCCTGTATCTTGCTTTTTCTGGGGGAGGTTGGTGATAGATGCAACTGTGGCCATGGATAGAACGTGCTTTTCTACCTCTCGGCGTCTGTTATCTTGCGTTGGGCGACGCCTGTTAGTACATGCCTCTTTCAATCCTTTCTTCACAGCTGGCATGTATTCCACGGCCTTCAGCAAGGGAATCTCAACAGTCAATTTATCCAAGATGTCCACGACACCTGGATCAGACAATGCATTTTTTCTTTTTGCAATTTTTTTGGATTTTTGTATTGCATGCGGAAAAGGAATATTCACATTACTGGCAGGAAAATTAGAGTTCTTATTTACATCAAAATCATCGCCCACAGAATGTTGTACATCCGGACTACAAAAAGGAGTACAAGCTGGATGTGAATATGCTGGTGCTGCTGGGCGATCAAAAAGGGTAGCATCGGCTCCATCGGCTGGCATGGGATCGGCTGCTGCTGGCGGCTCCTCCAAAGCTGGCGCGGCTTCACTTCTGCTACATGCTTCTTTTTGTTGTTTTTGTTTTTGCTGATTTTTTTGTGTTTTTGGCTGAGGCTGATGACATGGCACGACGGCTGGACTGGCTTCTCCTTCTTCTTCCTCCTCACCCGCCCCTGGAGTTGGCACGGCTGATGCGGAAGATGACGATCCACCTGTTTCTTTATTCACCCCACATCTGGTAGCAGGCGGAGGAAAGGCCCTACCGCTCATGCTCCTTCTTCTTGAAATTGTTGGGGTTGGCTTCGACCTGCGCCGGAATGGTAGTGCGAGTGGCGGTCAGGTCATCAAGCCACTTGGTCATCTTCGCTAGCCCCTGAACAAGCTGGGCTAGACACTCCATGGTGGGATTAGCTGGGGGCACATCAGAAGATGCAGCGTGCAGACCACGCTGCTGTTGGTTAGATGAGTGGGGAGGCTGCTGGTGGTGTTGCTGTGGTGGAGCAGGAAGTTGAAGTTGCTGGTAGGACGGAGGTGGATACTGCTGGTATGGTTGAGGCTGAGCAGCCGCATACTGGTGATACGGCTGTGGGTGGCGATACTGCGGCTGCTGCTGGTACGGAAAGTTCTGCCTCCATTGGTGTGCGAACTGAGGAGGCTGCTGGTGTTGTTGGTGAGGTTGAGAGGTTTGGCCAAAACGACCACCCTGAGGTTGGTGGTACTGCCGGTTGGCAAATTGCTGACCCTGGAGTTGTCCCTGAGGACGGGTCAGCTGTGCATCATTCATCCATACCCCGTTAACTTCTTGGATCAGGGGTGGTGGTGGGAAAACTGGATCAGGAATGGAAAGGAACTCTGGCTGGTAAACGACCATCTGCTACTGCGGCGGGCCCTGGTCGGGCGCCTGCACGTAGTACACGTGCTGGACTGCCGGTGGTTACTGGCTCGGCTGAGGATGATGCTGCGGTTGCGGCTCGTCCTTCCTCTCAGCGGGAGCGTCTGATGGTGTAGCCGACTGGACAGAGTTGATCGTACCGACCAACAGCTCTAGGTTCTTGTTGATCTGATCGAGTTTGTCCAGGTTCTGGGTCCTCTTCTCGATCACAACGAGTTTCTCAAGGTCCTGTGATCGCTTCTCAATGATATCAACTTTAGAGAGATGGCCCCCAATGATGCTGAGGTTGGAGCTCTCATCTCTCTCTGCTTCCTTGGATGCAGCCATGTGAACTTGTTTCTGGAGGATCTGGGGCTGCTTCTGGTACGCCTTGGATGAAGAGAGGGCGGCCTCTCCTTCGGCCATTTCTTCGAAAATCTGCCATACAACATCTTCATCCTTATTGAAATGGGAGCCCCCACATGCTGCGTCCACGAGCCTTTGACTTTCAATATTGAGTCCCCCGAAGAAATGCTGGACCAGGCTGGTCTTAGGGATCTCGTGGTGAGGACACTTCTCCTGCAGATCAGTGAATCTCTCCCAAGCCTCATGTATGGACTCATGTGCCCCTTGGGAGAAATTGCTAATACGGGCTCGCATTTGGTTGAGCCGACCGAGAGGGTAGTACTTGTGCAGGAAGGCAGATTTCAACTCCTCCCAGGTCGTCACGACCTTTCCCATGTGATTGACCCAATAAAGGGCCTTATCCTGTAGACTAAAGGGGAAAGCCGTCATCTTGACAATGTCTAGGGGGACATTCGGATAATGGGTGGTGCGGCAAATGCGGGAGAATTGCTGCAGGTGAATGTATGGCTCTTCATTGTTGTTGCCATGGAATGCAGGGAGAAGGGCTATGAATTGGGGCTTCAGCTCAAAGTGAGCGTGTACCGGTGGAATGAGAATCCACTCGGTCATCTGGCTGTCTCTCGGATTGTATGTTTCTTTGAGTGTCGGTTTCGGCGGTGGTGGGAATTCAGGATCATCATTGGGGTCATCACCACCTTCTCCACCTCCACCCCCTCCTCCCCTGCCTCCTCTGCCTCGGCCTCCTCCTCCGTCGTTGCGGTTTATCACATCATTCAACATATCCTGGAAAGCAGTCTGTGTAAGGGCATGCTCAGTCAGCTGCTGCTGTATGGCCTGGATAGATGCCAGCAACTGTGCATTGACTTGGTTCTGATCTGGCACCTGTCCCTCTGGTGGTGGCTGCTGACCCTTGCCCTTTCCTCCTGGCGCCATGTCGGGGTCTGAGTCGGACGAAATGAACTCCGGAGTAGTCTCCAGGGCTCGCACTGTCTTCTATCTGCATAATGAGATGGTCCGAATCAGATCACTTGCAATTAATGTTCAGCTGCCGTGATGAAGCTGGAATTCAGGTTAACCCCAGCATGTTGTGAATAGAGAAATGATGTATACTGTAATCGACTCCTATTCACAACGGCGGTAGTGGGACAAAAGTGATCCCAGTTTATTGGGTGGCCAATAAAAAGGTAGAAAACGAGGAGTCTGGAGATTGATCCTCAAAGTCCGGATCGGGTTCTCGGGAATCGCCTCGAAATTATTGGCGAGGTTGAGTCCATGGAATCGATGTAGGTGTCGGCATGGTCCCGGCGAAACCATCCATGGATCAACTTCGCGGGGCACAAGAGAATGTCGGATTCTGGAAGAACGATACGATGGTCAACGAGGAACAAAAGGAGTGTAAAACAGTAGAAAGGCTCGGTTGAGCGGGGTGGTCAAAGGAAGACATAACAAAATTTGCGCAAAGGCGCGGGACTTTGATCTTTGAACCTTAATCTAGATCCATACAAACACAAGACAAAATTGGGTTCACCAACTCCCGCCATGTGAAGCCGTGAAAGCTCGGCTATTTATTATCTTTTCATTTTTAGAGTTGTGATTTTCAGGCATATCTTATAACAAGTCCTTAGTACGCTACCCTATAGGAGAGAGAGTACTGCCAGAAGAGTATCCCGTACTTGTCCTCCTCCTGTGTAACCTGTAGTCTGTACTTCTTGGAGTCCTTGTAACCCTTCCTGGATCCCTACTCAGCCAAAGAAAAGAGAGAGGAAGCCGATAGGCGAAACCAATACTTCGGTTCTCGCTCGCAACGGAATCACCCGTGAGCGTGCAAGAACCTACTCGGACGCAGGACGATGAGACAGACACCCCCGTGAAGGCGTGGCCTATGCTCAATACTTCGGACAGGGTCGATGCTCTCACAACAGAGAGTCACCATTGGTGACCAAGTCCTACTCGCCTACGTACGATAGAAGCGCCATTACTTCGGAAATCCAGGCGATACACAAGGCAGTTGCAGACTGGGTTTTGGGCTTTCTATCCTTAGGGGTCGCACTCGCTCAAGGGAGTAGGGTTTTGGTCCCCCTCCAAGGTACCTGAAAACAATGAGGGCTTTATGAACCCGGTACAATGATAGTCCATTACAGATTTTAATTAAGGTCAAAGTTTATTTAGCAGTCCCCTGGTTTTAATTTTTTGGTTTTCACTTTTTTTAGATATGTTTTCATACCAGCGCCTAACGTTTTTGTAGATTTTGATTTAAGTCCTAGGTGCTCAAAATCAGAGGGAGATAGCGGAAAAGCCGTGCAAGTGGTTCCATGATGGAAATCTCATCATTGAACCGAATGATGCATGCTGAGTTAGAAGACTTACAGTGCATCCCAGCTCTCTCCATGTGGTATGCAAAACAGAATTTTTAAACCTATCTACATGTCGGTATGCAAGGCACAAAATCGTCCTAAACATAAGCTGCTATTAGCGTGAAGAACCATAAGTTGCTTATTTGTCTCTAGCCCAAGAGAGTCCGGTCTTGGCTCACCCCTCCTCTGCTCAACAAATTGAGGGTAGGAGAAAGCGCTTTACAGAGTTCGCTACGGCACAGAGGGCTAAGAGACAAATTTACAACTTGTTTGAGTTTGACTAGATCCAATGGAAATAGACTATAGGAACATGCATTCTTATTAATGTTTGGACCTAGCTACCGAGTCAAGCAACCTATATCTAGGGGCTTCAAGCACACAAAACAAAGTAAAAGAAAGGCGGAAAGCTCAAAACTGCGGGAAACAAAATAAAAGAAGGCGATGAAAACTCGAAAAAGCCGCGATGAGGCCCCCAGGTGAACAATCACCCGGGCACTGGACCTCATTGTGAAGAGTAGAGTCCTGTTTAATTACATGTCAAATAGTCTCTCTCTCACCATGAATTACAAAAATAGTTCTAAGTATCTAGCCTATCTAATGCCCCTCTCTTTGCTGCTTTGGTGCACTCTCCAGATGGTCATGAGAAGAGAAGACCATCCTCCTCCAAGCTCGGCTGCCTTGGTCTCCTAGGAAGCCATCCTCGCGTGGCGGTCCCTCGCATCAAAGTCACAAAAAGATTGCATTAGCATACTCAGTCACTCAAATAGAGCAGATAAAGTAATCACAGTGAATGAATAAATGAAGCATGGTGATTAATAGGAATAAAACAATAGCTGCTCAATGAATCAAAATTTTTATACAAGGATGACAAAAATCAATTTGGCTATGCTCATTGCTCCCCGGCAACGGTGCCATCTGATAACGCGGGAATATTCCAAAAGGGTTGCCATGAATAAATAATACAAAGGTTGTCGCTGAGGCGGCCACTCATGGAACACCTGGGTCAATCAGCAATTAACCCACAATCCAAAGAATACAACAGTCAAGCTCAAAAATAAATGTGAATTAATCTTTATTTACTCTACCATAAAAATGTATAGTGACAAATATGTAGAGGTCGAACCACAGAGAGGAATACAAAATGCAACAGCCTACAAGTAAATCACAGTCATCCTTGTGTGGGTTTTTGATTTTTTTTATTAATATTATAATAATTAAGTATTATATATATATATAAATGTATATAATACAAATATATTAATTATATATACCCATAGAGGGTAAGTATATAGCTTATAATACATGTAATATATATATAGGTATATATAAATATAATAAAATAAATATATAGATATTTTTTTTCTTTTTTTTATGTTAAGATTAATGAGAATACATATAACTAATTACATATATATAATATTTTTTTCTCTTTTTTTAGGATATATAGATATATATACATAAAGGGGGTATTAGAATATTCACAAAAATACTCAAAAATAGTCAAAAATTCAGGAAAAGGGTCTTTTTGGAATTTTCATGGTTTTTTACTATTTTTATGATTTTTGGGTATTTTTGCAAACATTTTTAGTATTTTTAAATGGCTAAATGATAGCAAACAGTGGACTAGGCACTGGCAGTCACAAAAATAGAGATTAAAAATAGCTAACAGCCTCAAAAATTTTCCACACTAATTTTGTAATAACGATAATAAAATATAGCATAAATAGGGCCTAAGTTTATATTTTTCTGATTTTTCTTTGATTTTTTATATTTTTTTGAAGTTTTTGGGTATTTTTGAATTTTTAAGGTTTTCTTTTTGAGATTTTTAGGGATTTTTGGACTAGCACTAATATGGGTCAAAATACACCATAGGTATATTTTTTTGAATTTTTTGAGGTATTTTCATATTTTTTTTGGAATTTTATAAGTTAGACAGGGAATAAAAGACATGTTTTTGATTTTTAATAAATGCAAAAATGCAACAAAATGCAAAACTAAAAATATGACGTTCAAGCATGACCAAACAGGAGCTTAAGTCTATTTTTGCAAGATTTTTCGATTTAATCTGAAGCATAAAATAAATAGACAAAGCCTTCAAAAATTAAATGGCCTGGCAGGGGTATTTTTGCAAATAAAATAGTTGGCAGGGGCATACATGCAAAAACTACAACAAAAATACACTTTAACTTTTATTTTCAGGACCATTTAATAAATACAGGAACCTGGCAGGGTTTAGATGCAAATTTTCACGCGCCTCACGTGGTTGCTGCACGTGAGGCACAGAAGGACTAAAGTGCAAATCTTGAAACATCGGGGGTCCTTCGCAAAATATACATTTTATTTACAACTGAAACTTCTATTTTTGGCATTAAATAATAAATACAAAAAGTAAGGGGGTTGGATGTGAAAATTACCCCTAAACAAGGCGTGGCATCCAACGGTGGAGCTCTCTTCACTTGCCACGCGTCGCCTCCTTGACGCCCGATGACGCTTCGCCGATGGAGCGCTGAGATTAGATCAGGCCCGCTGATCTGACGGCGGGTACAATGCTCCATCGGACGGCTCCTGCTGGATCTGGGACGACCCCTTCGATCTGACGGTTCTGAAGATGCCTGGAAGAACGAGGAGGAAGCTCGCCCCCGGCGAGCTTCGATCGGGTAGCTCAGGCTCCTCCGGGCATCTTTCTCGCCTCTGACGCTCTCTACTCGTAGCTGATGACATCCCGCATCGTCTGGTGGTACTTTCATGGCTCCTGGGGGTCCGAGTCGATGGAGCAAGGTCGGAGAAGAAAGGGGCCCCCAGGAACCTCTTCCTGGTTCAATGCGAGCCCATTTGGGGCTCGATTCTTCGATATCCCTGCACAGGAAGAACCGCGGGCGAGAGAGCTGTCTCCTCGACCCGAGGTCTGGAAGCTGCAACGCAAAAATGATGTGGGCGGAGGGGCTCCGGCGAACGGCGGAGGAGGAGCCCCGATTCGCCAAGACCTAGGGTCTTGGGTTGAACAAATGTGGGCGTTCGATGGAGAAGGCGACGAGGAATGAGTTGGGGTGCATATAGCGGGCGGAAACAGTGAGACTCACGATGAAGAAGTCGCCGGAGCGGAGCCCCGGCGAAATTCGAATTTTGGATTTCTAACTACGGTGATTAACTAACCACTAATCAAATTACTGGAATGAAATGCTAACATTAAAAGCTAACTAAAAATGCATTAAAGGGCAGCTCTTATACTTGGGGGCCTCCAGGGAGAAGGGCGGACGCCGGAGCTCCGCCGCGTCAAAATCTCCTCCCTCCGGCCGAGTCACGGCGCTGGGCTACTCCCCCTGTCACGAGGAACAATCCAGGGACGAGATCTAGGCTTTAGGTTGGAATAAAAGTGGCCAAATCTGAGGAAGGAGGCGGAGCTTGTTATTTATAAACATTGGCGAGTGGCCTTATTGACCGGCGATTATTGCATGATCTAGAGAGTATTAGGTTGATCCAAAGAATCGGCGGGCATCATGGATGATTAGGGATTAATTCTTGTGAAGGAAGCATCCTCGATTGATGGATGGTGTGTCCGGGAAAAATGGGAGTAGATGGGCGAAGAGACGGGCTGCGTCACATCGGGCGGTTGGAGGTCAAGTTGACTGGAGTCAACTCGCGGAGGGACCTGGTTGGTCCACCTCAGCTGCTAAACGCCAAAATAGAGGACCTGATGGAAGATTGATTTATTTGACGCCCTAAATGATTTTATTAATTTTTTCTCATAAAATAAAAAATGTGTATCATTTCATCTAGTATTTGTTTATGATTTTTATTGAATTTTTCGAGGAGTTTTATTATAGTTTTATTTTAATAATGTGTATATGTATGTATTTACATGTATTTTTGGGTATTTTATTTTTAATTTATTTATTCTCTTTTATTATTTTCTTGGCTTATTTTATAAATTTATAATTTATTTTTGTGAGTATAAAGATATTTTTGTTTGATTTTTATAAGTTTATTTGTATTTTTAAATAAATAGGTCTATGTATATGTAAGTATACTTAAGGGTACTTTACCTATATATTATATACATTGTATTTATTTAATGGATTTTATTTGTTTTTATTTTAGCTTGGTATTTTTAATAATATATATATATAATATATAAATTATTATAAAAAATATAAAAGAATGAAATAATTAAAGAATGCTTTTCTCTTTTTATTTATGTACATCCTTCTCATAGGTATTTTGCCTATATAGACTTATTTTATTTTACATATTCTTTTTGGTTTTATTTTAAGGCTAATATGTATATGAATTATATACATTATTTACAAGATTCTAAAAATAATGATTAGTGAATATAATGAATATTTTAATCAGGTATTATATACAAGAAAGGCCAAAAACCTAACTTCTGCATATGGACTCCAAAAATTATGAAACAATTTTATAAAATAGTTTATGAAATGCTATATACAATTAAAGGTGAATTTGGGTGATTTGGAGTTTTTATTTGCAAGATATGGGTCTGTGAAGTTGAGATTTTGGCTTTTTATTTTGTGCATAAAATGTTCACTGTGTATTATTTTTACACAAACTCAATTTTTTATTTTTATCTATATTATTATCTACAACTTTTATGAACAAAGTTTCTTTATTTGATGAATAAATAAATATGTACAAAATAGGTGCCAAAAATGCATAAATGAATGGAGTATTTATTGGATAATTGGCCCTTATCTCCCCCTACTTTATTCCTTGTCGACCAATTCCATTCTGGACTTGGTCTCGGGGTTAGGGTCATAAAATATTTGCAATATTTTATTCCTTTTTCTTTTCTTCTCTTTATTCTATAATTTTGGCATTAAAAACCTTATTTTATATATAATTAATAGAAATGAATAATGAATGCTATTATGTACAAATTGATGCTGTTTTCATGCATTTGCTAGGGTTTTTGAGGCCAAAATGATAGAATAAAGGTGATGAAATGGAGATTCATCAAGAGGTGTAAGCAACTTATCGAGAGAGGACGCAGATGTCAGACACTTGTGTTGATATGGTTATGGATGCAGTAGGTCTAGACTTTGACCCTTCTCAAGAGGGTTGTGATGATGAATTCAATGAAGAATATAAAAATTTTATTGAATTGTTACATAAGATTAAGGTATTATGGCCTTGTTGTAAGTCTTTTTCTCTCTTATCTGTTGTTACGGAGTTATTGACAACTGAGTACAATATGACCGATGTTAATTTTAATGACATGATTAAGATTATAAAGAGAATGCTTTCGGAATATAATGTTCTACATGGTGCCTGTTATAAAGTAAAAAGCATGATGAGTACACTTGGCTTATCATAAAAGTTAATAAATGCATGCTCCAACCATCGCATCATATATTATGGGAACAAATATAAGAATGAGACTAAATATCCGGAATGTGGTGAACCTAGGTATAAGTAAAATATGAAATAAATGGAAGGTGCTTCGTTACTTTCCTATAGCACCACATTTACGAAGACTCTATTATTGCAAAGAAACCGCTAGAGACATGACTTGGCATGCAGATCATACACGTGGTAACTTTTGGAACATCCTCCTTACTCGGCTTGTTGGAAGGCTTTGATGGAGTCATCTTCCACTTTTCCTATGGATAAGAGGAATGCGGTAATTAGGTTGTCCAGCGATGGATTTAATCAACATGGTCGGGGGAACGATTACTCATGCTGGCCAACTATTATTACTCCATACAACTTTCCACCATGGTTGTGCACCAAGAAGCAATATATGTTTCTAACTTTATTTGTGCCTAATCCAAGTCATACTAGAAAATATTTGGATGTTTATATTAGACATTAGTCGATGAATTGAAGGAACTATGGGAGAAAGGCCAGGATACATATAACATTGTCAATTGCAGTAAATTTCATATGAGAGTGGATTTATTGTGGACAACTAGTGACTTTCCGGCATATGGAATGCTATCAAGATGGAGTACACATGAGAAAAGAAGCTATCCCTATCGCATAGAAAATACGAAAGTATTTCAGCTTGAGCATGGTCGAAAACCATGCTCCTTTGACTGCCATAGACAATGCTTACCAAAGGATCATCTTTATAGAAAACATAAGATGACATTCAAAAGAAATACAATTGAAGTTTCAGATCCACCTGTCAGGCTATCGAGAATTGATATATTCATAAGGTTAAAGGAGTTTAAGAGTTCAGATGATTGTGTTATACCTCTTCTAGGTTTTGGGGATACCTATAACTGGACGAAAGTTAGTATCTTTTGGGAACTATGATATTGATTTAATCTACTCATCAGACATATTTTAGATGTGATGCATGTAGAAAAAGAATGTATTTGATAATGTATTCCACCCAGTATTGAATCCCATTGGTAAGACAAAGGATGTGAAAAATGCTCGTAAAATTCTCGTGAAAATTTACGCATATCATTAATTAGGCTTAAGAGAATCTGAAGATAGTCATATTTATATGCCAAAGGCAAAATACGGCTTAAACGGAGATCAAATGAAAGATGTATGTCAATGGGCTAGTAAGTTAAAAATGCCAGATGATTTTTCCTCTAACATATCCAAGCTTGTTGATTTGAAGAAAAATATCTTTAAGAGAATGAAAAGTCATGATTGTCATGTATTTATGGAGGAATTATTGCCTCTTTCTTTTAGAGGATTATTATCGAGGGGAGTTCATGATGTTCTAACTGACTTGAGTAACTTCTTTAAATGCATATGCTCCACCAAGTTGTTAGTCAAAGATATGGAAACCCTTGAGGAGAGTGTGGTTCATATACTATGTAACCTTGAGAAAATTTTTCCTCCTGACTTTTTTGATTCGAGGAAACACTTAATGGCACATCTTCCCTATTAATGTAGAGTTGGTGGACTTGTTAAATACCGTTGGATATATCCATTTGGGAGGTAATTGACACATTGAATTTACTTTATTAAGTTATTAGTTTTATGATATCTAATAATATATGTTGACCTACCTATAGGTATATGTTTTTCTTGAATAGAAAGGTACGTAATAAAAATAGGGTGGAGGGATCAATAAGTATACAATACATTTTAGAAGAAGTTGCCAAGTTTTGTTCTAGATATTTGTCGGACGATGTTGAAAATTTGCATCATCGTCCAATGTGAAATGAGTACGATGACAACGAAAGAGTAGTTGGGATCTCTTGCTTTTGTACATGCGGTCGACCTTTGAAAAAAAGAAAGCCATGCATGATGAGCTCTCAAGAGAAAAAAAGCTAATGAGCTTTACGTTCTAGATAATATAGATGAAGTGACACCTTTTGCGGAATAAGTATCCATATCACTTTATCTTTGGAACATAATATAAGTAGTTCAACGCTTAACTATTCTTTTCTTTTTGTAGGGAGTATAGGGATAAAATAGTGATGGAAAATCCTTTATTTACTGGTGATGAAGTGGTCGATATATTTAGGAGAATATTCTAGTCTTGGTTTATGGAAAGAGTAATGCTTATTGATCCAATAGATCATAAATACAAGCTTCTAAATTATCTTGCTCTCGGTTCCAATTATATGGTTATGTGGTACGATGGTTTTTCAGACAATGGGTGCAAATTTCATTGCCTTGACACGACCAATGGTCTAATTACGTACAACTATGATGTGATGGTTAAGGGATCTCGTTACAGTGAAGATAGCCTGAATTAGTATGGGATTCTCAATGAGGTGATTGAGGTTGAATATAATATGACATCCTCTAATAAACTCTTCTTACTTCATGTGGCTGGTATGATCCAAAATCTGGTGTGGTTGTTGACCACATACATAATACTGTAGATGCCATCCCTAGAAAATATATACAAAGATTTGAACCTTTTATCCTTAGTATACAAGATGATCAGATATGTTATGTACCGAATGCTGTAGAATACGAAAAAGAGATGATCATCTCATAGTATTGAAGAAGATGTAACACATTTATATCGATGATAGTGAACAAGTAAATGTGGATTGTGCATCAACAAATTTTCTTATTTCAGAAAACGAGTCAACATGAAATGTTGCAATAAATCCTTAAAGTATTGTTTTTCTCAATGATTTTTTATTTTTGCATTACCATTTTTTTACTTAAATTTGTTTAACTAATGATTTTGTGTATGCATACATGAAATGCATGTGACGCGCGGTCAAGGTTCTAGGGGTAGTAGTTCTTGCCAGGATGATTGTCGTACCTCGGACCTCAGTGGTATATCTTTATCTCATTGTATGCTATTATAATTTTATTTCAATTAATCAAACTTTACCATAGGTGAACGTAATGATGAGGTTGCGAAGCTTGTCGCTTACATGCAAGAGAATGGTCTATAAGTCCCTCCACAATATGCTCATTATATTCCTCGAGCAGGGACATCTCCCCGTGTGACACGTACTTGTCAGCCCACACCATAGTCCTCTAGCCAGCATCATAGCCCTCGCGAGTCTCATGACCCTTCCAAACCTTCACCCTCTCTGCCTCTCCCACTTCCTCAAGGTCTTATCAGCACATAGGACCCTCCACGGTCTCAAGACCCTCCTACACCTCAGGATCCACGTAGAATCTTGCAGTTTCTTCGTGATGGGTGTTTCCATCACACATAATTCTTCGTATATTTTTTTAAGAAAAAACCTTATTCATAGTTATGCTTTATTTATAATTCCATAAAACTATTTTGAATATTTAGGTACACTCTTGGTAATCAGCATGTAGTCTCTCAAACGCTTAGCAAGGCCTCATGTGTTATGCAAGATTACTCAAACTATAGATGGAGTTATACGAGTCCTGATGAACACGAGAGAATTTTTAATAGTGTCTATGGATGAATCATTTTGAAAGAATCATTTTATTTTTAATTTTTTAGTTGAACCTTAGTAACCAACACTTGAGTTGTACAATTTGTTTGCTTTACCATCGAACCACATAAAAGAAATGTATTAGCATGCCCTAGTAAAATTAACGGCAAATCAAGTGGAAGATAATGTTTAAAGGATTGAGAAAATATGAAATTAAAAAGCTTGATGATAATGAAGATTGGCAGAGGGCAAAAGTATGTGGTCCATCATGGTACACTCTAGAGAAGTGGAGTCATTATTACGAGCTCTTTGCTCAAGAGAAATTTCAAAACGTTCTGAAACAGGGAAGACGAACATAAGGAGCAATCAATTAAATCCTCCAGTAGATCAAAAAGTTTTGGAACTGTGAGGAGTGAAATGGTATGTACAAATATATATATACTTTTTCAAGTTTCGACTTTTACCCATGACTAACATATTAGAAATAATAAAGTGTTGCCAACAAACATCTCCCATCATTGAAAAAATGGTGGACTGCAACACATATAAATGGGGATGATTAGTCTACACTGGAAGCAAAGGCAGTGATGATATGCATATTACTACCACTATAAAATTATAGTAACTTGGTCAAAGACTAAAAAAATATATTGTAGGTCCGTTACAGGGAGTTATATATGGAAAGATTTGGTGCCTCAGAATCTGAAGAGGAATTGGATCTCGTCTCCAACTTATGGCAAGAAGTCCTTAAAGAACATGAAGTGGTACCTAATAGAAGGCAAACTTTGAGTGGTTTGCCACCCAAGTTCTTGTACTCTTCTGATTCCATTGGAGCCTCCAGTTATTTTGAGACGACCTCGATGTATAACACGTCAATATCTCAGTCAGGTGTTTCTAAGATTGAGTTTAGACAACTATCGCAAGTTGTGAATTCACTTATAAATATAGTTGGAACCATGTCTTCTGGATTACAAAACTTATCTTCTGCAATGGTCCCTTTGAAAGAGGATGTAACTTATTTGAGGAATGACTTATATTCTCAGTTATGTTTTAGTATAGACAATGATTCAAATTTCTAACATTCACAATGACTTCCTTTGCTTCTTAAAAATAATAGAACTACAATTTCAAAAGTTCATGAAGTGTAAGATCAGGATGGAGAGGAGGATAACAAGGACGAGGACAAAGACAATGCCACTGCATAGAGTCTTGCATCGCAAAGGAGTTGTAATCTCGGAACGTACAGAAAATAAAAAAAATCCAAAAACTGATAGAGAGGAACAACAAGGAGAGAGAAAAGGCAAAGGAAGGTGTTTTCTCAAAATAGTAGAAAAAAAAGTTTTGATGTAAACTATAGACTCTGTAATGATATTTTATTACCAAAAACTTGTCATGTTAAGAACTTTAGTGTCTGGATGTTGGTCATTAGCTTGTGATTTTCTTGTACTTGAACTTGTAGCTCTCTATTATCTTGAACTTGTAGCTTTTTAAATACATTTTCACTTTTATCAACTTGCTTATCTATGGTGCATGTTGAACTTTGGCTTTATACAGGTAAGAGTGGTTTTTTGTTGTCGACTCACTCCCATGGTATGCCAATATCGTGAACTATCTTGTCTCTAAGAAGGTTCCCAAAGATTGGCCCAAGATCCACATTGACCGACTAAAGTCGGATGCTAGACACTACCATTGGGAAGATCCGATCCTTTTCTTTGAAGGATCGGATTGTGTCTGGAGACGGTGTATTCCTCAGGAGGAATACCAGAGTGTCCTTTCTTTATGCCACAGTTTGGAGGCAGGAGGACATAACTCCGGGAAGAGGACTGCATGGAAGGTACTTCAATGTGGCTTTTACTGGCAGACTCTATTTCGCGATGCCATCACCTTTGCAAAGTCATGCCTAGTATGCCAGAGAATGGGAGGAACCGTTGGTTCCAAGGATGAGATGCCGATGCAGCCTATCATCATTTGTGATGTCTTTGACACCTGGGGTATCGATTTCATGGGCCCATTCCCTGTTAGCCAGGGATTCGAGTGCATCCTTCCTGCGGTAGACTACCTATCCAGGTGGGTGGAGGCTATCCCGACCCGAGCCGCAGACAGCAGGACTGTTTATAAATTCATCAGAGAGCATATCATCTCTAGGTTCGGGATCCCCAAAATGTTGATATCAAATGGGGGTAGCCACTTTGTAAATCGAGAGGTGAAGAAACTCTTGAAGGACTACGGCATCGAACACCATGTCGCTAGTCCTTACCACCCGCAGACTAATGATATGGCTGAGGTGTCGAATAGGGAGGTGAAAACTATATTGCAAAAGCTTGTCCGCCCAGACAGGAAGGACTGGTCTCAGGTCTTGGATCAAGTCATATGGGCTTATAGGACAGCTTACAAGACACCGTTAGGAACCTCCCCATTCCGAATGGTATTCGGAAAGCCATGCCATTTGCCTGCAGAGTTAGTGCATAAATCAGAATGGACAATCAAGAAGGTCAACTGGAACACGCACCTTGGGCAAAAGCAGAGAGAAATGGATCTGAATGAGCTTGTAGAAGTCAGAAACCATGCATACAACAACAATTTGGTGTACAAGGACAAGGTTAAGCGTTGCCACGATAGATATATCAGACGAAAGACCTTTGTTCCTGGACAGAAGGTATGGTTGTTTAATGCAAGGCTGAAGATCTTCCAAGGCAAGTTGAAGTCCAAGTGGACGAGCCCATTCGTTGTCCGAGCGGTGCTTGATAGTGGATGTGTCGAGATCTCAGATCTCGCAGACGATGCACAAACATTCCTAGTGAATGGAAAACTATTGAAGCACTTTGTCGAATCCAATGAGCAGTTAGTCCATGTTGAGGAGATTGTACTCATGCACGAGACAGATTCAGCAGACACACATCGAGCAGCGCATGGGACCTTGCAGCAGTAAGCTCTAGCCATCAACAGCATCTTGAAAGAACCAGTCCATGATCCTTGTACATATCCATCATTCCTGTAAATTCTGCCCCTCTCTCCCGCGACTCTAATCACTCAACCCAACTTCATTTATCTCAATCTATGATTATACTTAGGATGATCAGATCCTAAGTATAGGGGTGAGTCACCTGGGTTTGTTCACTATACATCCTCCAGATCACATCGGTCCTCATACTCACTCCAGTCCTATACTTAGGTTGACCTGAGCCTAAGTATAGGGGGGCTATTCATCCACTTCTCCTCTCGACCTCGTCCGCCCCATTTTTGACCTTCTTCTACACTTAGGTTGCTAGAGCCTAAGTATAGGGGGGCAGGACGACTTCTATAACATTTTACTTCTTTGGCTCTCTTACGCTTATCACGAGCTATGTCTTTTTTCTCGCTTTTCGTACTCTGAGGACATAGCACATGCTAAGTATAGGGGGCGTATATATATAACATATATACTTTATCCATAGCTCGTACCTTCACATATTTTTGTATATATTTTGTAATAATTACGGGATGGGTAAAATTGGAGAAATTGTTTTTGTAAAATACACTTGTATAGTTTGTATAATACTTATAAACTCTTGTAAATTGTTGTAACATAGGAGGTATAACAAAGTTTTGAAAAAAACAACAACAACACAATAAGCTTCTTATTTACTCTTGCACATCATCTCTGCATCCAAAAAAAGAAAAGAAAGAAAAAGAGGCTTGCATTTCATTCATCTACATAGCATGTCATCTACATCTCATCTGCATATCTTGCATATGCAAGGTGAAAAGCTAGTGGGTTCTGAACCAAGTTATGAGTAGATGTTGAGGAAGGACTTATTTTGACTTTAATCCACCTAATTTCAGAGGAACCTTATAGGATCTGGAGTTAAGATTTCTCAGATCAAGTGACTTAATTCTTTGAGTCCGCAAGTCTATGTTCACATGTCATCTTAATTAGTCTAAGTAGAATATCTCGTGCACACGCATGATTCTTATAGACAGTGACCTAACTTGGACAAGCACAATGCACGTAGCTCTTAATTGATGAGGTGGTGAGGAGGTAGAATCCTTTAGCTTGGAGTAGCACACGGGTTGAAACATTCGTCCTCCTCTAGGGAGGGTAGTGCATCTCAACCTAGTCTAGTGGTGTTGACGTCTAAAGATGGGATGTTGTGGGTTGCAATAATGCTTCAAAAGAGGGATAGTCTACTGGCTCAAGAGAAAAAACTCCTGATGTACATGCTGCACCTTGTATATAGTTCAAAAAAAAGAAAGGAAAAAAATGCAAGAACTCCAAAGAAATAGACAGGACAGATAGAAAATAAAATACCTGTCGGAGTATGTATATTAGCAAAGAAATGCAGCTGGATGACTTGGATACACTGGTCAAGCATCCCAGGATAGGTAGCTACACTGGCTACCGTCCATTCTTCTCTCTACCCCCTCCTCTTGAGTTGGTCACACTTGAACTTAGAAGGGAATACCCCGCTCCTTGAGGAAAGAGTTACTGGACCGGGTAACTAGAGTTACCTTGTTAGAGGAGGTTGTTTCTGAGCCATTTCTGTTGTGGAGAGCTATATCTCACTTACACAGTACAAGTAAGAATCATAATCATCAGAAATTTGCGTTTGAGGATTTGTTCTGACCTATTGAGGAGTCTTGAATAGAAGACTTGTGGAACTTGAAGTCTGTTAGGTATTAAGTTCAAATCCCAATAAGATTCCGCCACACAATTAATCCAAAGGTCGAGACAAGCCCATTTTCAACTTTTGTTCATGATCTTGGTATGGAACCCAAAATTATTTCACTCTTGCATTTCATCTAGTTGCTCGAGGACGAGCAAGGTTTAAGTATAGGGGTTGATGAATCTGTGATTCATCATTCTTAAAGTTGAAAATAGATCCTTGTTCCCGACTATTTAGCAGCATATTTCCCTTTATCTTGCATAAATAGCATTCAGGCATGCATTCACAATACATGCATTTTACAATTCATAATTGCATTAAAATAAGAAGCCAATTCATTTGTAAATTCACTTGTAAAAATACTCCCAATAATTCACCTAATTATATCCCCTCTAAAATCAAATAACACCTTCCTTACACGGTGTACATTACTAGTTAATAATATAAGGAAGAAGGCCAAAAATCCCTATCCTGAAAATTGTCCAATAAAGCCCCAAACCAAGTTGGAGAACCTTGATCTTAGAATGCATATATCCCTCTCATATAACCTCCGAATTAGGTCTACCCACCTTCAGATTAATACACATCCAGATATCTTTAAAATGAGACCAATTTCATTCAATTTGGAGCTCGTATGCAAAATTTGGATTTTGGGCCCCTTTGTATACTATTTGTATGTAAATTTGTACTCTTGTATTCTTGTATCATCTTTGACCTCATATCTATTTTTGGTCAATATGAAACTTATAGATCTCATCGAGATCTACAGTTTTCATGTTTTGAGTTTTTTCCAAATTTGGCCTCCTTCTCTCTCTAATTTCATTTTCTTTCTCAGCCACTCAGAGATGGCCACGTGGCGCCCTCTGATTGCGCCACGTGGATGCATCTCCACGCACCACGCCGCTTGATTCCAGATGTTGTCTGATCCATTTCCTCTCTCTTGATCTCCATTGTCCATTGCCACTGTGATATCCACCGTTCTATCAAAGCCCTGATCACATCCAGGCCGATGGTTTCGGCCTTTCCGTCCTTGCGCCACGTGGAGGCACTTGCACCCGTCGATTGCCTCCAGCTCTTCCATCTTAACCGCTTAATCCACCTGGTGCTCTCAGCCCTTCAATCGACACCTACTTCTCATCTCAGCCGCTCGCCAGCGCCTCGCCCATACCACGACACGTGGCACGCTCCATCACCACTCGATATACTGCCCCGCTTTGATCAGAACCACTCGTTGGCGCCTTCATCTGGGCCCTTCAATGCGCCCCAATCGCTCTCATCACAGCCGCTCTTAAGTGCCTCGCTCCGGTTGTTGGATCAAATGATCTAACGGCTTAGAACCCTTCGTCAACCTCCCGATTGGCCCACTCCCACGTCGCCCACCTCGCATGCATGCCGCCCCCTTCCTATTTGGGGAGCCACTCCGGCCACCCTCTCCGTCTTCCATCACCCCCGGTTTGTACCCCACTCATCCCTCATCCTCGCCGAACCCCTTGAACGCCATAACCTCTACCCACCTCGCTCCACGATGCCCACAACCTCCATCGCTTCGCCACCTATTCTGTCACCTCCACCTTTAAATACTCCATTGTCTTCAACCTTCACCCCTATCCGCCAGTACAAGAGGTTTCTCCGAGCTCCACTCTCCTCATTAGTGACAGCGATTGGGCACAACATCGAGCGAAGACGGTCGACTACCTCCGGCGAGATCCGTGGCACTCCTCCGTCGTGTCGCAGATCCTCCACGGTGATGCACGAGCTCAGGACACTACCGGCCCTTTAGCAAAGACCAGGGAGCTCTCATCCGAGCTTCTGACCCCAGGTAGACCCCCCCATCATCTTCTCCTATGTCTACCTCCCTTCCGTGCGATTTTCTCCGATTTTATTCTGCTTCTCTCCTCGATATCATCATCTACCGACCATCGCTCGAGCTTCGCACCGAATCTTTCACCTTCGCACACCCCTCAGATCACCTTCACGCTCTATCGCGACACGTCCGACTACTACTCTGCCGGTTACGGTGGAGGGATACGCCGGTGTTCACCCACCTCACCCCACAGGCCTCGCACCCCTCATTTCTTCCTAGCAAGCACAAGCACCATCTTTTTTGGCATTCACTAACACTGCAGGAGTATCATTCGTCATTGGCCGGACATCTCGCTGGAGCTGCTTTGAGCTCCTTCTTCTTCTATATACCTGCCCTGTTCACCTCTTCCAGGAATCCCAGCTTCGTGGCCAAGCGTCAACGAATATTTTCGACCGATCAGGAGCTTCTGGGGATCCTCATCAGCCACTGGTGCAGGAGGCGGAGCAAGAAGCCCATCGCCAGAGCCCTGCCAAATCTGTCGCAGGAGGCGGCGGACCGGCGAGGATGAAGAACACATACCGTAGGATCTTCCTGATCCAACGGTCTTAATCCAGACACGTTGCACCGAACCCGCAACCGTTGGATCATTTCAACCCAACGGCCAATATTGAGCCACGTCGCAGTAAGTCGCAGCTCCAGGTATCATTGGATTATCCAGATCTAACGGTCCTCGATCGTGCCAATTTCGAGCTTCTCCCACCGTTGGATCACTTTTTGATCTAGCGGCCCAGCATCAACCACGTCTCCACCTCCGAGCCTCTTCCCTGACCCTAGGCTCGGAGCTACTGAAGCTGATCTAAGCTATCCGAGCCTCTCACCGAGCCTCGACCGTCGTCCAAGCCTAGCCCCGCACGTGGTTCTCATGTGAGGGCTGGGTAAATTACATAGAGGCCCCTACAACTTTTTGAAATTACTAATTGGTCCCTACCATGTGCGTCACGCGAGGAGCGCGTGTCTTCTTGGGAAATTTGCATCCACCCCCTCAACATTATATGTAATTGCATATACGTCCCTGTCAGCACGTTTCATTTTAAGCAATTATTATTTCCTGTATTGCATTTCGGTCCATGTCTTTGCACGCAACTTTAGGCATTCACTTTAACTCATTTTTCAAGTTTGAAATTTGCATTGTTTGGCTTAATTTGTCCTCTTTCATATGTGACACTTGGCACATTTTTGTGAAAATAGTGGATTTTATTATTAATTAATTGTTGGAATTTTGTCATATTTTACCCATTTATGCTTTTTAATTTGTAGTAATTTCTTTGTGACTCTAAAAATCACCAAAAATTCACACTAGACCTAGGATAATTAAATTTGCATTGTATCCAAAAATCATCTCATTTGCACGCACCTTGAGGCCTGAATAAATCATATAGTGATTTCCTTAATTAATTTTTAGTAGGTCCATTTCACATAGAAATTTAGGTTTATTAATTTTCCTGGTTTCCTCACACTTAGATCTATCTCGAATAAATTTTATATCTAAAAATATTGTGATTTGGTATTAATTAAAATTAATTTAGTCAAAATCACCTTGCATTCATTTTAAATTCACAGTAAATTCATAAAGTGTTAGAAAATTCCAAAAAAATAGGGTAGCTTAATTTCATCACAATTCACTTTCTGACGAAGTTTCATAATTTTTGGACTTGATTTGATCACTTTTCTAAATTAACTTGTAAACTGGCCCAATTTTGCATGTGTCTTTTCCTTCTTGCATAAAATATATTGAAAAAGACCAAAAAAATTACCTTCTGAAAATCTGACCTTGGAATTTACTTCAAATCTACCTAAGGAGATAGCTGCCTCCCTGAGTTCGACCTTGAGCTTGCCCAAGTAAAAAAAATTTGCCGCTTGCAATTAATTTGACTTTAATTGAAAGTGGTTTTTGATTAGCTCGTATTATCTGACTGCAGCGAACGACACAACGACTAATTTTACCATTAATTTGATTAAATTAATAAGGGTAGTAAGACGCTCGTCAGTTGTCATCCATTAATTTTCTTGATATATATCTAATGCTCACTTTGGTGGAATGTCACATGGAGATCAAGGACGCTTGGAAACATGGAGGCATGGAGTTGGGAGCTCTCGTTGCAAGGAGACATAAAAAACTCTGAAGAGATAAAGACATTTTAATTAGCATCATTTCATGTATTTTTGTATATTATTTGTAAAAATGCAATTCTAGAGGTCCTCGTTTGAGGGCTCGCATGTGTAACATGAACTTGAACATTGCATGTGGTGTGTGGAGACTGTTTCACCTTAGTATGGGTGAGGCTCCACTTGAGTGTTCAAACTTATGGTTAGGTACACGGCTCTCTTACCTTATTTCGTTGTATATCACTGATGAATCTCCATTTCGTCGCCTTTATTCATTCATTTTGGCCTTTAAACACTAGTTAAATGCATGTAAATAACATTATTTTGCATTAGTTAACATTCATTATTTATTGTATAAATATTCTATAAAATACATTGTATAAAGATAAAATAAAAGAGTAAAAGAAAGAAAAGAAAAAAGAAATAAAATTCTAAAGGTATTTTATGACCCTAAAACCCAAGAACTAGGCATCATAATGACGGACTCGACAAGGAATAAAGTAGGGGAGATAAGGGTCAAATACACAATAAAGCCCTAATTTTTAGCCTTCAATATTGCATTTTGGGACTCGTTTTATACTTTATTATTTATACCTCAAATAAAGAAACTTTGTACATGAACGTTGTAAATAAAAATACATAGATAAATACAAAATTAATTCCACACAAAATAAAACACAGTATACATTTTTTACTCAGAATAAAAAGCCAAAACCCAAACTTCCCAGACCCATATCTTCTCCATATGTACTCAAAATGTACAAAATCACCATCAATTGTATATAAAACTTTTTGTTAGATATTTAATGAAGGTAGTTTCACTTAATTTGGAGCCAACATGCGAAAGTTAGGTTTTGGACCCCTATTGTACTATACACCTGAATAAATATTCATTTTATTTATTCTTTATATTTTTCATCATTTTATATTTTTATAATTTTGTAAATATTCATATATAGTATATGTACATATTTAGAATAAAATGAAACCACAAAAATAAACTAAAATAAAACAATATACAAAAGTATATTAATTAATTACCTACACGTATACTTATGTAATAAAACATCTATTTATACAAGAGTGCATATTATATCAAAAAAATACAATAAAAATATATTAAAATATATTAAAATAAGATATAAATATACAAATTAAGTATAAAAATAATAACATTTAAAATACAAAATAAAAATAAAAATAAAATATACAAAAATATAGGTAAATATACATATAAGTATACTTTTAGAAAGTAACTTACAATAAATTAATCCATAAAAATAAACAAAAATCGGATTAAAATACTACATAAAATAATGAACATTTTTATTTTGTAATCTAAAATAATAAATTCGTTTGCTATTTTATTGATTTTACAATTATTTTCTTTATCCCTTTTTTCTGGTTGGTCCACATGGACCAACCAGAGACCTCCCAGTGTTGACCCAGTCAACATCCTCGCTCTCTCTTCCTTGTTTACCGATATGTCAGAACCCGTGTTTTTCGCCTAATTATCCGTTGATCTCTGTCATGTTCTAGCTTAGGATGATGCGCAATTCCCGGAGATTGATCGTCGGGGATTTCCACTAACTCTTTAGATGAGATCAATCTCCATCGAATCGAGCGACCTCAGCCTCGCAAGCAAGCCCCATGCTCTTCCTATAAATATTGGTCCTCTGCCTCCTTACTCAGATTTGATCACTCTTCCTTGATCTTTACCCCCTCAGATCTGTTCCTGGAGCAACACCATGGTGACTACCGATGATTGCCATCGATATGCAGTGAGGAGAGCGCGGGAGGAGGCACATCCAACCATCGTTGGAGCTCCGCTCAGTGGTTCTGCCTTCTGGTATTTCAGCTAATCGAGGCCCCCATTTCTTTCATTCTTATCTGATGTCCTTAGCATATATTATATTTCCGTCTTAGTTTTAGGTTTAATAAACCTGGAGATTAAGCTCCATGTTGATTTCACCGTGAAATACCTCCCATTTCGACCCATCGACCCCTTCATTTTGATCCTTGACACCTTCTCCATCAGACTCGATCATTTTCCCCTTTGAATCTGTATGATCGAAGCGAATTGAAGCTTGTTTTGTCACCTCCGCCTGATCTTCACTGTTAACCCACTTCATGCAGCCTCTTGTTGCATTTTTGGATCGAAACACATTGTCTTGAGTCGCTTCTTCTTTTGGTGCATGAACCAAGCCTTCTGAGGCACCTGGAGAGGAGAATCGATGCTCAGAAGCAGCTTTAGGTGACGTAGAACTCAACAAGACCTCATGTCCCCATCGTTGGGACCTGGAACCTTGCCAAAGCTACCTGCACGTGAGGAGGACCTCCAGGAATGAGAAGGGCCCATTGGCATGCCAAATAGCAGCTGGAGCAACCAGATTTCATGATTGAAGGTTGGAGGTGCAACTGTTCTTCCTCGTTGTTGGAAGAGAGCAGCAGCAGTCCCATGAAGAAGTCGCTCCAAGTCTTATCGTAGCTGTTGGATCACAAGCGAATTGAAGCCCTCATCTACCGTCAGATCTGACTTAAGTGAACCCATGTGGCTCACTCACTGTCGTTCGTTCATGCATGATTAAAGGGTATATTTCACTTAGTCCCTCCCAGTTTTTGTATATTAAGTTGCAATTTAAATATTAAGTTTGTAACATACTTTAATAGGATAAATTGTTTGTGAATCCTTGTATAATCTTCTATTTGCATATTAGTCCATGCCAGGCACGTACTCATGCACGTTTTGTATAAAAATTGTAGGTATCCCCCTATGCTTTTATGATATTGCATTTGGGTCCAGTCCAACTCAACTCGCGTGTAATCCCACGTGAGCTGAGCATTTTGCACATAACCTCTCGTGAGTTTTTGTATTTCAATTTAGTTATTAAACTTTAAATATTAGTTGTAATCTTTTAGGTATTTTGCAGAATAGACATCGGATTTATTTTTAATTGCAATTATACACCCAGTCTGTAGACCTCTTTGGTCTATTGCTCTCTTTCTTTTCTTCTTTTTAAATAACATAATCGTGGGCCTCTTTGGCATCTTTTTAACTGGTAGCAACAATGGTCTGCTACTTGGCCTATTTGGGAGAGTTGGGTTATTTGAGTAGATTTTTATTTGGTAAATCTTTACTTTGCATTTGCATTTTTGGAACAAGCATCCCTTAGTGTGCCTTTCTTTTTATAGGATTTGGTTGCATTGTGTATCAAGAGTGTACATGTATAAAATGTGACTTTCAAATACATGTACAAGGAAAGCTTGCTGAAAAATCCTAACTTATACGAAATAAGTGGTTCTTGAACTTATGTCATTGAATTTTGCTAACCCGAGATTTAGAATCACTCCTTTCCCTTACTAGAGACTAAAATGATCCCTTGTACATAAAAAGTAAGTTGAACTAAGGTGTCATCTGCAATTTGTTAAAAAATCAATCAAGTGTAAAAGAGTACTAAAGTTGTCAAAATGATCTATTTAGACACAAATTTTAATCATCGTATAAAATTAGTGGAACTCAAGGAATTAAGTATAAAATAGACCCGAAGCCTATAAAAATCCTCTGATATTAAGTAGATTAGAGTCTTATTAGTCTAATTCCGAAACTTGTAAAAAATAGACTAAAAATCCCAAAAACTTAGGAGAAAATAGGTTAAAGATTTTTGGATTTTTGAAAAATTTTGCTAAATTTTTTTTAAAGACTTTTTTGGGGGATTTTTTGCACACCCCCATTCATAGCAAGAGCTATGTCACTATTGTGATAATAAAATGGAAAAAATTGAATAGCATGACTGAAGATGGTGCAAGATGCAACAAATGAATGATGCTCTTTTTTTATTTTCCAATTGGATTTTTTGTAGGGTTTACCCTATACTTATGTTCAAATACAAAAAGCGATACAGGAAAATGCAAGAGAAATACCTAAACGATGACTATGGGAGGAATCACACAATGTGTGTTTGTTTTAACGCCCCTGGCCGGATTCATGGGTTAGGAATAACCCGTGCTTCGAATATGATCAGCATTCGTGTTGGAAACATCACGGTGAGGTAAGTGGTTGGGGATGGTAGTGTGTGGAAAGATGGTAGATGGAGTTGGAAAGTTAAGCGAGTTAAGTATAAAATCCTCAGATACCATTCGTGATTCATAATCATCTCCTTCCATGATATCACTTTAGTTATATTGAATGGTATCATTCGTAGATTCCAAATAAAAACTAAAGTCAGGTAATCGGGTTTTAACCTCAACATGTTCGATTATTTGGAGTACGAGAGGGTGGGAGGGCAGAGAGGAAGTATGTGTATAATCAGTATGATCTTCCTCTATATTAGCTACTAATGAGGCGTGACCACATACGATGGGTCCAACCAAGGTTGATCCTTTAAATTGGTAAGATCCATTTTTACGCAAACATGATTTTATCATTTATAAGATAGGTTAATGGATCTTAGAAGATGTAGATGACGTGTTTCTTGATCTGATGTTCGACCTTGTCTAATTCCTCAAGCTCAATGGATAGTCTATGGTCTTGGTCCGGGTGAGACCTCACACTATGACTCTAAGGCAAGAAGAATGCCTTAGGGTTGGGATGCCCCTGTAGGCATGCAGTGGAGTGTAATGCATCCTAACTAAGTTCCCAACACGTCCACTAGCTTCACCTAACAACCTATAGTAGTAGCTCTCAATCTAGTGCAGAAGAGTTCCGTATGACGATCTTTTGCTCCTTCCCATTGTTGTGAGATATCAGATATGATGATGAATCTTATTAGTTATTAATAAATTATTATTAATGAATGATGATTGTAATTGAAGATTTTCAAGATTTAATCTCTTTCATCGCTAGTACCAACTGGAGGAACAACAACCACAACTCAATTCCATCTGACGATGATCTTTTGTTCGTTGGGACCAACTGGTGGAACAATAACCAAAACTCAAGCAGTGAGGAAGCCTCCTAAGAGACTCTTCTGTCTCACCCTCCTAGTGGAAGTGCGGTCTAGGAGATGGTTGGGCACACTATGTGACACTTGGCACATTTTTGTGAAAATAGTGGATTTTATTATTAATTAATTGTTGGAATTTTGTCATATTTTACCCATTTATGCCTTTTAATTTGTAGTAATTTCTTTGTGACTCTAAAAATCACCAAAAATTTACACTAGACCTACGATAATTAAATTTGCATTGTATCCAAAAATCATCTCATTTGCACGCACCTTGAGGCCAGAATAAATCATTTAGTGATTTCCTTAATTAATTTTTAGTAGGTCCATTTCACATAGAAATTTAAGTTTATTAATTTTCCTGGTTTCCTCACACTTAGATCTATCTCGAATAAATTTCATATCTAAAAATATTGTGATTTGGTATTAATTAAAATTAATTTAGTCAAAATCACCTTGCATTCATTTTAAATTCACAGTAAATCCATAAAGTGTTAGAAAATTCCAAAAAATTAAGGTAGCTTAATTTCATCACAATTCACTTTCTGACCAAGTTTCATAATTTTTGGACTTGATTTGATCACTTTTCTAAATTAACTTGTAAACTGGCCCGATTTTGCATGTGTCTTTTCCTTCTTGCATAAAATATATTGAAAAAGACCAAAAAAATTACCTTCTGAAAATCCGACCTTGGAATTTGCTTCAAATCTACCTAAGGAGACAGCTGCCTCCCTGAGTTCGACCTTGAGCTTGCCCAAGTAAAAAAAATTTGCCGCTTGCAATTAATTTGACTTTAATTGAAAGTGGTTTTTGATTAGCTCGTATTATCTGACTGCAACGAACGACACAACGACTAATTTTACCATTAATTTGATTAAATTAATAAGGGTAATAAGATGCTCGTCAGTTGTCATCCATTAATTTTCTTGATATATATCTAATGCTCACTTTGGTGGAATGTCACATGGAGATCAAGGACGCTTGGAAACATGGAGGCATGGAGTTGGGAGCTCTCGTTGCAAGGAGACATAAAAAAACTCTGAAGAGATAAAGACATTTTAATTAGCATCATTTCATGTATTTTTGTATATTATTTGTAATAAATGCAATTCTAGAGGTCCTCGTTTGAGGGCTCGCATGTGTAACATGAACTTGAACATTGCATGTGGTGTGTGGAGACTGTTTCACCTTAGTATGGGTGAGGCTCCACTTGAGTGTTCAAACTTATGGTTAGGTACACGGATCTCTTAGCTTATTTCGTTGTATATCACTGATGAATCTCCATTTCGTCACCTTTATTCATTCATTTTGGCCTTTAAACACTAGTTAAATGCATGTAAATAACATTATTTTGCATTAGTTAACATTCATTATTTATTGTATAAATATTCTATAAAATACATTGTATAAAGATAAAATAAAAGAGTAAAAGAAAGAAAAGAAAAAAGAAATAAAATTCTAAAGGTATTTTATGACCCTAAATCCCAAGAACTAGGCATCATAATGACTGACTCGACAAGGAATAAAGTAGGGGAGATAAGGGTCAAATACACAATAAAACCCTAATTTTTAGCCTTCAATATTGCATTTTGGGACTCGTTTTATACTTTATTATTTATACCTCAAATAAAGAAACTTTGTACATGAAAGTTGTAAATAAAAATACATAGAAAAATAAAAAATTAATTCCACACAAAATAAAACACAGTATACATTTTTTACTCAGAATAAAAAGCCAAAACCCAAACTTCCCAGACCCATATCTTCTCCATATGTACTCAAAATGTACAAAATCACCTTCAATTGTATATAAAACTTTTTGTTAGATATTTAATGAAGGTAGTTTCACTTAATTTGGAGCCAACATACGAAAGTTAGGTTTTGGACCCCTATTGTACTATACACCTGAATAAAATATTCATTTTATTTATTCTTTATATTTTTCATCATTTTATATTTTTATAATTTTGTAAATATACATATATAGTATATGTACATATTTAGAATAAAATGAAACCATAAAAATACACTAAAATAAAACAATATACAAAAGTATATTAATTAATTACCTACACTTATACTTATGTAATAAAACATCTATTTATACAAGAGTGCATATTATATCAGAAAAATACAATAAAAATTTATTACAATATATTAAAATAAGATATAAATATACAAATTAAGTATATAAAATAATAACATTTAAAATACAAAATAAAAATAAAAATAAAATATACAAAAATATAGGTAAATATACATATAAGTATACTTTTAGAAAGTAACTTACAATAAATTAATCCATAAAAATAAACAAAAATCGGATTAAAATACTACATAAAATAATGAACATTTTTATTTTGTAATCTAAAATAATAAATTCATTTGCTATTTTATTGATTTTACAATTATTTTCTTTATCCCTTTTTTTCTGGTTGGTCCACATGGACCAACTAGAGACCTCCCAGTGTTGACCCAGTCAACATCCTCGCTCTCTCTTCCTTGTTTACCGATATGTCAGAACCCGTGTTTTTCGCCTAATTATCCGCTGATCCCTGTCTTGTTCTAGCTTAGGATGATGCGCAATTCCCGGAGATTGATCGTCGGGGATTTCCACTAACTCTTTAGATGAGATCAATCTCCATCGAATCGAGCGACCTCAGCCTCGCAAGCAAGCCCCACGCTCTTCCTATAAATATTGGTCCTCTGCCTCCTTACTCAGATTTGATCACTCTTCCTTGATCTTTACCCCCTCAGATCTGTTCCTGGAGCAACACCATGGTGACAACCGACGATTGCCATCGATCTGCAGTGAGGAGAGCGCGGGAGGAGGCACATCCAACCATCGTTGGAGCTCCGCTCAGTGGTTCTGCCTTCTGGTATTTCAGCTAATCAAGGCCCTCATTTCTGTCATTCTTATATGATGTCCTTAGCATATATTATATTTCCGTCTTAGTTTTAGGTTTAATAAATATGTTTTAGCTTAAATTGAATCAGTTCATAAACCTGGAGATTAAGCTCCATGTTGATTTCACCATGAAATACCTCCCATTTCGACCCATTGACGCCTTCATTTTGATCCTTGACACCTTCTCCATCAGACTCGATCATTTTACCCTTTGAATCTATCTGATCGAAGCGAATTGAAGCTTGTTTTGTCACCTTCGCCTGAGCTTCACTGTTAACCCACTTCATGCAGTCTCTTGTTGCATTTTTGGATCGAAACACTTTGTCTTGAGTCGCTTCTTCTTTTGGTGCATGAACCAAGCCTCCTGAGGCACCTGGAGAGGAGAATCGATGCTCAGAAGCAGCTTTAGGTGACGTAGGACTCAACAAGACCTCATGTCCCCATCGTTGGGACCTGGAACCTTGCCAAAACTACCTGCACGTGAGGAGGACCTCCAGGAATGAGAAGGGCCCATTGGCATGCCAAATAGCAGCTGGAGTCAACCAGATTTCATGGTTGAAGGTTGGAGGTGCAACTATTCTTCCCCATTGTTGGAAGAGAGCAGCAGCAGTCCCATGAAGAAGTCGCTCCAAGTCTTATCGTAGCTGTTGGATCACAAGCGAATTGAAGCCCTCATCTACCGTCAGATCTGACTTAAGTGAACCCATGTGGCTCACTCTCTGTCGTTCATTCATGCATGATTAAAGGGTATATTTCACTTAGTCCCTCCCAGTTTTTGTATATTAAGTTGCAATTTAAATATTAAGTTTGTAACATACTTTAATAGGATAAATTGTCTGTGAATCCTTGTATAATCTTCTATTTGCATATTAGTCCATGCCAGGCACGTACTCATGCATATTTTGTATAAAAGTTGTAGGTTCCCCCCTATGCTTTTATGATATTGCATTTGGGTCCAGTCCAACTCAACTCGTGTGTTATCCCACGTGAGCTGAGCATTTTGCACATAACCTCTCGTGAGTTTTTGTATTTCAATTTAGTTATTAAACTTTAAATATTAGTTGTAATCTTTTAGGTATTTTGCAGAATAGACATCGGATTTATTTTTAATTGCAATTATACACCCAGTCTGTAGACCTCTTTGGTCTATTGCTCTCTTTCTTTTCTTCTTTTTAAATAACATAATCGTGGGCCTCTTTGGCATCTTTTTAACTGGTAGCAACAATGGTCTGCTACTTGGCCTATTTGGGAGAGTTGGGTTATTTGAGTAGATTTTTATTTGGTAAATCTTTACTTTGCATTTGCATTTTTGGAACAAGCATCCCTTAGTGTGCCTTTCTTTTTATAGGATTTGGTTGCATTGTGTATCAAGTGTACATGTATAAAATGTGACTTTCAAATACATGTACAAGGCAAGTTTGCTGAAAAATCCAAACTTATAAGAAATAAGTGGTTCTTGAACTTATGTCATTGAATTTTGCTAACCTGAGATTTAGAATCACTCCTTTCCCTTACTAGAGACTAAAATGATCCCTTGTACATAAAAAGTAAGTTGAACTAAGGTGTAATCTACAATTTGTTAAAAAATCAATCAAGAGTAAAAGAGTACTAAAGTTGTCAAGATGATCTATTTAGACAAAAATTTTGATCATCGTATAAAATTAGTGGAACTCGAGGAATTAAGTATAAAATAGACCCGAAGCCTATAAAAATCCCCTGATATTAAGTAGATTAGGGTCTTATTAGTCTAATTCTGAAACTTGTAAAAAAAGACTAAAAATCCCAAAAACTTAGGAGAAAATAGGTTAATTATTTTTGGATTTTTGAAAAACTTTTTGAAAGACTTTTTTGGGGGATTTTTGCACACCCCCATTCATAGCAAGAGCTATGTCACTATTGTGATAATAAAATGGAAAAAATGAATAGCATGACTGAAGATGGTGCAAGATGCAACAAATGAATGATGCTCTTTTTTTATTTTCCAATTGGATTTTTTGTAGGGTTTACCCTATACTTGTGTTCAAATACAAAAAGCGATACGGGAAAATGCAAGAGAAATACCTAAACGATGACTATGGGAGGAATCACACAATGTGTGTTTGTTTTAACTCCCCTGGCTGGATTCATGGGTTAGGAATTACCCGTGTTTCGAATATGATCGGCATTCGTGTTAGAAACATCACGGTGAGGTAAGTGGTTGGGGATGGTACTGTGTGAAAAGATGGTAGATGGAGTTGGAAAGTTAAGCGAGTTAAGTATAAAATCCTCAAATACCATTCGTGATTCATAATCATCTCCTTCCATGATATCACTTTAGTTATATTGAATGGTATCATTCGTAGATTCCAAATAAAAACTAAAGTCAGGTAATCGGGTTTTAACCTCTACATGTTCGATTATTTGGAGTACGAGAGGGTGGGAGGGCAGAGAGGAAGTATGTGTATAATCAGTATGATCTTCCTCTATATTAGCTACTAATGAGGCGTGACCACATACGATGGGTCCAACCAAGGTTGATCCTTTAAATTGGTAAGATCCATTTTTACGCAAACATGATTTTATCATTTATAAGATAGGTTAATGGATCTTAGAAGATGTAGATGACGTGTTTCTTGATCTGATGTTCGACCTTGTCTAATTCCTCAAGCTCAATGGATAGTCTATGGTCTTGGTCCGGGTGAGACCTCACACTATGACTCTAAGGCAAGAAGAATGTCTTAGGGTTGGGATGCCCCTGTAGGCATGCAGTGGAGTGTAATGCATCCTAATTAAGTTCCCAACACGTCCACTAGCTTCACCTAACAACCTATAGTAGTAGCTCTCAATCTAGTGCAGAAGAGTTCCATATGACAATCTTTTGCTCCTTCCCATTGTTGTGAGATATCCGATATGATGATGAATCTTATTAGTTATTAATAAATTATTATTAATGAATGATGATTGTTAATTGAAGATTTTCAAGATTTAATCTCTTTCATCGCTAGTACCAACTGGAGGAACAACAACCACAACTCAATTCCATCTGACAATGATCTTTTGTTCGTTGGGACCAACTGGTGGAACAATAACCAAAACTCAAGCGGTGAGGAAGCCTCCTAAGAGACTCTTCTGTCTCACCCTCCTAGTGGAAGTGCGGTCTAGGAGATGGTTGGGCACACTCCAAAACTACACCCCTGAGACGGGGTGGGAGAGACTCTCTGGACTAAGTCATCTCGAAAATCGGCCTGACCGGTATGAGCAAAAAGAGCTTGAAAAGATAAAACTAATGGGCCTCCAGCCTAGTTACCCTACTAAAATAGGGTCAGCAGAATTGATCAAAAACCTGGATCCTAATGAAGTGTAAAAACACTATAAACTTGCGTAAAAATCGAAAAAAGGACTGAGATCCTTATACTAGGCGGTCGCTGCCCTAACTGGGCCTCCTATCTCCTGCCCAGCTGGAGCCACTGCGCCCTCGCACAGTCAAGTGTAAGGGTCACCATGACCGGACAATTAACTATCATCATTAATCACTAACATACTGACTCACTTGATTACTCATCCTTTCTCAATCTCCTTTGTAGTTAATTTATAGATGTAGGTATCTTGTCCACAACCTGATTACTAGTGATCTATTATTAATGGTTTATACTCAAAGGATTATTTCATGAAGATTTTCAGTCATTGTTCATAGATTTTCCTATATGGTGTAATCATATCTAAGACGTTTTTTTATGAATTTGTAATTTCCTCAATTATGATACCCTAAACTTTTATTTTTGTTGCTCTTGGATAATGGCTCTAAACAAGTCAACTATTTGTTGGCTTTGAAGAGAATGCATCAACATCTATACATATATTTAGAAATAATTTAATGGATTGATTTTTTGTCTATTTATAAGTCACTTGTATGAAAATATCCCAATGTTCTCATTTTTTAAATTATGAGATTAAAGTTGTTCATTACATCTAGATTCAAGTTTTTAGATCAATGTAATACTCTCAAATTTTCTTATTTAATCCTGAGATTAGGTGTTACTCATTAAATTTAAATTTAGTCTCAACTTGCAAGCTAATTCATTCTGTAATCTCTCAATTTTAACCATGAATTTAGTGGCTAATTGGTATTCCAAAACTTGACTTAATTGCATACAAATCACCCTTATTTTTCCTTAATCAACATGAAATCAGTCGCTATTCAATGGTCTAAAATTGGACTCTAGTCTTTCATAATTTTATGTATTAAATATGTAACTATTAGTGTTTGAAATTAGGCCTTAACTTCATATTAATCACCCCCAAATTCTATATTTTTAAGTCATGAACAACAACATGTAATGATTTGAAATTAGAACTAAATACACGTTAATCCATCAAATCTTCATCTTTCAAGCATACAAACTGTAGTTTAACTGTGGTATAAAATTAGATCAAATGAATGCTAAAATGCCACCAATTTCTCATCTTTTAAGTATATAAAACTGTAGCATACGATGGTCTTAATTTAGATCAAAATGCATGCTAAACACCACAACTTTCTCATATTTTGAAGCATACAAATTGTAGCATATGATGGTCTGAATTTAGATCTAAATGCATGCTAAAATACCACAACTTTCTCATCTTTTGAAGCATATAAACTGTAGATATGATGGTTTAAATTTAGATTTAAATGCATGTAAAATATATCCAATTCTTCATCAAATCTAGAGCTAATTAGTGATATGAAACTTAACTTAATTTTGTGTTATTTAACCACCCCCCCCCCCATTCTTTATTTTTCAAGCATGCAGATTCTTATTTTTTAAACATAAAAAAATATAGAGCATATGGTGGTTTGAAATCAGGTTTATTAGTCACCACAAAAACTTTAATTTTTCAAGATGAAATCAGTGGCTAATTAAGGGGTTTTGAACTTTGGTCTTTAATTACACGAAAGGCAGCAAGAAGAGGGGGATTATACCTTTGTATCTCCAAGGATGGAGATCAACTTGCATGCAATGGCTTGATCTGAAGCAAGGAGCAGCATCAAGTTGATCTCCAACCTTGGAGATCCAAGGGTACAATGCCCCTCCTCTTGCTGCCTTTCATGTAATTAAAGACCCAAGTTCAAAACCTCTTAATTAGCCAATGATTTCATCTTGAAAAATTAATGTTTGGTGGTGACTAATAAACCTAGTTTCATACGACCATATGCTCCATATTTTTTTACGTTTAAAAAAAAGAGTTTACATACTTGAAAAATAAAGAATTGGAGGTAAATAACACATTATTAAGTTAAGTTTAATATCACTAATTAGCTCCTCATTTGAGGAATTGGATTTTTTCATGCATTTAAATCTAAATTCAGGCCATCATATGCTACAGTTTATATGCTTCAAGAGATGAGAAAGTTGTGGTGTTTTAGCTTGCATTTAGATCTAAATTTGGACCATCATATGGTACAGTTTGTATGCTTCAAAAGATGAGAAAGTTGTGGTGTTTAGCATGCATTTAGATTTAGATTGAGATCATCATATGCTATAGTTTTGTATACTTAATAGATGAGAAATTTGTGGTGGTTTAGCATGCATTTGATCTAATTTCAAACCACAGTTAAACTACGGTTTATATATTTGAAAGATGAGGATTTGATGGTGATTAACATCTGTTTAATTCTAATTTCAAATCATTACATGTTGTTGTTCATGCCTTAAAAATATGAGAAATTTATGGGTGATTAATGTGGAATTAAGACCCAATTTCAAATACTAATATCTACATATTTTATACATAAAATGTGATATATTTGAGGTTAATTGCACGGGATTGGAATCGAATTTTCAGACCATTGAATAGCTATTGATTTCATGTTGGTTAAGGAAAAATTAAGGGTGATTTGTATGTAATAAAGTCAAGATTTAGAACACCAATTAGCCATTAAATTCATGGCTAAAATTGAGAGAACTAGGAATGAATTAGCATGCAAGTTGAGACAAAGTTTATATAATGAGTAATATCTAATCTCATGGCTAAATAAGAAAATTTGAGAATTTTACATCGATCTAAAACTTGAATCGAGATCTAGTGAATATCTTTAATCTCATAATTTAAAAATTGAGAACATTGGGTATTTTTGTACATCTAACTTGTAAAATTTAGATTAATAATCAGACCACTAAATTATTTATAAATATATGTATACTAGTTGATGCCTTCTCTTCAAAGCCAACAAATAGTTGACATATTTAGAGCCATTATCCAAGAACAACAGTAATAAAAGAGTAGAGTATAGGAATCTACGAAGTATACAAATTCTTAAAGAAAGCATCTCAAATGTGATTACACCATCTAGGAAAATCTTTGATTAATGAATGAATATCTTCATGAAATAATCTTTTGAGTATAACCATTAATTATAAATCACTAGTAATCAGGTTGTGGACAAGATACCTAGATTTATAAATTAACTACGTAAGAGATTGAGAAAGGATGAGTAATCAAGTAAGTGACTATGATAGTAATCAGTGATGACAGTTAATTGTGTCGGTCATGGTGACCCTTACACGTGATCGTGTGAGGGTGCGGTGACCCTAAGTTGGGAAGGAGATAAGAAGTCCAGTTAGGACAACAACCGCCTAGTGTGCAGGTCTAGGATCTCAGTCTTTTTATGATTTTTATGAGAGCTCGTAGTGTTTTTACGCTTCGTTGGGATCCAGGTTTTTGATTAGTTTTGTTGACCCTATTTCAGTATGGTACCTAGGCTGGAGGACCCTTGGTTCTTCTTTTAGAACAATTTTTGCCCGTATCGGCCGAGCTGATTTTTGGAGTGACTTAGTCTGGAGAGTCTCTCCCACTCATCTCAGGGCATAGTTTTGGAGTATGCCTAGCCATCTCTTGGACCACACTTCCACTAGGAGGGTGAGATGGAAGAGACTCTTAGGAGGCTTCTTCACCGCTTGAGTTTTGGTTATTGTTCCACCAGTAGGTCCTAGCGAAGAAAATATCATTGTCAGATGGAATTGAGTTGTGGTTATTGTTCCTCTAGTAGGTGATGATGATGAAAAAGATTAGATCCTTAAAATATTCAATTAACAATCATCAATCATTAATAATCAATCATCAATGATTAATAACATCCATCATCACATCTGATATCTCACAATAATGGGAAGGAACAAAAGATTGTGACACGAAAATCTTCTACACTAGAATGAGATCTACTATTGTTGGTTGTTAGGTGAAGCTAGTGGACGTGTTGGGAACTTAGTTAGGATGCATTACACTCCATCGCATACCTATGAAGACACCCTAAACCTAAGCCATTCTTACTGCCTTAGAGTCATAGTGTGAGTTCTCACCCGGGCTAAGACTACAGACTATCCACTGAGCTTGAGGAATTAGACAAGGTCAAATATCAGAACAAGAAATATAATCTACATCTTCTAAGATCCGTCAACTTGCTTATAAATGCTAAAATTATATTCACATAAAAAGTGGATCTTATAATCAAATAAGAACATTAAGTAGAAATAGTTGAGGTGATGGGTGATCAAGAGGACTCATAGATATAAAATGGCTTGAAAAACCAACTTCAATGTAAGTAGCATATTAAATTTACATGGCAATACCTATCTATTTGCTTTCTTTTGAAACCATTGAAATACCTGTTATTTTTAATAAATTAGATTGTACTCAACCCGTGTTGATATCCTTTCTTCCCAACATGGATGACAAGCAAGGTGCCTACGACTCAGCAGATTGACAGCTGGACCATGAGCTTCCACAGTTACTTTCAATGATATAAATATATAGCTTTTGGTACATGATGTTGTAAATACTTTTTCTCTTTTATGTTATATTTTGGGATACATGTACATAATATCATTTACTTTCGACACATGTAATATTATATGTAAATTAATGCAAATGTGAATTTTGTGATGCATGTTAGTTATGTGGTTTAATAGTATTGTGAATGTCATTCAAAATGCAAAAATTTTTCCCCTCATTTTCTGTAACCTAATGTTATCAATAGCGAATATAATATTGTGAATGTTGTGTAAACAGGTAACCCGGATCATGAGGCATCACATTTTCCCATGTTGGGAAGGAAAGGGAAGTAGACACAATAATCTCGTCCTCGAGAGAGTTGTCAAGGAAGACTTCTGATACATGGTCAGGGATTGTTGGGAAGAGGGTCTCTATCAGTCTCTCTTTTCGATCTATTCGTGAAAATTTTGTCGGGCCTAGATTCATTATCATCTCTGCATTGAATGTTGATCCAACCACAAAACCATATTCTACCATTTCTTTTCAAATCATTTCAAAATTTTCTTAGAAATTCATCAATTATCTCGTGCTCATGATTAATATCACTTTACTCATAAAGTTCATTTTGATTTTTTTCGATCAAGAATCCCAAAATTATTTAACTTTCATCTTTTTCAAAATTGAATCCAATCACAAGATCGTCCCCAAAATCAAAGTCCCAACATTTAGACATCATAATTTTGTCCAAGTGAATATATTCATCTTCTAAATCAATGGAAATTTCCATAATAACATGCTCCAATTGTGAATGGCAACAATTAGAATATCACCAGAGTTGATCAATTGTAGATTTTGGAGATTCAATAGTGTCTCTTCAAGAAATTATTCCTAAATAATATCGAAATATAACTCATCAAAATAAAGCTTTGTCCTTTGAGTTTGTGAGGTTAGATCACAATCATTTTCTTTTCTCTCAATTACACCTTCCTTAAAAATCCCCTCATGCTTATTCTCGAAATTGTCCAATAATATAATCTTGGAATCCTCATGGAGCTTGGTTTTCAAATTCAGATCTTGTTGACCAAGAGTGATTGCATTACAAGTCAAGTTACTAGTCAAAAGTGGAGTTTGGGTTTCTTGGGAAGGTTCTGATGATATCAAATGGAGATGTGATTGACCGAGATCCTCAAAATGAGATCTCTCATCAATAGAAGGTTCCAAAAATCCAGGTGATGTGGAAGAGAATAAGGGATGGATGTATTGAGTGAAAGATAAAAATTCATCCAGGAGAGATTCATCATGGAGGACAGTTACAATCTAATTGTGTATTGAAGGAGCATCTAGCAGCTTGGTCGGTTTTAACTTTGATCAAATAACTCTTTCCTTTGTGTTTCTAATCCTCTTGATATTTGTGTACTAGATCCATGACTTCATCAATCTCGTTTTCAATTTCCAACAAGATAGGAGGGTTGAAGGGGGGAGAAAGCTGTTTTCTATCCTCCATATGATTCAGTGCAGTAGCCCAATTTAAATTCATTTCTCATGCAAGACATCGATGATAACTAGAATTCTCTCCATGATTAAGGATTTTTAAGTACAAACAAAAATAAAACAAGATCGATTAACCAACACACGCAAGTTGCCGCACAAGCGGTTATCTTTTCAAAATTATCTATTTTTTATTGCACTTCAAAACAAGCACACCAATAATCTAGATGGAACTTGAATATGAAATATTGATTGGCCTGAATTTTTATAGCTAGTTGCATATACTTTCAGCCAGTACGGGTGTAAGTATGGACCGTAAAATGGTTACCCGTGTTACTTGAGGACGGTGCCTTACGTGTTTTCTTGAACCATCTAATCTGCTAAGGGAGACTGTAATTCTCTCACTGAGAAGTAGCTAGTCGTTTTAAAATTCAGTAGTAAAAAATTTTACAAGGATCTGGGATCTGACCTAGGATTCAGTTTGTGCACGTGAGATTATGTTCAATGTGCAATAGACAAACACTTCAATCAGCTTTCATCAGAGCCAAGCGTTGACTTTCCGGAGCATATTTGATTAGGCGAGCAACTCAATTGTGATGTTATTTAATTGGTGAGCAGGGAGAGAGAGATCCACAAAGATGAATGCATCAGAGGAACTAGATTTATGATTTTCGTATTTAAAAAAAATACACACACAAATGCAAGTACCTAGAAATGTCTAAGTGATTGGAAAGATCTTACAGTACGTGCTTGTTGGATCCATAATTTGAGCTAGAGATAATAAGAGATAATAAGAGCGCGAGAGAGGTCCACTTTTTTAATTTTTTTACCTGAAATAGAAGACAGTTGAAATTAGTTTACAAAATCAAAATAAGAAAACAAAAATACCAAAATAAATTACAAAAGTTATCGAGTCCCCGGCAATGATGCCAAAATGAAAACACAATTTCGATGCGCTAAAAGTGTGTTTTTATGTGTTGTTATGATCACACATGAAAATCGAGATATTCATATAAATTTATTCAACTACAAGCCGACATATATTAAAATATACATAGAGCAAGTAGATGATCAATCCATAGGGACTCAAACATTTTTTCACGGGTTTTTATTCCATTTATAAAGGCATTTTTTTGTTATTTAACCAAATTAAATCTTATTTTCTTTTTTTCTCCAGGGACGTTTAAAACTATTGAAACATCTTCCACTACCTTTTAGACATCACATGGATTTTTTTGGATTTTTTTATTTTTATGCTATTTTTTGTTATTTTTAGAAGTACTATAGGCATTTGTGTAATTTTCTAAGAAACCTAAGGCCATGAATATAAATAAAATTAAAACTAAGGGCTTAATTGTAATCACTGAGAAGTAGTTGTAGGTAAGTGAAATTAATCAAATAAAAATACTTAATGAGAAAATTATGGGAAAAGAAATAAACTATAGGAAAACTACAAGAAAGTCCCTAGAGGACTGAAATGTAATTAGGAAAACTTGAATAATAAAAATGCAAATATCGTAGAATACAAAATGTGAAAATGGAAAACTTTAGAGAATATATCAATGTTTAACAAAATTGCAACTAGGTACAAAAATTTTAAAAAAACTTAAAGAAAATCAAAATTAAGAAGGGGTCCATGGACCCCTTCCTCTAGTCATGGACGGTGGAGGTGGAGGAGGCCGAGGGCAGTGTCAATAGTGGCGACGGCTCCAAAAGGAGCGGTGACGAGGAGGACGACAATGGCGGTGGTGCGTGAAGGAGGAGGGGGAGGTGCGGGTCGTGATGGGTCGGTGAAGGAGTTGGGTTATTCATCCGTGATGGGTCCCTTCATGGTAGTGCCTCCCATTTCCCTAATAAAGGACATCGACGGTTGGCATTGGGAGGAGACTAACAGTAGCGGCAGTTGCAGGAGGAGGCGAAGGTGAAGCAGTGGCGACGTTGGGAAGAAGAGGAGGGGGCAGCATCAGCTACGCTGGAGAAAAAGATGAGATGGAGCTGATGTCATCATTGAAGTCAGCGCCCCCATTTATTTTATATTATTTTTTTCAAATGTTGATGTCATACTGGCATCATCTATTTTGTCGCATAGTGATTTGTTTTCAATTTTTTGCAAATGAAAAGGGAAGAGGATGAGAGCTCCTTTGCCCTCTCTTAAGACACATCTGAAAAATAAAAATAAAAATGTTAGAAACTCAATATGGGCATGCAACCCATATTTATTGACAAAAACTAATTAATACAAGACTCTTTTTCTTTTCTTTAATTTGTTATGTGAGAAATGTTATGCAATTTTTTAAACGATTTTGAAAGCAATATGCATGAAAGTCATGAAATAAAAATTATGCAATAAATCAAGAAAAATGCATTTGATTAAACATTATTTTTGCTCAATAATAGGTATAAAAACATGATAAATAATTGATTCATCAGTTTTATCAATGATTACACATGTTGGTATGCATGTGGAGAGGTGTAAGCAACTTATCGAGAGAGGACGCAGATGTCAGACAATCCTTTTGTTGATATGGTTATGGATGCAGTAGGTCCAGACTTTGACCCTTCTCGAGAGGGTTGTGATGATGAATTCAATGAAGAATATAAAAATTTTATTGAATTGTTACATAAGATTAAGGACTTATGGCCTTGTTGTAAGTCTTTTTCTCTTCTATCTGTTGTTACGGAGTTATTGACAATTAAAGCTGAGTACAATATGACTGATGCTAATTTTAATGACATGATTAAGATTATAAAGAGAATGCTTTCGGAATATAATGTTCTACATGGTGCCTATTATAAAGTAAAAACCATGATGAGTACACTTGGCTTATCATAAAAGTTAATAAATGCATGCTCCAACCATCACATCATATATTATGGGAACAAATATAAGAATGAGACGAAATATCCGGAATGTGGTGAACCTAGGTATAAGTAAAATATGAAATAAATGTTCCACGGAAGGTGCTTCGTTACTTTCCTATAGAACCACATTTACGAAGACTCTATTATTGCAAAGAAATAGCTAGAGACATGACTTGGCATGCAGATCATACCCGTGGTAACTATTGGAACATCCTCCTTACTCGGCTTGTTGGAAGGCTTTGATGGAGTCATCTTCCACTTTTCCTATGGATAAGAGGAATGCAGTAATTGGGTTGTCCAACGATGGATTAAATCCACATGGTCGGGGGAACGATTACTCATGTTGGCCAACTATTATTACTCCATACAACTTTCCACCATGGTTGTGCACCAAGAAGCAATATATGTTTCTAACTTTATTTGTGCCTAATCCAAGCCATACTAGAAAATATTTGGATGTTTATATTAGACATTAGTCGATGAATTGAAGGAACTATGGGAGAAAGGCCAGGAGACATATAACGTTGTCAATTGCAGTAAATTTCATATGAGAGTGGGTTTATTGTGGACAACTAGTGACTTTCCGTCATATGGAATGCTATCAAGATGGAGTACACATGAGAAAAGAAGCTATCCCTATCGCATAGAAAATACGAAAGTATTTCAGCTTGAGCATGGTCGAAAACCATGCTCCTTTGACTGCCATAGACAATTCTTACCAAAGGATCATCTTTATAGAAAACATAAGATGACATTCAAAAGAAATACAATTGAAGTTTCAGATCCACCTATCATACTATCGAGAATTGAGATATTCATAAGGTTAAAGGAGTTTAAGAGTTCAGATGATTGTGTTATACCTCTTCTAGGTTTTGGGGATACCTATAACTATACGAAAGTGAGTATCTTTTGGGAACTATCATATTGATTTAATCTACTCATCAGACATAGTTTAGATGTGATGCATGTAGAAAAAGAATGTATTTGATAACTTATTCCACCTAGTATTGAATCCCATTGGTAAGACAAAGGATGTGAAAAATGCTCGTAAAAATCTCGTGAAAATTTACGCACATCATAAATTAGGCTTAACAGAATCTGAAGATAGTCATATTTATATGCTAAAGGCAAAATACGGCTTAAGCGGAGATCAAATGAAAGATGTATGTCAATGGGCTAGTAAGTTAAAAATGCCAGATGATTTTTCCTCTAACATATCCAAGCTTGTTGATTTGAAGGAAAATATCTTTAAGAGAATGAAAAGTCATGATTGTCATGTATTTATGGAGGAATTATTGCCTCTTTCTTTTAGAGGATTATTATTGAGGGGAGTTCATGATGTTCTAACTGACTTGAGTGACTTCTTCAAATGCATATGCTCCGCCAAGTTGTTAGTCAAAGATATGGCAACCCTTGAGGAGAGTGTGGTTCATATACTATGTAACCTTGAAAAGATTTTTCCTCCTGACTTTTTTGACTCGAGGAAACACTTAATGACACACCTTCCCTATTAATGTAGAGTTGGTGGACTTGTTAAATACAGTTGGATATATCCATTTGGGAGGTAATTGACACATTGAATTTACTTCATTAAGTTATTAGTTTTATGATAACTAATAATATATGTTGACCTACCTATAGGTATATGTTTTTCTTGAATAGAAAGATGTAATAAAAATAGGGTGGAGGGATCAATAAGTGTACAATACATTTTAGAAGAAGTTGCCAAGTTTTGTTCTAGATATTTGTCGGACGATGTTGAAAATTTGCATCATCGTCCAATGCGAAATGAGTACGACGACAACGAAAGAGTAGTTGGGATCTCTTGCTTTTGTACATGCGGTCGACCTTTGAAAAAAAGAAAGCCATGCATGGTGAGCTCTCAAGAGAAAAAAAAGCTAATGAGCTTTACGTTCTAGATAATATAGATGAAGTGACACCTTTTGCGGAATATGTATCCATATCACTATATCTTTGAAACATAATATAAGTAGTTCAATGCTTAACTATTCTTTTCTTTTTGTAGGGAGTATAGGGAAAAAATAGTGATGGAAAATCCTTTATTTACTGGTGATGAAGTGGTCGGTATATTTAGGAGAATATTCTTGTCTTGGTTTATGGAAAGAGTAATGCTTATTGATCCAATAGATCATAAATACAAGCTTCTAAATTATCTTGCTCTCGGTTCCAATTATATGGTTATGTCGTACGATAGTTTTTTAGACAATGGGTGCAAATTTCATTGCCTTGACATGACCAATGGTCTAATTACGTACAACTATGATGTGATTGTTGAGGGATCTCATTACAGTGAAGATAACCTGAATTAGTATGGGATTCTCAATGAGGTGATTGAGGTTGAATATAATATGTCATCCTCTAATAAACTCTTCTTACTTCATGTGACTGGTATGATCCAAAATCTGGTGTGGTTGTTGACCACATACATAATACTGTAGATGCCATCCCTAGAAAATATATACAAAGATTTGAACCTTTTATCCTTAGTATACAAGATGATCAGATATGTTATGTACCGAATGCTGTAGAAAATGAAAAAGAGATGATCATCTCATAGTATTGAAGAAGATGTAACGCATTTATATCGATGATAGTGAACACGTAAATGTGGATTGTGCATCAAAAAAATTTCTTATTTCAGAATACGAGTCAACACGAAATGTTGCAATAAATCCTTAAAGTATTGTTCTTCTCAATGTTTTTTTTATTTGTGCATTAACAATTTTTTACTTAAATTTGTTTGACTAATGATTTTGTGTATGCATACATGAAATGCATGTGACGCGCGGTCAAGGTTCTAGGGGTAGTAGTTCATGCCAAGATGATTGTCGTACCTCGGACCCCAGTGGTATATCTTTATCTCATTGTATGCTAATATATTTTTATTTCAATTAATCAAACTTTACCATAGGTGAACGTAATGATGAGGTTGCGAAGCTTGTCGCTTACATGCAAGAGAATGGTCTATAAGTCCCTCCACAATATGCTCATTATATTCCTCGAGCAGGGACATCTCTCAGTGTGACACGTACTTGCCAGCCCACACCATAGTCCTCTAGCCAGCATCATAGCCCTCGCGAGTCTCATGACCCTTCCAAACCTCCACCCTCTCAGCCTCTCCCACTTCCTCAAGGTCTTATCAGCACATAGGACCCTCCACAGTCTCAAGACCCTCCTACACCTCAGGATCCACGTAGAATCTTGCAGTTTCTTTGTGATGTGTGTTTCCATCACACATACTTCTTCGTATATTTTTTTAAGAAAAAACCTTATTCATAACAACAACAACAACAAAGCCTTTTCCCACAATTAAGTAGGGTCGGCTACATGGATTCTTCGCCTCCATTCAGATCTATCTTGGGTCAATCTCGGACTTATATCCAGCAAACTAAGATCCCTTCGTATAGTCTCTTTCCAACACTTCTTGGGCCGTCCTCGCCCTCTCTTAGCCGGCTCAACATCCCAGCACTCGCATCTCCTAACCGGTGCATCAGTTGACCTTCTTTGCAAATGACCAAACCATCTTAAGCGGTTTTCTCGCATCTTATCCTCGATCGGAGCTACACCAACTTTCTTTCTGATTGCATCATTCCGAATCCGATCTTTACGTGTATGTCCACACATCCATCTTAGCATTTTCATTTCTGCTACAGCTATTCTCTGCACATGTCTATGGTTCACAGGCCAACATTCAGAACCATAAAGCATAGCAGGTCTCACGGCTGCTTTGTAAAACTTTCCTTTAATTTTTAAAGGTATTTTCTTATCACAGAGAACAGCGGAGGCTCCTCTCCACTTTAGCCAGCCTGCATTTATTCTATTAGTAACATCTCCATCAATTTCTCCATCATGTTGCAAAATAGATCCCAGATATCTAAAAGAATCTCTCTTCTGGATGTTATCGTCACCAATCTTCACCTCGATTCCTTCACCATTACTTCCATCAAGGGTGCATTCCCTATATTCCGTCTTAGCCCTACTTATACGAAAACCTTTAGTCTCCAATGCATGTCTCCAAACCTCAAGCTTCTCATTTACTCCATCTATAGTCTCGCCAATCAACACAATATCATCAGCAAATAACATACACCAAGGTACCTCATCCTGAATGTGACTTGTCAACTCATCCATAATCAAAGTAAATAGAAATGGACTCAAAGCTGAACCTTGATGTAAACCAATGTTGATATCAAAATAGTCAGTCCTCCCTGTCGGGGTCCTTACACAAGATAAAGCCCTATCATACATATCCTTTATGAGATTAATGTATAGGACAGGTACTTGTCTCTTCTCCAAAACTCTCCACAGTATCTATCGTGGGACGGAATCATAAGCCTTCTCCAAATCAATAAAGATCATATGGAGATTCTTCCTTTTAGCTCTATAAATCTCCATTGTTCTCCTCAGCAAATGGATGGCTTCAATAGTTGAGCGACCTGGCATGAATCTGAATTGATTTTCTTTTATTTGGGAAACTTGCCTCAACCTTCTTTCAATCACACGTTCCCAAATTTTCATAGTGTGACTCATCAGCTTGATACCTCTGTAATTTGAACAATTTTGAATGTCTCCTTTGTTCTTATAAAGAGGCACCACGATACTCCTCCTCCAATCTTCATGCATTTTCTTACTTCGCCAAATAACATTGAATAGATTCGTAAGCCAAGTCAAACCACGCTCACCTAAAACTTTCCAAACTTCTACAGGGATGTCATCTGGTCCAACACCTTTCCCAGGTCTCATAACCTTCAAAGCCTCCTCTACTTCTTTTCTTTGTATTCATCTATAGCATGCACGATTCAAGTATCTTTCACTACTAGCTAGATCACCCAAAGTGATCTCTCTATTTCCTTCTCCAATGAAAAGTTTATGGAAGTATTGCTCCCATCTAGTCTCTATATCCTTCTGATGAACAAGCACGTGACCTTCCTCGTCCTTAATGCATCTCACTTGAGAAAAGGTCTTTGGTCTTTCTTTCTCTTGCTTTGGCCAACCTGAATATATCCTTCTGGCCCTCCTTAGAGTTGAGATTTTTATACAAAACCTCATAAGCTTTTGACTTAGCTTCGCTTACAGCCTTCTTCGCTTCCTTCTTCGCTATTTTATAGTATGTGACAGTTTCCTCTGTTCTATCCTTAGACATAGCTTTAAAGCAAGCTCTTTTAATTTTTAGCTTCTCCTGCACCCCTTCACTCCACCACCAAGCCTCCTTTTGACCCGAAGCTCCTCCTTTTGACTCGCCTAGCATCTCTTTGGCTACCTTTCGGATACAAGATGCTACTGCCTCCCACATCTCGTTTGCACTACCGCTACAATCCCAAGATAAGTCTTCTAAAACCTTCTCCCTGAAGCTTGATTGCTTCAGCGGAAGATTCCACCACCTAGTTCTAGAGATCTTAGGAACCTTCCTTTTCTTCACCAGCCCTTTTATTTGTAAATCCAAGACTAACAAGCGATGTTGGGTTGTCAAACTCTCTCCAGGGATTACTTTGCAATCTTTGCAACACAACCGATCTCTTCTCCTCAACGCAAAGTAATCGATCTATGTTCTAGTTGTGCCACTCTTATAAGTAATTAAATGCTCCTCCCTCTTCTTGAAAAGAGTGTTTGCTATGAAAAGATCATATGCAGTTACAAAATCCAGAATGACTTTTCCCTCTTCGTTTCTATCCCCAAAACCATGTCCTCCATGCACACTTGCATACCCTGAAACATCTTTTCCCACATGTCCATTAAGATCTCCACCTATGCAAACCATCTCTCTTTGTGGGATTACTTGTAAAATCTTATCCAGATCCTCCCAAAAAGCATGTTTAGTCCTTTCATCTAAACCAATTTGCGGTGCATAAACTGAGATGATATTCAGAATTTCTTCTTCAAGCACCAACTTTAGCAAAATAATCCGATCCCCAAATCTTTGCACCTCAACCACACAATCCTTCAAATCTTTATGAACAACCACTCCAACACCATTTCTGCCCTTATCTTTACCTGAATACCATAAAGCATAACTATGAATAAGGTTTTTTTTTAAGAAAAAACCTTATTCATAGTTATGCTTTATTTATAATTCTATAAAATTGTTTTGAATATTTAGGTACACTCTTGGTAATCAGCATGTAGTCTCCGAAGCGCTTAGCAAGGCCTCATGTGTTATGCAAGATTAATCAAACTATAGATGGAGTTACATGAGTCCTGATGAACACGAGAGAATTTTTAATAGTGTCTATGGAAGAATCATTTTGAAAGAATCATTTTATTTTTAATTTTTTAGTTGAACCTTAGTAACCAACATTTGAGTTGTACAATTTGTTTTCTTTACCATCGAACCACAAAAAAGAAATGTATTAGCATGCCCTAGTAAAATTAGCGACAAATCAAGTGGAAGATAATGTTTAAAGGATTGAGAAAATCTGCAATTAAAAAGCTTGATGATAATGAAGATTGGCAGAGGGCAAAAGCATGTGGTCCATCATGGTACACTCTAGAGAAGTGGAGTCATTATTACGAGCTCTTTGCTCAAGAGAAATTTCAAAACGTTCTGAAACAGGGAATATGAACATAAGGAGCAATCAATTAAATCTACCAGTAGATCAAAAAGTTTTGGAACTGTGAGGAGTGAAATGGTATGTACAAATATATATACTTTTTCAAGTTTTGACTTTTACCCATGACTAACATATTAGAAATAATAGAGTGTTGTCAACAAACATCCCCCATCATTGAAAAAATGATGGACTGCAACACATATAAGTGGGGATGGTTAGTCTACGCCGGAAGCAAAGGCAGTGATGATATGCATATTACTACCACTATAAAATTATAGTAACTTGGTCAAAGACTAAAAAAATATATTGTAGGTCCGTTACAGGGAGTTATATATGGAAAGAGTTGGTGCCTCAGAATCTGAAGAGGAATTGGACCTCGTTGCCAACTTATGGCAAGAAGTCCTTAAAGAACATGAAGTGGTACCTAATAGAAGGCAAACTTTGAGTGGTTTGCCACCCAAGTTCTCGTACTCTTCTGATTCCATTGGAGCCTCCAGTTATTTTGGGACGACCTCGATGTATAACATGTCAATATCTCAATCAGGTGTTTCTAAGATTGAGTTTAGACAACTATCACAAGTTGTGAATTCACTTATAAATATAGTTGGAACCATGTCTTCTGGATTACAAAACTTATCTTCTGCAATGGTCCCTTTGAAGGAGGATGTAACTTATTTGAGGTATGACTTATATTCTCAGTTATGTTTTAGTATAGACAATGATTCAAATTTCTAACATTTACATTGACTTCCTTTGCTTCTTAAAAATAATAGAACTACAATTTTAAAACTTCATGAAGTGTAAGGTCAGGATGGAGAGGAGGAGAACAAGGACGAGGACAAGGACAATGCCACTGCATAGAGTCTCGCATCGCAAAGGAGTTGTAATCTCGGAACGTACAGAAAATAAAAAAATCCAAAAATTGATAGAGAAGAACAACAAGGAGAGAGAAAAGGCAAAGGAAGGTGTTTTCTCAAAATAGTAGAAAAAAAAGTTTTGATGTAAACTATAGACTCTGTAATGATATTTTATTACTAAAAACTTGTCATGTTAAGAACTTTAGTGTCTGGATGTTGGTCATTAGCTTGTGATTTTCTTGTACTTGAACTTATAGCTCTCTATTATCTTGAACTTGTAGCTTTTTAAATACATTTTCACTTTTATCAACTTGCTTATCTACAGTGCATGTTGAACTTTGGCTTTATACAGGTAAGATTGATTTTTCTGAAAAACGATTGTGCTAGGTTGTAACTACAGGTGACCAGGATAATTATATTATAATGTTGGTTGGAAGATCTCTAGTGACTTATATGATTATATTAGTATGTATTATACTACAGGAGAATCATACACTACATGTGGCCACTGGTTATTTTTTTAGGAAAGTAGAATGCGGCTTTGTTACTACTTTTTTACCATTGTTGTAGCAAAGTGGTAGTCATGTGGTTGCATAATGTGACGGAAATAACTATTACTACAATGGTAGCAAAGTTATAGTAAGATGGTCGTTATTAAGAAAATATTGGTGGTCATGTGGTTTTTACATGGTTGCTGAAGTATTTTCTTGTGGTAGTTAAGTAGTCGCAAAGTAGTGTGCCTCTAGTAGCAATATGAACTATAACGTATGACTGAACTACAACTATATCTCGACTCTCAACGACTAAAATAAAGACTACAATAATAACTATAGTGCGGTCGTAATATTTCTGCAATCATATTGGTATGACCACACATTTTTCTACTACATGTGGTCGCAAATGGTAGTTGCGACCACGTTGGCACCATTAGCTCACCACCTTGCTACCATAATTGTGATAAAAAAACTGCATTTTCTTGTAGTGCAAGCTTTCTGATTCTTAATACGGATTTGAGACTCGATGTATCATCACTCTCATCCAACACTATGTGACATGGATGATAGTGGTTATTCTCCATACATCCGACCTAGTTTACAAGTTTCCCTTTCATATTAACCTTTGCTTCTTGTTCTTTCTTTTATTATGTTCCATATTTATTTATTGAATTACATCTTATTTTCCTCTTGCGAACTTGGTTTTTATTGATTTTATAAAAGGAGAGAAGTGAAAAAGAAGTACAACTTATTAACAAAAGACTAAGGGGAAGTAGTAAGAAATTAATAAGAAAAGTTTTAGGAAATTAAGTTCTTTTAGAAATGATGGTTGACAGGGGAGCTTTAACTTTTAATTGAACTTGAACTTTAGCTTCATCTTTAAGTTCTTTAAGGTTTTAATTTTTATAGTATTTTTATGTGTTTCGTTATGAGGAAGATTTTTAGCCATTTGTTTCATACTCTCTTATTCCTTCCGTCGATTTTAAAGACGACGCATGTAATTGCAAGTTGCGTATTTATCTGTTTGTTTAACTTACATGATTACATGTTAATCGCTCGAGATGTAATATTGTTGTAACATTGAATATTAAAAGCTTTCCAAATCAAGAACTACTAAGAAAGTTGAACTGATTGGCCAACCTTGTCAGCTTTATCGATTAGCCCACAATAACCATTATAGTTTATTGATCGACCAATCAGACCATAATCACATTATTCCATACTGATAGTTTATTGATCGATTAGCCGAGACTAACCAGGTTTTAGGCTTGGCTAGAATATATTTGGAACATAATCATGTTATGTTAAGCTCTAGGGATAAAGGGCATATGACTTCACATTTTTTATGTGGGATAATCGAAATAATCACATAGTTTTTCAAAGTATGTGAACTTTCAGGATTAAAAGCATGTGAACTTTCCAAATATCTCACATATTAAAGATGATATTGAAAAGAAGAAGCTTCCTCCAAGATATGATTGGAAAGGGCGGTGCGAGACAACAAAACATTAATCTCTTGAATCAATGGAAAACTCAATCATATGAAATTATAAAAAAAAAAGGTACGCCAAAATCATGAACCTCCATATAAAAGAATTTTGGAAAAACTTGATTAGAAAATTTTCAAAATTTCCGTATTTAAGATTTTAAAGAAAGAGCTAAAAAATCACATATTTGCAGAGGTAAATTAATGACTCCATCTCTACTAATTGGAGGAAACTTTATAATCACATTTTAGATTACTCCATGGTAAATTAATGACTCCATCTCTACTAATTGGAGGAAACTTTATAATCACATTTTAGATTACTCCACGGCCTTTAATGTGGGGGTGATGTTTGTACAGAACTGACTACCCTTTTATTATGGAACATGATGGAACCGGGTTTCCTCTACTTAACTTGTGAAAATTGATCACCTTAACAAACACCTATGCTCATGCATTAATATAGCATTCTTATAAATATATTCCTCAGAATAACAAATGTGAATTACCTCAAAAATAATAGGAAAATATCAAAAAAAGAAAATCAAGAAAAGGAAGGATGTACTTGTACAGACTGAAAAAGCAAAAAAAAGAGATAATGTATCAATCTTATTTTTTTGTCTAACTAGAAGACCCAAGCACAGTGATCAGGTCGATAAAATAAAGAGGAGAAAAAATAATGTGTCTTTATGTATAATTTAAACTATGTATATATTTTACAAACTTCACTATTTTTAACAAATTCATGTCAACACCAATAAATGTAAGACCACCTCCATTTGTAGAAAACAATCGCACTAACTAATGAAAATCCACCAAAATACAAACATGTATATATTTCCCATAATGTCAAACCCTACTTTTATGCCAACCTGCATTTAAAGTCAATTATCTCATGCAATCACCTATGAAACTCTATTCACATTTAAAGTAATTATCTTTAAAACAAGACTACTTGCAGGGTAAGTATAGTTCATATGTGAAACAAAGATTTTTGAGTTATATTGCATATTGTACACTTGTCCATTCAGAACCTTATCATTTCATGTACATAATTCCCTCCTTTTTCTTTATCTTTTTTTCTTTACTTTGTAACCTAACTACATAAAACTCAAAACCTAAATCGTCTGAAATTACAAAAAAATAAAAAAATAGGTATATATGCTAATCTCTACTGATATGTATATATTCTATTTTGTAAAGAATTATCCTTAACTTATCTTAGATATTGTAGATAATATAGTAAATTATTTTATTAAAATATAATATATATGTAGTCTGAAGAATAAAATCAAGAAAAAATATAAAAGACCAAAACATATGTACTTCTTCTTATGTAATATTACTGTTCTAGACTTGAAAATGCAGATTAAATCACATGAATGTCAGTCTCTGAAAGACTAGTATATAAGAGCTTTCTAGGATATTATCTAGTTCGAAGAAGATATCAAGATAATGAAGAAATAATGGGTACATATCAGAGATTCATCGTTGAGGGTTGTTGTTTCTTGCTCAGTTGGTGCCAATAGTGAGATGCTCATTTTGCTAGCCTTCCCTACCCCTTATATCCTTTTTTATGGTTATCAACTTACCCTTTTTACCTACTGGAAAGCCTAACTTCTCAACACCTATCCCATGCTTGACTTCTCTACTTACCTAAAGAGGAACAACCTTAAAAGTTGGTATAAAGATCTATTAAATAAAAACCTAATTGCACATCAAAAATGCTCTTGATATAATAAAATTTTTAGTATCTAGAAGTGTTGTAATTTTTCACTTGGTTATTTTAAGCATTCAATTGCACATCTTTCAAAAATATCATGTGATAGACTGTATTGATGCATCATTGAGGGTTTTTTAGGAATTTTTAGCTATTGTTTGATATTTAAGAAAAACCAAAAGTTGTATTTCGAAATCTATCTTACTTTTTTTGTTTGCATTCTCTATAAAAATTATCAAAATAAAGGGCAGATGCCTCTATTTGTGTAGTTTAAAATATCCAAAAATCATCAAAAAATATTATGTATAATGTACAAACTAAAAACATCATAAACTTAGAAAATAAACCAAAAATCATATAGAACAAAACAAATAAAAAGAAAGGTGTTTCAGGAAGCTTATGGTACCTACTTTTGGAAGAAAAAACAACCACCGATTTTTATCCCTTTCTGTGCTAAAATCAATTATCCAAAATCCATTTCGTTTCCTTTTAATTTATTTTGTAATTTTTGTTTATTATTTCCTATTTTCATTAGTAATAAAAATATCAAAAAATTTTCAAAATATAAAAACCCCAAAATATTTTATTTACACTTTTATCATCCATTTTCTATTTTAAATATTGTTCTTTCATTTACTTTTATTATATATCTATATTATAACTATCTTATTTTTATTTCATTATTTATTTTCTAAATTAAAATAAAAACAAAAAATGTATTTAATAATTAAAATTAAAAATTATATAGAAATTTAGAAACATGTTAAAAACATATAATTATGCATATGCTCGAGTGGATCTACATATTGAGTGTGTTGACTTGACCTGAATGATTAAGCTGCCTCCTTGAATTCGACCCAAGTACACTTACCTAGTAATAATTAAATGTTGAAATTAATTATTTGATTAACATGGGTAATTAGGCACCACAATTCAACACTTTTAGTAGACAGATTCTTCACGTTATCAATATGATGAACTTCTACTTTGGATGAGATTTTACTAGCATCCCTTTCTCATAAAATGAAGCCAAAAGGCATTCTTTGATCTCAAGCATGATTGGTCACTCGATTTGGATGAGTTTTCTAACAACTTCTACCAAGATCACTAGGATTTGGTGAGAGAATATCATAGATATGTTCCACATCTTTAAGAGCAACACTAATATTAAGGATGATGATAATGTTTCAAAATGCTTAACTATGTTGTGCAGTGCAATGTGCCTACCACCCAAAAGACAAGGGTTCAAATTCCCCTTGTAGGGGTTGCATTAGGCAGTATACAACCAACGTAAAAGTAATTGGATCTTTCAACATGGATTTGAGCAAGAATCCATATAGCTGACCCTGCTTTAAGAGGGAGAAGGCTTTTCATTTCTCTTATCTATGCGATCATTGCGTTGGCACCTAAAAAAGGTAATGATATGCATCTTGATAATTACTGACCTCTCAACCTTATCAATTGCAATATCTCAAAAACTATAGCGAACTTGTTGGCTCTTGTCCTGAGCAAGGTTTTAGAAACCAAACCGAATCGGTCGGTTGAAACCGGTTAAACCAAGAATCGGAGGAAAAACGGTCCAACCACCCGGTTTTTATTCAGAAATAAAACCAGTCAAAATAGGTCAAAACCCGGTTGGACCTCTTAAACCGGTTGAACCAATTGAACCAAGCCATTGGTTCAACCATCCATTGTGTTGACAAAAAATAATTTCTAATAACTTAACAAAATACAAATTTATTCAAATATATTCATAATCTAGTCTCATTCTAACCCATAGTATAGTACACCTTTATCTCTTCTCATTCACATATATCAATGACTCATTATCGCTTGTCCCTTCCTGCCATATGGTCATCGCATATCTTCCCACATTATGTATGAGGTTGTCCACTTATAACAATAACGAACGAAGAAGATGATGTCATAGTCATACTATGAGAAGCATTAAATTAACAACACTTGTCATTAATTAGAATGTAAATACTTTTAAAATTTTTAATTTTTTACATCACATATATGTATTTATGTAAATTTTACAAAATATGATTATTATGTCCTTTTGAGTTTTTTTATGAACATTATACCCCTAACTTTTAAGCAATTTTATTTGTGCTCATATATTTTCTTAAAAAATTCACAATATCATCGTTTTGTTGGTATAAATTGGGAGCACAAGTGTGCTAATAAAAGGCCACCTACTATTAATTTTGTAAAAATATAGGGACACATGCAATTGTATCAAAAATAAGGGCATGGGGCTTATTAGAAAAACTGAGAAGGACAAGAGTAAACAAATCCTCAAAGATATGATGTAGTATTTTTCGTATTTATTTCTATGATATACCGGTCTAACTCGATTCGTCCTGATTGAACCTTATGAACCAAACCAACAATACAACGGTTCGATCTTTTTCAGTTTTTTTGAAGTGCTGACGTCATCACCGGGTCGATCGGTTGGTCCTATTGGTCCGACCATAAAAACCAAAAACCGATACATACCTGGTTTGATGTTCGATTCGGTTTTTAAAACCTTGGTCATGACTACTAACCTTCCAAAACAAGGTTATGCCTTCATTAAGATACCATGAAGTAGTTCTTCTGGTTTTATGATCTCACATGGCTAGGTTTTCATGATACCTTTATTATCTGGATTGTGTTTTTGAGAATAATTAAAGCTTTGATCAAAGTAAATAATAATAATCACGGCTTGTTCTATCCCATAAGAGGGTTTAGGCAAGGAGATCCCTTGCCATATCTATTTTTTCATATAATGATGATGATGATACTGCATCTCCTCACTCATTGCTATAAAAATGGTCTTTTTAAACCCTATAATACATAAAACTTGTTCACTACGATCTCTAGAATACAATTTTAAGGATGACTTGCTTCTATTTTTCGAAGCTTGGAGTTCCACCTGAAGAAGCAAGGGCCACAGTAGCTGCCGAATCTTCTATTGGTACATGGACAACTGTGCGGACTGATGGACTGACTAGCCTTGATCGTGACAAAGGATGATGCTACCACATCGAGCCTGTTGTTGGGGAGGAAGATCAATATCTTGCTTATGTAGCTTATCCTTTAGATCTTTTTGAAGAAGGTTCTGTTACCAACATGTTGACTTCCATTGTAGGTAATGTATTTGGCTCGTACCATATAAATTTGGTGGAAAATTTGTGCTCAACCCTTGAAATTTTCTCCAACTTATTTCTATGTTCTAAATTAACTAAAAAAGTTGGATTTTTTTTCCATTAGTGGATATTACATCCCTATGCATATAATCAACTCCTTGGGGTTTTCTCAAGGTTTGTTGGCTATAAACAACTTGGGTCATGGCTTGCATGTCAAGAGGCCTTTAGTTGAGCAAATGTATCCCTCTGTCCTTATCAGGTAGAAGAATAATTATTAATGTTATTAACACTCCCATTATTATACATTTTATGTCTAATGTCTTGTTAGCTATAAAAATTATTTCTAAGCTTGTTAAACTCATGGTTAACTATCTATTAAATGGTAGCAAATATTCAAATAAAATTCACTTAGTTAAATGGTACTAGGTTGAACTCTAGGTTCCTTGATTTATTTTGGTCAGAATGGCTAAAAATCTTTGGAAAATGTTTTATGGTAAGGCCCTTTTATCCCTTTTAATTTCTCTAATAAACTATTATATAGGATTTTGGCAAATTACGGGTTAATAGACCCTTTGAAAAAAATAAAAAAAACTATTAGGACAGAAATTTATCTTAAGAGTTTAATTTTTATCTAGTTTTGCTTCAATGATAAGCTTTTGATCCTGGTTAACTTGCAAATACATGATTTGAACATGGCTAGGGATGCCAGCATGTCGAATTTGGGATGGATATTAGCATTCCAAACCTATATCCATTTATAAAATTAATACCCAAACCCACCCATTTATTAAATGGGTAGTTCTAATACACACAAGGTATTCATTGCCGTAAGAATATCCACATATCAGTATAAAATCAATCCTAAACGTAAGTTTCATACAATATATTCTCACAAAAATATAATGAAAATAAGTTATACAGAAATTTCACACTCATATCCAATATAGAGTCAATTATAATTAATTAAAGGCATAAAATATTTGAGGATGCTAGAGATATATACTGAATGAAAATATTGAAGATACACAACAAGTTGATATTTATTTTGTGGATAACACATAATTTATAATATCAGCGCATGCAAGTCAAATATATGCAACACAAGTGCAAAGGAATATCATTGACTCACATTAATTGGGTAATTTGTCTCTATTAGATTAAAAATATATATGCATACTAGAGATACAAAAAGATAGTTGAATTTAAATCAATGAATGAATGAAGGGAGATATAATTAGATTTTTATATATGCATACTAGAGATATAAAAAGATAGTTGAATTTAAATCAATGAATGAATGAAGGGAGATATAATTAGATTTTTATATAGATGAGTTGAAGATGATTAAATATGGTTAGATTTGACCAGCTTAAATAACGTGAAATGCCTAAATAAACAGATACATATGTATCTATATGTATGTGTGTATATATATATATGCACATTTATATGTGTATTTGTATGTATTTAGGTTCAAGGCGGGTTTGGGTACCATAAGGGAATTCTGAACCTAAACCCATATCCATACTTGCATGGATACTAAGCTTGAAATCCAAACCCCTCTAAAAATAAATGAGATGGGTTTCTAGTCATTAAAAGAGGCGGGAGTCAGATACCCCATGGATACAGTTAGATTGGCATCCCTAACATTAGCTGATGTGCCCTTTGCCTTAATGGAGTTGACTCGATTTTTCACTACCTTATGGAGTGTAACTAAACTTTTCATCGGGTTTCTAATGTGAACGGCATTGCAATGAACGTAGGTGACGACCAATTAAGAACCCAGTTTGGCAGCTTGTTTTTCGTTAAATGTTGCACTGTGTTGTAATTTTTATACAAAAAAAAGGTGTGCTAGATTGTGGGTTAATAAATACTCGACTTCTGACAATTTTTATGCTTTAGTTCCTTAATATAGATTAAAGTTCTTATTGTTGTGGATTGTCTCCTTAAAGATGATGAAAACAAATGAGCATCGCAAGTATTTTCTCTCTCATCAGCTCTTATGGTATCCATTTCTGCTACCCAATGGAGGTATTTTTGCTTTTGTTTTAATTTTGATTTGCATCATGGTTTATAGGGTCTCTCACTATAACAAAACATAACTATAATGATGATTAAATAACAACGGTTATTGGTATTCGATATTTATAAAGTATTAATTTAATGACGATTGCGCCGATTCGTCGTTAATTATGTTAGAAATAGTGACATTTTTTCCCATTCGTTGTTATTTTGACATAGGCAGCGAATAAAGTGTTGCACACTTTTTAATTATCGATGGCAAAAAAATTAATGAAAATACTAACAAAACTCTAATCTTAGGAACAACCGTTCAAACACCCTTTATTTCCTCGTAGACGTATGCTCTAGGGTTCTTTAAAGGCGATGGATCGAAGGCTAAGGCGGCGGCGGAAGTCATGGCAGGAGCACTAGCTACGACAAGGCGGAAGTCGTGACAACGACAGCGGAAGCCGACGGCGGTGGCGGTGGTGAAAGCCGATGGCGGAAGGTACAATGATGACGTAATCTACATCGGCGATGGAAACAACATTCTGCGGTATACACAACGCTGCCGAGCTTAGGGTTCTGGCAGCGTGGCACTCACGTCCAACCCTACGGGAATCCTCCTGAGAGGTTGTTGCTAGAGAAATCCAAGCTATTCAGCTTCAGCCGATTGAGATCCAATCGAGATTTCGACAGAGAGGTGATTGCAAGAGAGGCCAAGGTACGTCAGGAGGCGGACGCGGAAGATTGCCATATGTATTTCGTTAGAGAAGGTATTCCTCTATAGACCGATTTTAGTCAAGGTCGTGAACGTGTTGTTTTGGAGGTCGATTTTATAAAGATTGCTCTGATCGATAACGCAACTTAGGAGACCATCGGAGAGGACCTTGCTCGACACATCGAGGATGGTGATGCTAAGGAGATTGCAGTTTGTCTATCAGGAAAGGACTGGAGAGCTTGTTGGAGAGGAGTAACTGATTGAGACTCCGTATTGATTGCGACCTCGAAGTGTTTACACGTCGGGAGGCCTCAGAAGTCATTTGATGCATTTCCTGTGACTGATTTGGTTAGGCCTCTTTTAGAGGTGTGTCTTATTTTCTCTAAAAGTCCATCTCCTGTGATTGAATTATTTTGGATTCTCATGTAGCTAAGACTAAACTTGTTTTCAGTACTTGCAGAGTTTGATTTATGTTGTGTATGTTTTTAGTTTATCACTAGTAGCTTTCATAAAGTTTCCAGTAATTTTGTCAAATTTTCTATATGGTTTGAATTGAAATACACGTTTCAGGTTTTTATGCACAGTTTTTAGTTCATATTATCAATTCAATATTATATAAAAAATGCATGTTTGCAGGAAATTGTTACTGAATCTTCTTCTGGTTGTATGTTTCCAATTCTCTGTGTAAAAAATACCATATGTGCATAATATTATTGATAAATCTTTTTTAGTGCTATGCATCTATAGTAATTAAGGGAGCTCCATCAGACATTATGTAACTATGTTATAATTCTATAACTGGTAGTTAGTTATTATCATCATGTATAAATTTATGTACAATCTTTAAGATTTGTTTCAATGCAGCTTTGAACTAATAAGAGCTAGAGGTAGACAGATAAAATGATCAACTTGATATATAGGGATAAAGTACGATTGATGTTAAATTTATTTTGCATGTTGACCAAGATTAGGATTTTATGACCCTCATGTTTTTATTGACAACATATAGTTGGCATCATCGCATGTGTTATGATGAATATCCACAACTAAATTAGTTTCCTATTTCTGATTGAATTTAAAGTACTCCATTTTAGTCGATATGTTGTGCTATTGATTATAATTTAAACCTTCTTTAGAATCTGAGGGAGTTTAATGCAATTAAGTGGAAAGGTATTAGTGATATGTTAAAATGACTTGACTTGATTAGATCTATCGTAAACAATACTCTTGGTGCTAAAAGAAACTAGATATGGTGGGAAATCATGAAAGAAATTCGACGTAATTACCATGGTTGTAATCATATTGAACAAATAATTTCAAACCACTTGTTGCTTAATCATTTTTTATTGAATCACATTTGGCCCCAACTTGAACTTTGTGCATTTGCTGAAACAAATCTGTATTTCATAGATGAGCATACTAGAAATGGTATAGGGGGAGCTCTTTATGCAGCTGAAGTTTTGGTTTCTAAAAAGAAAATGTAAGTTCTTTTTTCTAGTATTTTTCTTTGAGTTTTTTTGCTTGTCTTGTATCTGACATATCTTATTGATATGAAGTCTAATAATGGACGAGATCCATGATAATTGAATTTTTTGATATCACACAAAAGATTGAAGGACAATGAAAGGACTAGCGATATACATCAATGAAATCTCTCTAGAAAAAGTAATAATCATTTAAAGCAAGTCGTATATAATCATTTATGATTATACTTGAGACGAGTATCTATTGCCATTGCAGAGTTGACGTCACAAATGAATGATATGCAAGAGATAATTGAAGATCTCAAGAATCAAAATCGAACTTTTATGTCAAAGTTATCGTAAAGTATGCTAGCACCAGCACTTGCTTAAGTCCTGTAACTTTTATTATTTGTTGGAGACGTTTCACTTTACTTAATAATTGTATTTGCCATTACGTAGGAAATTTGATATGTGATTGTTGTATTAGGATGCCAGATTTTAGTTTGCAACAATCAGATAGTGGGCATGCTCCTCAAGCTATTTGGATGGAAGGATGCACATGAATAAAGGTGAATAAGCATTCATGCTTTTATATCTTCGATAGCATTCATGTGACTGTTCTACACTTTTTGTATTCGGAGGATAGAATGATAGCTGGCTTTATTAAATATATTTTTACTTTTTGCTAAGCTCATACTAAGCACCAAATATTGTTCGAGATTTTTACAGAGATTCTACCAAAATTTCTGATAGACAGTGTTCCAAGTCAGCCTCTCATACATATCTTCTGATAGATGCATTACATTATGGTCCACCACTAACTGACAATACCTATTTTTTCTCTAGAAAAAAGTTCTATACTTAGTAGATGTCACAATATTTTCCTTGTGCTAATGTATAGGGAGGGCCATTATGGAGGGAGAGCTCTTAATTTACAGTGTTGCATGCTAGTTTTAATAAGAAATTCATTGATTTACTTTTTGCTATTTTAGAAGAAACTATTCCAACCATTCTTTGTAAGTAGTACACATAACTTATATCATTTACTTTGAATTCAGGCTAGAGCTTGTAAAGCATTTCTTTCATGAAGTTTGAGGTCTTTTCAACAATGACAATATCAACACAAAATTTTTCATTTAAGCTACATATGAAGTATTTATTTTTGGTTGTTGGAAATCATAGTGGTAATGATTGGTAAATCTATAATGATGGACTTCCTCAAGCATCGTATCGAATACGACGAGGAGCGACTAGTCGCACTAGTTGCTTGATGCAGCGGAACTTAAAATTTTCATACTACGAAATCACATGATCCAAGAACACTTCTCGGATCGTTTCATCTAAACCACAAACAAGTAATAGGATTACCTCTTGAAGCGTGGCTGCGATCGATTCTCTAAACGAAGAGACCTCCTGTCTCAAGTCCGATCCGACGGAGGAGACGCTTGCGAGTGCGGGGATTAACCGCATGCTTCTCGCAATCCATGTTGATGATCCAAGCGGTGGATCTCCTGATCTCGACACACGAGATACGACATCTTCTTCACGAGCGAGGCGCACCGAAGTAGACGGAGATCCACGAGCAGACAATCGGGCAGCATAACGGCGACGTTGCGGCGATGGAGAAGCTCTCTAGGACATCCATGGTGGACGGCCATGAGAGGGAGAGAGATGGCGTGTAGAGAGAAAGAGAGAGAGAGAGAGATATGCTTCTCAAGCATTATGTGTAAAGAAGAGCAATGGGGTGCCTCTCCTTTTATAGGGTTTTAGGATCCATGGATCTCAATCCATGGGACATATAAAATCAATGGACGAGATTGATTTATGTCAATCTAATGGTCAAGATTGTTGTTGGTAAAAGCCAACAACTTGTAATTTAATTTAGATTAAAATATATTTGACAAAATCAAATATAAATCAATCCTAAATTATACCAATCAAATAAGGAGAGAATGTATATGGAGATCACATCTCCACATACTTTCCATGTGGACGGCCACCCATTCCAATAAGGAATTGGGCGTCGCCCACTTGATGTTTCATGGAGGCAATCTCATGAGATTTCATGAGATTGCATATCTCCATGGAAATCTCTCTCATTATTTATTTCCAACAACTTTTGTTGGATTTATTCTCCAAAAAAAAATTCATAATTAATTTTGGGAATATTGCAATCTTGACATTGGAAAATTGTGAATCACATTCACAACCCAAAACAAAATATAATTTACATTTTCAATTAATTAGACAATGTGTATCCAATACACATTAATAATTAATCAACAAATATAAATTATAATTAGCTCTCTCTAATACATTATAAATCACATTTATAATATATTATGAATAATTGGATATTACTATCAACATTATTCTTATCCATAATAGTTAAATCACATTTAATTATAATGGATAACTTATTCTCATGTGCTCAAATAATATGAATCACATTCACATTATTTACATCTTTGATAATCAAATCACATTTAACTATCTAAGATAACTCTCCTTATAATATGAATCAAATTCATATTATTCTCTATAATTAAATCTCATTTAATTATCCATTTTCTCAATGCTCGGATACATATATCAACAATAGAATTATCTATGAACTCTTTCAAGGATAATGCGCTTTCTCCGCGAATACTTGGAGATAAGGACATGGCGATTGTATTGCTCCATGTATAGTGACATGGATATTGAGATCATATCTCAAATCTAGATCGCGGACCTCTCATAGATGCTTAATTAAATCAAGACCGCAAATCTAATCTTCTCATTGCATCTGAATCACATTCAGATCAATGTCCAACATTTGGACTAAGATCAGATTACTTCTCTACTGAGAGGAGTCACTAAAATCCCGACTCGTTTCATCACTCCCTAGGAATGGAAGCGTCATGGTTATACAATCGTTTATGATCACATCACCCTCAGGTATTCCCAATACCTGTACATCCTGCATACTGGAAGACTCAGAATAAACCCGAAGTATTAGATCAACTTTACACTGTCTACTTCAGGGTTTTATCAGTAAGTTTCTCATTCGATCATTGGGAGTCGGCGATCATATACTTTCTAAAAACATATATCATACCTAGGTCTTGATCATATACTTTCCAAAAGTATATATCAAACCTACAAATTCAGTCAAGCTTCTAAAGCGAGACGACCATGCGCATGGAATTTGATTCTTCCCAATATCTCATGAGTGAGCTCATGTCTTCCGGTTCAGTAACTGAACTTGTATGATCCCTTTGAGAGATCGTTTTACTCATGTGCCCTTATATGCACACCAGCGCGCCGGTGTATAGACCTTGATTAGGTCATCAACCTATTGGTCTGCCAAATGTACATACTCAGACATATAGTAACACATCTGTCTTCGGTCAGAAGATGTGTGCCTATATCATGACAACATATGATATAGGACTTTGTTATCTCGATCTCGTTAAGTCAACTCTTTAACCTAACTAATCTGACACCTCTGAACCTCTATTCCTATGCAGAGGACCTGCATCAAGAGGTCGGTCAGATATCAACATAACTGAGATAGGATTGCCATCTCCTACTCAAGCTGGAGATCATCTCTTAACAATCATTTGACGATGCTTGATGAGTCCTCAATCTAACTCATTAGATATTCATCCAAGCACCAGCCTCTATGATTCAATAATTGAATCAACAGCTGTATGATCATTAAGATGGCCATGGTACATAACCCTAATTGTACTAAGGGACCTATTATGCAAATTATGTACTCTTTATTTCAGATTAAGGAGTGAATTGCAATAACATTTATTGCATAATGGCTCGCCGTGGGCTCGCATGTCCAACAATCTCCCACTAGCCCAAAGAGCCATTAATGGGCTAATCATTTAAACCCACACTCATGTGTTAATCATAGGCTATTTAGAAAATAGCTAGGTAAGCTGATCAGTCACTCTGTTCCCAAAAGACTACGCTAAGTCCTTTTACGACACTTGCATATCCCCAGTAACAGTGCTCGCATCCAATGCGAATGTTGCATCTTATGAAACCAATACTCAATTTTGTTATAGTGTCCTTGACACTTTAGCTCGATAATTATTATAACAAGTATTTCCATAATCCTTATCAGAATACCTTCATTCCTGGAGATCTCTATCTCCTAAGGTATCTACAGTTAAGACCCTTATAGATCACTATCTACAAGGCCTTAAACTTTTGAAGATAAGACTTTGAGATCACTATCTCTAAGTTTCATCATCTTTGAAGATATCGTTATTACTGCAACCAAGTGTTTATTTCCAGAGTAGGATTAGTAACAGTTTACTACTCCCACTGCATGGCAGACATATGATTTTTGTACACATCTAACATACACTTCATCTTCTCGTAACTGATGCACAAGTGCAAGCAGTTCTAGCATGCACTTCCTCAACTCTTTGAGGTGTTATCCCTTTAGATAGGTCAGTACCATATCTTAGGGGAAAGAAGCCTTTCTTGGAATTTTCCAGAAAATGGAATAAGTCCAAGGTGTACTACTAATGCGACAGTCCCAATACCCTCTTCTCTTTGCTTCTGAACGACTTCAGAATTAAGATCTAAGAGGTATCCTTGAGATCGTATCTCAAGGTATGGAACAACCAAATTATAAAACACTTATTATTATCCTTATATCATTCCATATGATTAGAATAATATCTACATTTAGCACGATGAACACAATGGCACTCCCACTAAGCTTTACATGATTCATCAAGATTTTATCTGAAATCATAACAGTTATAATTTCATCAAATCTTATGTTCCAACTACAGGAAGCTTATTTGAGTCCAAAGATGGAGTTATTTAGCTTGCACACCTTGCTTTCCTCAATCATGAAGCCCTGGGGCTAGTTCATATGAATATCCTCAGAGAGGTATTCATAGAGGAATGCAATCTTGACTCACATCATGAAGATGTCATAGTCAAGTTGTGTAGCTATAGTTAGCAATATTCTGATGGGTTAAAGCAAGGTCACTGGAGAGCAAGTCTCATCGCAAGCGATTTCTTCTCTTCGATGTGTAGCTTATGGCTACGAACCGTGCTTTGAAGGTCTCTACCTTCTCATCAGGTTCCCTCTGTCTCTTGAAGATCCATTTACACCTTAATGGGTCTTACCCATATAGGTGGATCCTCGAGGGTCTATATACAACACTTGTATATGAAGTCTACATTAGACTTTTATTGCTAACATCCATCTTTCCATGTCATGATCCTCATCACATGAAGTCCGATCATTTTCAGACTTAACTGACACATGGAATACATCCTCAAACTTATTTGAAGAAGCATTAGTGTTTCATCTTTAATTGTCTATTTAGTTTCCGATCTCAGGAGCCTCATTATCTTCTCAAGATTAAATGAGATCCTTTACTTCATTTTCATCTTGATTCTTAAGAGAATCATCCTCTAAGAATCACATTCTCAGAGATGAGATCCTATAAGAATCTTAAGGTCATAAAGTAGGTATCCAATACCATCCTTTATTTTCCTAATGCAGTAGCACTCTCTAGCGCCAGATTCCAGCTTAATTACATGGAACCTTATTAAGAATATATATAATGTAGTCTCTACCACATTTATATATATACCAGGAAACTAAGAGATAATTATGCTGAGATTAATCAATGATCAAATCATGTCACACATGATCAATTGTATCTCCCTACAACTCCATTGAGTTAAGGTTCATTAGGAGGATTGAGATAGGAATGATATTCACATCTCCATAAGGTATTCCTTGAATTCATCTAATAGGTACAAGCTACCTTGGTTAGATCAAATTCATTTCATCTTCCTTCAAACTTTGGTTCTAAACCAAAATTGAGAAATCTTTGAACATTTCAAAGGTTTCTTATGTGAAGACAAGAAATCTCATATCACAAATAATCATTAATAGATATCACATATCCATAATATTTATTCTGATACAGATTCACATACATCAATATGTATGAGATATTGAATACCTTAACATCTTACACCATTCCCAAGGAAGGGTGTATTGAACATTTCTACTTTTGAATACAGTATTCACAAGTATGGAAGATTTGAACCTTTATACAATCTAAAGTTTCATCTCTTATCAGTCTATTGATCACATCAACAGACATATGTCCAAAACATGATGCTAGATCATTATCAAATGATCTTCATCCTCCTATTGATCTTTAATGGTTTATTTTTCAGCATTACAAATCTTAATGAACCATTCATTAATTTTCTAATTTAGTAGAGTCCACAAGATTTTAGATTACTATCTGAAATATCTCCATCATAGCTCTTTATGATAGATTTATTACAGAATTCATGTTTATTTCCAACATTTGGAAATAATTAATGAGTGTATTCTAATATCTATGTCATAGAGACATTCTCTAAGACTAAGGGATCCCGCTGAAAATATGAAGTCTATTGATCTAATGGAAATTGTTACAACAATTGAATCACTTCCAACATGGATGACAATTAAACCTTAAGATCAAATTTCTAATATTCTAATACAGATGCAACCAATTGCAAGTGTCATTAGAAGATTGAGATACAATTATTAGACTTTATCTTATCAAATAAGTAAGTCAATTTTAATGATTGTATGTAGATTATTCTGATGTACTATCCGAATCCGATTCCTTCTCTAAGGATTCTAGATAGATTTGATAGTCATAATATCAACACATCAACTTATTGCAGTATTGGCATACATCCAACTCTTTAGATGTCATATGGAAGTCACAGAAGTACAGTCAACTCTTTGACTACACTTCTTACTTGGGTCCAACCCATGCTTCCATTGCGCTCCCTCTATCTATAAGCAACCATTGCTCAAGACAGAGGATCTCTTATGTTAAAATCAAAAATTTCAAAATAAGAGTATTTCAACATTTATACATGCTTCATTCAATTCATACAATATGAATATTATGAAGCATCATGAATGACTAGAGTATAGATAGTAGAATGATGACACTCATCTTATCTACATCCATTTAAACTCTTAAAGCTTAGGTTCAGGTAGGTACTCAAACAATTTGAATACATCATCTCCTATAGAGCTACCATTCTGCATAATGCAGAGAACCATGTCATTCATGATTATATGTCGAGAGCACATATATATGCCAGAATATCTTCTTAGATTTTATAAGGATTATTTGATAATTACGATCATTATCGACATGTTACTTCAAAAGTACATTCGATGAGATCAAGACTTATAGAGACATACAAACCCTTAGGGTTTTAGTCTTATTGTCTATTTAATTATCATTCCTCATTATTATGAGGAAACTTGCACATTGCAACCACATACATTATGTGTCCAACTGCAAGTACAATATCTGGATCATAGGTCCAATCCATGATATTCTACTGGTTATCATTGAGTATAACATTGCGTGGGTTTAAAGAAGGATTATCTGAAATAAGAAATTTGCATAAACATATAAATATATAATTTACTTTGATTTAGGAATTTTTATATCAAAGTTGTCTTGCCATGTCAACAATGAAAGTTCATTCCCTTAATCACTTTCAATGTAAGAGATATATTTACCATTATATCTCAAGCAAGATCTGGGATCTCCTTCCTTATCTTTGTTGCATCCCAATAATATGAGAACTTACAACTCGGATAAAAAAAAGCGGGAACACATTCTGCCTTGCAAGTCCAACTTGCATCTCCCAATTCGATCTTTAACACCCGGGCCCACCATCCCTAAGGTGATGTTGACCCGTCATTAATTGAACCAACCGTCAACAGGAATACAACTCGCTATGCGCAATCCAATATCGCCCCAATAATATGAGGACTCGATATTGAGGTCACTACGCATACGTCCTTACTCTTTAGAGAAGCGACGAGCCCGATCCAAATGGATCATATGCAGGAGCTGTCACTTCGGACATGCGTCTCCTACATATCATATCCGGCGACGAAACTCTTCGCCTTGACGGGAGACCCTGGATGTCACTTATGTGATCCTCCATATCATATTCAAATTCTAATTAATTATCATGAATGATATTCACATAATTAATTCTTTCAAGGGTAATAATAACTCTATTCATAATAGAGTGGTTTAATTGGATATAATTAATTCAATCATATTAAATTAATTATCAATCCAATTCAATCAATCAAACTTGATTACTATACTTGAATATATATGGTATTATTCTCAAAGTACGTATTAATTCGTATTTTAATAATTAGAAAAAATACAACTTAATCCCTCGGACATTATCCCGGCCCTACCCGCTGTCATGGCCAGTGCAGGCGAGAGTGGGACGGATCACATACGTTGCAACCCGCTACCCCAGCGATCTCCGACTAGTCACCATATCCGCCTCGGGAAAGGATAATGCCAAATTGATTAATTTGTACTTGAGATGATCATCGGTTCTTCAATCGAAATTATACCATATAGTAATTAAAACAATTTTGATTATAAGGAAATTTGCTAGACAAATTCCCAATCATATTCAAGCAAGGAGATTGATGATTGTGTTTCCAATTATGATTTAGATCAAATCTATTCAATTAATTGATTGAGGACAAGTCAATCAAGGAAATAATCATCTTCCAATATTTCTCAAATATTTTCCATAATTATTTCTCGAAATTAACAATTAATTTCATTAATTGACAATCACATGGTTCTTGATTAGGAATGTAATTTCAGCAGTGACCCCTACTTACTAAAATTATCATATCTCAATCATATTAAATCCAAATTAGACAAAATCAGTTTTCATAGATTGCTAATTTGATTTAAGACAGAACCCAAGTGATTTTTCACGTATTTCGAGGCAAGTCTAAACAGTAATTAACATTTTAATCACGTTCAGATCTACAGTTCCCGCAACAGTGCATACATGTTCATTAAAACAACCATATCTCGAGCATACGAAATCCGATTTACGCAAACTCAGATCCTATGGTTTCCTTATTTAATGGGGAACAAATTCCAAGTATTAAATTCATGTTTAAACAATTTAAACAGTGCCGAATTTATTTACTAAACAGATCTGCGAAATCAAATGCGATGAAAACTTTCGCGACCTTAACGAACCCAAGTCGTCCTCGGTTAGCGAATCATATTCGAAACCATCAACCTAAGGCTCTGATACCACTTGAAGGATATGGTAAGATCCTCAAACGTATCACGGAAGCGTGAGCATCGTATCGAATACGACGAGGAGCGACTAGTCGCACTAGTTGCTTGATGCAGCGGAATTTAAAATTTTCATACGACGAAACCACATGATCCAAGAACACTTCTCGGATCATTTCATCTAAACCACAAACAAGTAATAGGATTACCTCTTGAAGCGTGGTTACGATCGAGTCTCTAAACGAAGAGACCTCCTGTCTCAAGTCCGATCCGACGGAGGAGACGCTTGCGAGCGCGGGGAAGAATCGCGTGCTTCTCGCAATCCATGTTGATGATCCAAGCGGCGGATCTCCTGATCTCGACACACGAGATACGACATCTTCTTCACGAGCGAGGAGCACCAAAGTAGACGTAGATCCACGAGCAGATGATCGGACAGCATAACGGCGACGCTGCGGCGATGGAGAAGCTCTCTAGGGCATCCATGGTGGACGGCCATGAGAGGGAGAGAGATGGCATGTAGAGAGAAAGAGAGAGAGAGAGAGATGCTTCTCAAGCATTACGTGTAAAGAAGATCAATGGGGTGCCTCTCCTTTTATAGGGTTTTGGGATCCATGGATCTCAATCCATGGGACATATAAAATCAATGGATGAGATTGATTTATATCAATCCACTGGTCAAGATTGTTGTTGGTAAAAGCCAACAACTTGTAATTTAATTTAGATTAAAATATATTTGACAAAATCAAATATAAATCAATCCTAAATTACACCAATCAAATAAGGAGAGAATGTATATGGAGATCACATCTCCACATACTTTCCATGTGGACGGCCACCCATTCCAATAAGGAATTGGGTGCCGCCCACTTGATGTCTCATGGAGGCAATCTCATGAGATTTCATGAGATTGCATATCTCCATGGATATCTCTCTCATTATTTATTTCCAACAACTTTTGTTGGATTTATTCTCCAAAAAATAATTCATAATTAATTTTGGGAATATTGCAATCTTGACATTGGAGAATTGTGAATCAGATTCACATCCCAAAACAAAATATAATTTACATTTTCAAATAATTAGACTATGTGTATCCAATACACATTAATAATTAATCAACAAATATAAATTATAATTAGCTCTCTTTATTACATTATAAATCACATTTATAATATATTATGAATAATTGGATATTACTATCCGCATTATTCTTATCCATAATAGTTAAATCACATTTAATTATATTGGATAACTTATTCTCATGTGCTCAAATAATATGAATCACATTCACATTATTTACATCTTTGATAATCAAATCACATTTAATTATCTAAGATAACTCTCCTTATAATATGAATCAAATTCATATTATTCATGATAATTAAATCTCATTTAATTATCCATTGTCTCAATGCTCGGATACATATATCAACAATAGAATTATCCATAAACTCTTTCAAGGATAATGCGCTTTCTCCTTGAATACTTGGAGATAAGGACAGGGCGATTGTATTGTTCTACGTATAGTGACATGGATATTGAGATCATATCTCAAATCCAGATCGCGGGCCTCTCATAGATGCTTGATTAAATCAAGACCGCAAATCTAATCTTCTCATTGCATCTGAATCACATTCAGATCAATGTCCAACATTTGGACTAAGATTAGATTACTTCTCTACTGAGAAGAGTCACTAAAATCCAGACCCGTTTCATCACTCCCTAGGAATAGAAGCGTCATAATTATACAATCGTTTATGATCACATCACCCTCAGGTATTCCCAATACCTATACATCATGCATACTGGAAGACTCAGAATAAACCCAAAGTATTAGATCAACTTTACACTGTCCACTTCAGGGTTTTATCAGTAAGTTTCTCATTCGATCATTGGGGGTCAATATCGATCATATACTTTCCAAAAGCGTATATCATGCCTAGGTCTTGATCATATACTTTCCAAAAGTATATATCAAACCTACAAATTCAGTCAAGCTTTTAAAGCGAGACGACCATGCGCATGGAATTTGATTCTTCCCAATATCTCATGAGTGAGCTCATGTCTTCCGGTTCAGTAACTGAACCTCTATGATCCCTTTGAGAGATCGTATTACTCATGTGCCCTTATATGCACACCAGCGCGCCGGTGTATAGACCTTGATTAGGTCATCAACCTATTGGTCTGCCAAATGTACATACTTAGACATATAGTAACACATCTGTCTCCGGTCAGAGGATGTGTGCCTATATCATGACAACATACGATATAGGACTTTGGTTATCTCGATCTCATTAAGTCAACTCTTTAACCTAACTAATCTGACACCTTCGAATCTCTATTCCTATGCAGAGGACCTGCATCAAGAGGTCGGTCAGATATCAGCCTAACTGAGATAGGATTGCCATCTCCTACTCAGGCTGAAGATCATCTCTTAACAATCATTTGACGGTGCTTGATGAGTCCTCAATCTAACTCATTAGATATTCATCCAAGCACCAGCCTCTATGATTCAATAATTGAATCAACAGTTGCATGATCATTAAGATGGCCATGGTACATAACCCTAATTGTACTAAGGGAGCTATTATGCAAATTATGTACTCTTTATTTCAGATTAAGGAGTGAATTGCAATAACATTTATTGCATAATGGCTCGCCGTAGGCTCGCATGTCCAATAGTGAGGTGATAAACATTGTTAACTATTGTTGGCTCTCCTAATACGTAGCTTGTGTATTTCATCGCACCCTCTATATTTAAGGTGAATCAAGAGAAAGTAATCCAAGGATCACTCATTAGAAAAAGTTAAGGTTAAGATAGAGAACTATTGTCAATCATACATTTCCTTTAAAATATTATTTCTACGAGACCATCATAGGCAGAAGGTGTCACATTTCTTCCCACATTTTCCTTTCCACCATAAGCAATCAATGAATTTGAATATTTAATTTATAGTAGGACGAACACGTTATTGTATTCCATTTTCCTTTTGAGCTTTTGTGGATCGAGAAAGGATACTCCCATTAAATGCAGATTGGAAAGTAAATTAATATGAATAAGGGTTTCTCCTATGCGTAATACACGATGCTTCTTTGCTAAAATTTGTTATTGCATAAGTATTCTTGTATCCTAATTATATTCTTTTTAGTTTCTTCATCTTATATGAATTTAAGCAAAACATAATACCTTTTCCTATAAGATTTCATTGTTCTTAGAAACGACTCTGCATTTAAAGTCAATGATGTTTTGTTGTAGCATGTTAAAGTTGGTTTTATACCCACTGGTAAGGTTGGCATCCATACGTTGGGTTTAATCTTTAACCTTCTAGTAAGATCGGCATGTTAATGTAATTCAGTTTCCTGTAGATGCACTAAATAGGTGTTGAGCTTTCATGGATCAAATCGATATACTCCTACCTTTTTTGTTGATTGGAAAAAAGTAAATATGAATAGGGTCTTCTCTTATACATAATACCTCATGCTTCTTAGCAGAGTATTTTTATTGTAAAGATGGTATCCCAATTCTGTTCTTTTTTATATATCCATCTTACATGAATATAAGCTCAACAAAACATTCTTTGATTCATGAGTTCATCATTCTGTTAGGCGACTCTGCATTCTAAGACGACAATGTTGTATTGCAGCATGTTATAGTTGATTTTATACCAACTGATAAATTCACATCCATGACTTGGATCAAATGAAAGAGGTACATCTATATAGGTTTATCTTAAATGGCTTATTAATTATAGAGATAACACATTCTTTTGCTTTTGGGCAAAATAATGATAGTCTTCTGTATTATTTTATTATATTTACATAGTTTCTGAAATTTGTAATACATTACACATGATCTCGTAAAGGATGTATGTGATGCACACCGACTCAAGTGTTGGTTATTTTTAATATGCATAAGGTTTATTTGCATTACATTCCCTTGCATGTTCTCACAAAATCAATCCATTGTGATTCCTTTGTTCTATCTTTAGGAGATATCTATAGAGTGAGAAAATTATTGTCATTTCATGATCTAATTATATTATATATGAAAAGGTAGAAACCATATCGAGTGTATGTTTTTCTTGATATGTAAACATAATTTTTGCTCATACAATGATGCAGTGTATGGTTCGCAGGATAGTTCTATTTTCCAGAAGGCAAGATCCACAACTGTACGGCATCTATGCCAACACTCACAGATTCCACTCTTTATGATAAAGATGGCATTCACAAGGAAAGCTAAGGAAGCATGGGGTTCCTTTTCTTTGTATCAAATTGTATTTAGTTCTGAATTTTTTATTTTGTGAACATTTAATGTAAATAAATTTTGTGCTTTCTTTATTAATTTTTAAGTGACAAATGAGGAATCGGCCATCATAAATATAAATCCACATAGCAACGATTTTTATTGGATGTAAAAATTGTTGCATGACATTAGTGACGAATACTATGTTTTGCCATTTCAGTTTAGTGACAAATACTTTGCGTTGCTATCTCATGTTAGTGACGAGTACTATTTGTTGCTATCTCAATTTAGTGACGAGTACTATTCGTTGTCATTTCATTTTAGCGACAAATAAATATTCGTTGTTATTTCAATTTAGCAATGAATAGTTAATTGTTGTTATATTTTTAACAACGGCTTATATAACATTTGTAGCAATGAATAATCTATTCGTCATGAAATAACATAGTGACGATTTATTCGTTGGCATCATCATAAATTATTCGCTGTTATATGAGCTTTTTGTTGTAGTATCTTTTCATTGTTAAAATTGCATTTGTTTACATCCAATGAACTCTGACCTATAATTTCATTTTTTTCCTATTTTTGTTTTGATGTCCCGGAAAATGAAATCAAACGATCAGAGAACAATCATCCCCTTCGTCTTTCAATTGGAGTAGATCTTCCCATTAAAGAGATGGACAACTGCTAATCAAACCGACCTATAATGAACGGATTTATGTTCGAGTTCAGTTCGATAAGAAAATTCTAGTTTGATTTCGGTTCGACAGGATATGTTCGAGTTCGAGTTCGTTTAAAAATCGAACGTTCGAGTTCGGTTTTATAATAGTTTGTTTACGATTTAATTTAACTCAAACTTGTTTATATGAACAAGTTCGAAATTGAAGTTTGATAATAAGGTTCATTAGAAGTAAAATAAGAAATTGTTCAAATTAAAGTGGTACAAAGCCTAAGAAATACCATAATTTCTTTAACCCAAAATTTATCTCTTGTATAAATACAAAGTTACACAAATAAATGCACAAATATATGCATGTATAGATCGAACACGAACTTTTATCAAACGAACTTATTTTATGTTGACGTTCGGTTCATTAAACTATCGAATTAAAATTTAAAATTCATATTCATTTAGAAACGAACAAACATTTTTCAAAACCCGAACTCGCCGCAACCGCTAGAGGCGGTTGCTTGACCACACCGGTCACAGAGGTTGTTCTACATCTCCCACTTGACCGAAGTGGTCAAAAACATATATGCTCCCACTATTCGTGTAGTATATACATGGAGATGTATCATATAAGGATCTCTATATCTTCCTTGACTCATACATTCCTGAGTCCTATTAAACCAACATGTTTAATGTATGTTCCTGTTGATATTCCCTTGGTTAGAGAATCAGCCAATATGTCACTAGTAGGTATGTAAGTTACCATGATTTCTTACTTCCCCGCTATATCTTGTATATAGTGATATTGGATTTCAATGTGTTTTCCTTTAGAACTACTAGCCCCACTATTAATCAAGCTTATCGCAGCTTGATTGTCACAATATATTTCAATTGGTCCTTTAACCAATTTGAGGCTTAGGTTCTCTAGGAAATGCCTGATCCACACAACATGAGTGGTGACCATGCTACATGCAATGTATTCTGCTTCCTGTGTATGTCTAGATACACATCCTTATTTCTTGCTACCCCAAGAAACGGTTGCACCACCAAACATGATCAGGTAACCCGATGTAGATTTTCTATCATCCACATCCCCTCCAAAATCGGCATCGGAGTATCCTACCACTTCAAGCGATTCTGCTGGATACACAAGCTTTAGATATATCGTCCCTTTCAGATATCCCTAAGCGGTGGGAAGTCAGTAGATATCAAAGTAATCCCTATCCAATACATTGGGAAGCTGTAAAGAGGATTATTCGATATCTGAAAGGGACGATACATCTAAAACTTGTGTATCAAGCAGAATCGTGTGAAGTGGTAGGATACTCTGATGCTGATTTCGGAGGGGATGTGGATGATAGAAAATCCACATCGAGTTACTTGTTCATGTTTGGTGGTGCAATCATTTCTTAGGGTAGCAAGAAATAAGGATGTGTATCTAGACATACACAGGAAGCAGAATACATTGCATGGCCACCACTCATGTTGTGTGGATCAGGCATTTTCTAGCGAACCTAAGCCTCAAATTGGTTAAAAGACCAATTGAAATGTATTGTGACAATCAAGCTGCGATAAGCTTGATTAATAGTGGGGCTAGTAGTTCTAAAGGAAAACACATTGAAATCCAATATCACTATATACAAGATATAGTGGGGAAGTAAGAAATCACGGTAACTTACATACCTACAAGTGACATATTGGTCGATTCCCTAACCAAGGGAATATCAGCAGGAACATACATTCCTTCTGAGTAAACTCTAATAAACTCAAAGATCTCAGTCTTCAATCTTTGCTTTGATAGGTCCTGCTCAATTGTCAACTTTACATGTAGGTCCGTTACAGACTTAAAGTTTCCATTCATCCTCAGAGATGTGCCAACCATGTCGAATGATGGTGGGAGACTTCTTAGTATGGCTGCAATTTGCATCCTCTCCGAAATTATGCAATCAGCAACTGCTAGATCCTTGGCCATCACGATCATCTTGTTCACGTGCTCGAGGATGCTTTCAGATTCCTTTATTTTACACAAGTTGTACTCGTGTAGAAGAAGTTGGATGCTCACTTCTGACTTGGAGTGATATTTCTTCTTAACCATGGTCCAGAGCTTGTAGGCTGACTCGTAGGTCTCAAAGACCTGAATCAGGTTCAAATCCATGTGGGTCAGCATGAAGCTCATAGTCCTATTATCTGTTTTCTCCCACTATTCGCGGGATCTAATTTTTTCCATAGTTGGATTTTCAGATAAGGTCGGACCGGGTTTGTTTATGATGGACTGTATGCTATCGTGCAACAAGCTATAGTAGATCTTTTTACTCCACAACTCATAATAAGTACCGTTAAGGTACTCAATTTTTCCCACCTCAGTGGCAATAGTTGATGAATATGTGATTCATCACTCTAAAAGTTGAAAATAGAGCTTTGTTCTCGAGTAATTAGCTTCATATTTCCACTTATATTGCATAATTAGCATTCATGCATGCATAAATAATATTTGCATTTTAGCATTCATATTTGCATTACATAAGAAGCCAAATTCACTTGTAAATATTCACCTCTATATTCACCATATTTCACCTATTTGTATATATATTTTATACTAACTCCAAATCCAATAGAATCAACTCTATAATGTATATATTACTAACACTAATTAAAGAAAAATATCAATAAATACTAACTTGTAAAATTGACTAATAAAACTACAATCCAAGTTTGAAACTAGGAGCCTTAAATGATATCTCTCTCTCTTACAGTGTCCGATTTAGGTCTACTCACTTTTAAAGTAATATACATTCAAAGACCTTCAAAATAAGACCAATTTTATTAAAATCGGAGATCGTATGTGAAATTTTGGTTTTGGGTCCCTATTGTATATTGTACATAATGACCTTTTTACCCTTTCATTTTATCTTTTTTTCTTAATTACTAAAAATCTAAAAAAATAGATTAAGTTGCAAATATTCTTTTCATATTTTTTCTATTTTTCTTTTGATTTTTCTCTTATTTAAAAATGACAAAAAAATACAAAAGATAAAATCTGATATTTTATATATATAATGTACCACCCAAAAAATACATTTTGTACAAATGACTTCTTTCGATTTTTGTCCCTTCACAAAAGTTGTAGATCTTGTTGATACGAGCAACTTTCGTGTCACTTTTTTATTTAACCCCTTTTGTTATTTCTTTTTTATTTTTATTTACATTTAATTTTTGAGTTTTCTGGGAGCGACACTTAGCAGCTCCTGGAGCCGCCACGTGTCACCCCATTTTTTATTATTTTCAGAATTTATTTATTTATTATTATTATTTAATATAATTAACTAGTTAATTACATTTATTTATTATTTTAATTTTTTTATTATTTTACCTTTATTTTCTCTTCTTTATTTTTAGTAGCCTACTTATTTTACTTATTATATTTTTATTTTATTCTATTTTCTCCCTTTTACTTCTTCTTTAATTGTCTTCCACTCCAAGCTACCATTTTTTCCACTACCTCCACCATTCTCCCCACTTCCTCTATCTCTTTTCTAACTTCCTCCTCATCTTTATATTCACATCTCCTCCATCATTTTCCGGCATCCACCTTCCGATAGGAGAGGAGCGAGCCTCCCTTGGAGTTTCAGGTGACAGTTGCAGCTCCTTCACGGTTGAGCAACAACCTCCTCGAGATTTTTCTCAGGTGTGATTGGGCGATCTCTCGCCGTTGTAGCCCCACTCGTGAGGCTGCCAAGCTTCGAGCTTCTCACGCCAAGCTCTTGAGGCCACGACCGGAGGCCGCACACCATAGCTCCTCCACAATTTGGCGATCCTCACAGGTAAGTATTCTATCTTCATCTTTTCATTTTATCTAACATATTTTTCCCTTGTTGTTCATCACCAAAATATTTTCAAAAAAAATACCACTATCACAATCATCATTACCACCTTTGCATTTTATTTCTTCACATTTTTTTCCTTGTTTACAAAAAAAAGTACAACAAAAATATTGCAAAAAAAAGGAGCAGGGGAAGCAGCTCCCACCGCCCCCTGCCTCCACGCCAGCGGCAGCCACCGCCGACGCCGGCCACTCCACCACTGCCTCCAGACGCTCCCGACGCCACCGCCTCCAGCACTCTGTGGCAGAGCACACCACGCGCCGCCCCAACACTCTGCGGCGGAGCACGCCACCGCCTCCAGACTCTCCTGCCGCCAGCGCCTACAAGTCCGCCGTCAACCGCCGCATGCCCCAGCGTGCCACCTGCGTGTCATCGTGAGCCTCCCGCGCACGACTATCTCCTCAGTCCCCCTGCCTCAACGTCCACGCGCCTCTCACCCTCAGGCGACAACCCCTCGCTCGAGGCCACCGGCGCTCTGCTGGCTCGCCCTCATGAGGCCACCCAGCAGGCCTCTCAGCCACCATCCGCCAGCGGCTTCAGCGCCACCGCGCCGCCCGACCGCCACCAGCTCCTGTGTCTACTCCTACCGCAGAAGCCTCCAGCGCCGCCCCTCCGGGCAGCCCGCCCACGCCGTGCCACCTTGGTCGTTCCACCCACCACACGTCCGCGCTCCAGCGCCCCGCGGCCGGGCGTGCCACCCACTCCTGCTTGTGCCTTTTGCCCTAACTTGGGGGAAAAGAAAAGGTCCATTTCAATTTATTTTATTTTAGTTGTAAAAATTAAATAGTCTGCCCCATTTGTTTTGTTAATTGCAAAAGTGTCCCCGTGTACAGTTTGTTCATTTATTTCACTTTTAGTTTTGTAAAGACACCCCTTCATTGTCATATTAACTTGGACAATATTTTGCATCAATTTTTTAATAATAAATAGCATTTTGTAGAGCATTTAAATCTTTATCTTTTGGCTGATTATTTATATTTTTGTGAGAATCGGATTATTTATTAAAAGTCAGAGTTGGAAATTCAGTGATAATTTAACCATTTTTGCTCTGAAATTCGCACATGTTCATTTCTTGCTCCAAAAATTGTGAAATTATTTTGCATGATACCTCTAGTTGTGTTTTAATTTCTATCCAAATTTCATAAAAATTGGAGTTGTCTTTTGCATAAAATAAATTCTAGAGTGATTTCAGTAAATGATTTTTAGTTAAATCCACAAATATTATTTTTGTGGAATTTTAAGTCTCTTGGATTGCTAACTTAAATATCTATTTGAGATAATTTTGCTTCTGGATGATTTGATTTCATAGATTTACTAGGAATTAAATACTAACTGTCACTCTATTTTCAGTAAAAAAATCATAAAAAATCATAAAGTGTAAGAAAATTATAAAAAATAGTGTAGCTTCATTTCATCATGTTTAACTTCCAGTAAAATTTTCATAATTTTTGCATTTCATTTGCACGAAAAATTGCATAAAAACCTCAAAAAAGTTTACATTTTTTGTCATTGATCTTAAGCCCAAAAATTCCAAAAAAATACATTTTGTATTCATCGTTGGATTAGGTTTTTAGGAAAAATATAACTTGGCCAATTTGGATTAATTTCACATTAAAATCAATTTGGCTAAGTTACTTGATTTCTCATCAACCTAATTCAATAGCAATTGTGCATTAGCATTTTTTTATTACATTAAAAAATTACAAAAAAAAATCACTTGGAAAACCGCGATCTAATTCATCTAATCTGATCCCAAGTTATTCCTTTGCCTCCTTGAGTCGACCCTGGGGCCCAGGTTAAAAAAATCAAACATCACGAACATTAATTCGACGATTTATCGATCCGTGCGGTTATTTTTGATCGATCCAGATTTATCTGACTGCAACAAAATCGTTAATTCGATACTATTAAAAGGGTAAGATCTGGGTCAATCAAATAGCGTCGTTGCCGGGGAGGCAAACGGCTTAGGATCTCTTTAGAAAATTAGATTTACATTTTCCATTCACTCAGGTAGTCTGATCCCCGAACTACCTTGTAGTTATTCCTTTTTTTCAATCATTTTTCTATTTATTTTTTCTCTTTCTGACATTTTTTATCTTATGTGCGAGGGCCTGGTGGACTTGGAGCAGCTTTATTGAAGTCGACGCATCTCGAAGTGCATTGGAGGCAGACGATTCGTGGATCAAGTCGGCTGTTGAGATGCCAAAAAGATTTTTCATTTTGTGTTAACTTGTAAAAAAAGTGTCTGCATTTAAAGCGGTTCTCGTTTCGATTCTCGCACGTGTAAGTCATAATAAAACGAGTCCCCAGGTGTTGTATGGTTGCTTAACATAGGATAGGACCTGCACTTGCAACTCTTAAAGCCTCCTAGGACTATTTGTGCTCGTAATATTTAGGACCACACTTCACCATTAAAAGATGCACTTAGACCGCATGAAAAGTCAAATTTAATTCGTTCTTCACTCGCCAATAGAACTGCCTGTGTAGGAGCAGCTTTTCTTGTTTACTTTTGATACAGTGTAAAACTTCAGTTCAGTATTGCATCCTGAATTGTAGAGAGCTGGAGGTACTGTAAGTCTTCTTACTCAAGCATTCATCATCATTTTCTCGATTGCATCGGCTTTTTTCAATTCTCTCTCTCGATTTTTCTAACCTAGGATAAAGGAATTGGGACTGGACGGTAGACGTGATTGCTTGTGTGGGTTAATTACAGTGATAACTAATCTCTAAAATCAGGACTGCTAATTGAATTGGACCAAAAAATTTAACTAAAATTAGCCCTTGTTTGTGGGAGAGTAACCCCAACCTTGATTTTAGGCTAAGTGAGGGTATAAAGTGTGTGTGCACACCCTAAGGCAGAGCCAAAATCCCAGCCTTCCATATCACGTACCCCAATCCGAGCAAATATCACAGGCTAAATTATGGGTTCAACTGACCAGCGCCAAGTAGCCTCCACCTACTCCAGTAGGTAGATAGGGGCGAAATTACGGTGCACGTGACAAGTTGCTAGTAGCCTCCACCTACTCCAGCAGGTAGATAGGGGCTAAGTTACAGCCTTGTCAGCCTCCGCCTACTTCGGTAGGTAGATAGGGACAGGTCCTTGAACTCTCATCTAGGGATAGGAGCGAAGAAAGGAAGGGTGTTGGTATCTTAGGCGACAGGTTAGACAGGGGAAACGCATCCGGCTTTGAGTCGACTTCCCTATAGACCGCATAACCCTTGCTATATGTCTGAAAAATCACACTTAAAATCAACCAGATTAATCAGACTCGATTTCGGGTCTTTCACCGTGCTGAGTGTGAACTCAAGGTTTGCTCTTGCGTTTGTCTTTGTGGCTATCCGTATGCGTTATCCTGTGTAATTGCAAGTTTTCTACCTCGATCTGCTTACATTCATCCTTTCCTCCTCAAGATGTTGGGATATTGGTCCCCATACCCTGAGACCTCTGATTATTCCTCCTCGACCATATACCGTTCATCTTCGCCTTCTCCTTCTTTCATGTATCCTCCACCATCCACGGGAGACCCTTACCTGTAGTCGGTTCCACCTCGATCCGACTATGAAGTCAGAACTTTGACTAACTTCTCCACTTCTTCGCATTTCTCGCCTACTTCATATTCTAACACTCAAGACCCACTTCCATCTTGGGCTGACTGTCCTTATTCTCGAGAGCTTGCAGGAATCAAATAACCTAATGAAGAGCATGCCACTGTTGAGACAGATGATTGGCAGAATTCTATGCCCTCACATACTTCATTCTCACCTCAAATAGAGACCAGACAACAATTTACATATACACATCCCAACTTGACCTTAGGGCATAACATGGTCGATCAAACATACCGAATGGAGAGGCATGCACCTTATGATCTTCCTGACTTGATTGACCCTAGTAATCAAGCCTATATTGACCGGCCTTTATATCATACATTCGGAGAGCCTACACATTCAAGGACTTGGACTCATGACCTAGACTTACCAGTCCCTCGTTCATTGACTCCATTACATGAGGCTCCGACCGATATCTATCATTCAGATGATCCATACTCGACCCAGAATTACATGCCAGAGTCTAGGTATGTTGAGTATGAGACCCCAATATCTCAGCAGTATCCTCCAATTGATCAGAACTCAACCATGATTTGCCATGAGAACATTTTGGAGGATGACATTTCCAGACTTATTGAGAAAAATGAATCATTTGGTAACAAGTTGAGAGATGTCATGGAAATATTGCACTCAATTTCTGCCAACCTGGGTATGAAAGCGGTGAAGGAAGTAAGTAGATTTGATGTTGAAAACCGAGCGAGCATTAGGGAGCCCACACCTTTTGTACAACTGGAGTCCACTCTACCTCCCTCTTCTACTAACCACTTACCCTCCAATCCAGAGTCTGATCATTCATCCACCAAAAACACCAAAAAAATTGAAAATCTCAAAAAGATCAAAAACATTGAAAAATCAGAAAAAATCCATAAATATAGAAAAATGAAAAAGACTTAAAAAAATTGGATCATGCCCTAAGGGAAGCACTCGATGCGGAATTGATTTTTAAACATCCCTTAATAAAAGCCATAGATCACTTCCCCGACCTCAAGATATTTGTAAGGAGTAAATTGATGCCTAAGAGGTCAGTCAATAAGAGGATAAGGACTGAGAGACACATAGTGTCTATGGCCACCTCCTTGGTGATGGGGAGAAAGACCAAGAGCCGCAGAGTGAAGCGGTTGCCTAAGGTTGAATGTGAAATCAAGGAAACTAACTTTACCCATGTAAGAATCGATGATGACTCACCGATAAATATCCTCCCGACCTCTATTTTTGACAAGCTCAAACTCAAACCAATCAGAAAGTCGAGAGAGATCGTTCAGCTGGCTGATCGATCTATCAAATGGTCGAGAGGAAATATTTCAGTCATCGTTACTTCCCAAAGTGCTCTCCTCCAGGTTAACTTCACAGTCATTGACATTGAGCACCGAGGAGAGTTTACCCAGTCTTCCATTATTCTCGGGAAGTCGTTCTTAGCCTTGGCTAAGGCGACTATAGATCGCGAGACTCGGGAAATCGATTTTACAGCATTGGGAGCGCTTCGACCTCACCCATTCTTTGATACACTTTACTCTAAGGTGACCCGCATATCCGCCGACAGTCGTGACCATCGAGAGGTAGATGAGTCCCACCTCTCTGTTACACATGAGAGACCGACTGCCCGAACAACAGTTGGTTCAGAGACTCCCCACACCTCCACTTCATCAACTGCTTGCACCACCACCGTGACAGCTTCTAAGGAGGACTTACGACCAAAAGCTATCATTGAGTCAGACACGACCTTTGTAGATTTCCTTGACCATTTTGATGATCCGACACAAGAGCCCAATAATGCCAAGCCAACTGAGATCACTAGAACCTTCTCGAGACGCGTGCTGATCCTTCAGGAATATTACAATCTATATGGTGACTCTTCTAATGAGGAACCCATGGTTAGCACCGCACCACATCCTGGACCTTCAAAGGAAACAACCAAGACTGAATTGACCCCACATAAAAATATGGTTGCTCCCTCCTCTAGTCAGTTATCTAGTGAGAGGAAGTTGAGAATTGATTCCTTCAGGTGTTCCTCCGAATCCCTTAAGACACGTCACTCTCCTCTCCCTCTCAATGATTCAGGTTCTAGACAGCCGACTAAGAAAGTCTCCTTTAGCATTCCAGAGAAGGAATTTTCGGAGGAATCCTCATCAGGTCCGGATAAGGTGGTTTATATGAGTGAACTCAGTTCGATTGTTCTTAAGTCATATCTAAGCAAGCAGCCGTGTGTCGACCCTCGTTGGACGATCCCTACACCTCACTATTATTCATCTGAGGACGATTCTGACAACGACACATATGTATATTATCCACCTCCTCGCTCCCGCGAGAAGGTCCGTTGAAAACCTTCTTGATCCTTGTATATTCTCACTCCTCCTTGTATATATTTTCTTTCCCTCCCTCCCCAGTGATTCCAATCACTTGCCTCGACTCCATATCGTTTCATTTTATGGCTAAACTTAGGATGACCAGATCCTAAGTATGGGGGGAAGAGTGACCCGAGTCTCTTCACCATTCTCTATATATTCTCTAGATCTCATCGGTTCCCACAATCGCTCCTGTCCTATACTTAGGTTGTTCATAGCCTATAGGGGGGACCGATGCCCATCATGTATATATATTCCTCCATTTCCCGTATTAACCTCACCCTCCCTATTTTTGATCTTCTTCTACACTTAGGCTGATTGAGCCTAAGTATGGGGGGCGGAGCGACTTCTAAACATTTTGTTATTTTAGCTCTCCTACGCTTAGCATGAGCTATGTCTTTTTCCTCTCTTTTCGTGCTCTGAGGACATAGCACCCGCTAAGTATAGGGAGCGTGTATATATTACATATATACTTTACCCATAGCTCGTACTTTCACATATTTTCGTGTATTTTTGTATATATTGTGCAATAATTACGGGTGGGTAAAAATTGAAAAAAAAATTATACGTGTATAGTATATTATATAATACTTGTAAAGTTCATAAAAAAATGTAAAATACATGTATACTTGTATAATATGTATTTGTATAACACTTATAAAACTCTTGAAAAATTGTTGTAAAATAGGAGGTATACCAAATTTAAAAAAAACACAAAATAAACAAAAAAATAGGCTTCTTATTTACTCTTGCATATCATCCTTGCATTTCAAAAAAATGTATCTTGCACTTCATTCATCTACATAGCATGTCATCTACATCTCATCTGCATATCTGGCATATGCAATGTGAAAAGTTAGTGGGTTTTTGAACCAAGTTATGAATAGATGTCGAGGGTGGATTTGATTTGACCTTAATCTCGCTAATTTCAGAGGAACCTTATAGGAACTGGAGTAAAGATGTTTCAAGTCAAGTAACTTAATTCTTTTAGTCTGCAAGTCTATGTTCACATGTCATCTTGATTAGTCTAAGTAGAATATTTCGTACACACGCATGATTCTTTTAGATGGTGACCTAACTTGGACAAGCACCATGCATGTAGCTCTTCATTGATGAGGTGGTGAGGAGGTAGAATCCTTTGGCTTGGAGTAGCACACGGGTGGAAACATCCGTTCTTCTCTATGGAGGATAGTGCATCTCAACCTAGTCTGGTGGTGTTGACATCTAAGGACGGGATGTTGTGGGTTGCAATAATGCTTCAAAAGAGGGATAGTCTACTGGCTCAAGAGGAAAAACTCCTGATGTACATGATGCACCTTGTATATAGTTCAAAAAAAGAGGGAAAAAAAGAAGAGAAAAGAAGAGAAAACTCCAAAAAAATGGACAAGTCGGATTGGAAATAAAAATTCCTGCCGGAGTATGTATATTTGCAAGAAGCCTGAAGCTGGATGACTTGGCTACACTGGTCAAGCATCCAAGGATAGGTAACTAACTACCGTCCATTCTTCTCTCCACACTCTCTTCTTGAGCTGGTCGCACTTGAACTTAGAAGGGAATACGCCGCTCCTCGAGGAAAGAGTTACTAGACATGGGAATTAGAGTTACCTTGTTAGAGGAGGCTGGTTCTTTGCCATTTCCAATGTGGAGAGCTATTTTTCACTTACACAATACAAGTAAGAATCATAGTCATCAGAAATTTACGTATGAAGATTTGTTCTGACCTAACTGTTGAGGAGTCTTGAATAGAAGACTTGTAGAACTTAAAGGCTGTTAGGTCTTAAATTCAATTTCCAATAAGGTTCCGCCACACAATCAATCCAAAAGTCGAGTCAAGTTCCATTTTCAACTTTTGTTAATGACCTTGGTATGGAACCCAATTTCATTTCACTTTTGCATTTCATTTTAGTTGCTCGGGGACGAGCAAGGTTTACATATAGGGGGGTTGATGAATCTGTGATTCATCACTCTAAAAGTTTAAATAAAGCTTTGTTCCCGAGTAATTAGCTGCATATTTCCACTTATATTGCATAATTAGCATTTCATGCATGCATAAATGATATCTGCATTTTAGCATTCATATTTGCATTAAATAAGAAGCCCAATTCACTTGTAAATATTCACCTATATATTCACCATATTTCACATAATTGTATATATTTTATACTAATTATAAATCCAGTAAAGTAAACTCTATAGTGTATATATTACTAACATCAATTAAAGAAAAATATCAAAAAATATTAACTTGTAAAATTGACCAATAAAACCCCAATCCAAGTTTGAAACTAGGAGCCTTAAAATCACATATCTCTCATACAATGTCAAGTCTACTCACTTTTAAAGTAATGTACATTCAAAGATCTTCAAAACAAGACCAATTTCATTGAAATCGGAGATCGTATGTGAAACTTAGGTTTTGGGCCCCTATTGTATATTGTACATATTGACCTTTTTGCCATTTTATTTTATCTTTTTATTTTCTTAATTATAAAAAATGCAAAAAAAAAGATTAAGTTGTAAATATTCTTTTCATATTTCTCTATTTTTTTGACTTTTCTCTTATTTAAAAATGATAAAAAATTTACAAAAGATAAAATACGGTATTATATATATAAGGTACCACCCAAAAAATACATTTTGTACAAATGACTTCTTTTGATTTTTGTTCCTTCACAAAAGTTGTAGATCTTATTGATACGAGTAACTTTCCTGTTGATCACTTTTTGATTTAACCCCTTTTGTTATTTCTTTTTTATTTTTTTTTACATTTAATTTTTGAGTTTTCCGGGAGCGACACGTGGCAGCTCCTGGAGCTGCCACGTGTCACCTGATTTTTTTATTATTTTCAGAATTTATTTATTTATTTATTATTATTATTATTTTTTACATATATTTATTTATTTTAATTTTTTTGATTATTTTATTATTTTACCTTCATTTTCTCTTCTTTATTTTTAGTAGCCTAATTTTACTTATTATATTTTTATTTTATTTTATTTTCTCCCTTTTACTTCTTCTTTACTTGTCTTCCACTCCAAGCCACCATTTTCTCCACTTCCTCCACTATTTTCCCCACTTTCTCCATCTCTTTTCCAGCTTCCTCCTCCTCTTTATATTCACATCTCCTCCATCATTTTTCGGCATCCACCTTTAGATAGGAGAGGAGCGAGCCCCCCTTGGAGTTTCATGTGATAGCTGCAGCTCCTTCACGGTTGAGCAACGACCTCCTTGAGATTTTTCTCAGGTGCGATCTGGCGATCTCTTACCGTTGTAGCCCCACTCGTGAGGCTGCCAAGCTTCGAGCTTCTCACACCAAGCTCTTGAGGCCACGACCGGAGGCCGCACACCATAGCTCCTCAACAATTCGGTGATCCACACTGGTAAGTATTCTATCTTCATCTTTTCATTCTATCTAACATTTTCCCCTCGTTGTTCATCACCAAAATATTTTCATAAAAAATACCACTATCACAATCATCATCACCACCTTTGCATTTTATTTCTTCGCATTTTTCCCTGTTTACAAAAAAATACAACAAAAATTTTGAAAAAAGGAAACAGGGGAAGCAGCTCCTGCCACCCCCTACCTCCATGCCAGCGGCAGCCACCGCCGACACCGGCTGCTCCGCCACTGCCTCTAGACGCTCCCGACGCCACCGCCTCCAGCACTCCGCGATAGAGCACGCGACGTGCTGCCCCAGCACTCCACAGCGGCACAAGCCACCGCCTCCAGACGCTCCCGCCGCCAGCGCCTTCAGGTCTGCCATTAACCGTCGCGTGCCCCAGCGTGTCACCTGCGTGTCGCCGTGAGCCGCCCGCGTGCAGCCATCTCCTCAACCCCCTGCCTCGACGTCCACGCGCCTCTCACCCTCAGGCGACAGCCCCTCGCTTCAGGCCACCAGCGCTCCGCCGACTCTCCCTCACGAGGCCGCCCAGTAGGCCACTCGACCACCAGCTGCCAGCGGCTTTAGCATCGCCGCACCGCCCGGCCGCCACCAGCTCCTGCGACCACCCCTGTCGCGGAAGCCTCCAGCACCGGCCCTCCGAGCAGCACGCCAACGTCGCGTCGCCTTGGCCGCTCCGCCTACCACGCGTCCGTGCTCTAGCGCCCCACGGCCAGGCGCACCGTCCACTCCTACTCGTGCCTTTTTCCCTTGCTTGGGGGAAAAGAAAAGAAGGTCCTTTTCCATTTTTTATTTTAGTTGTAAAAATTGCATAGTCTGTCATGTTTTTTCTGTTAATTGCAAAAGTGTCCCCGTGCACAGTTTGTTCATTTATTTCACTTTTAGTTTTGGAAAGACACCCATGCATTGTCATATTAATTTGGACAGTATTTTTGCATCAATTTTTCAATAAAAATAGCATTTTGTAGAGCATTTAAATCTTTATCTTTTGGATATTTATTTATATTTTTGTGAGCATCGAATTATTTATTAAAAATCAGAGTTGAAAATTCAGTGATATTTTACCCATTTTTGCTCTGAACTTTGCACATGTTCATTTCTTGCTCCAAAAATTATGAAAATATTATAAATGATGCCTCTAGTTGTGCTTTAATTTCTATCCAAATTTCATACAAATTGGAGTTGTCTTTTGTATAAAATAAATTCTAGAGTGATTTCAATAAATGATTTTTAGTTAAATCACAAATATCATTTTTTTTTCGAAATTTCAAATTTCTTGGATTGTTAACTTAAATATCTATTTGAAAAATTTTGCTTCTGGATGATTTGATTTCGTGGATTTACTAGGAATTAAATACTAACAGTCATTCTATTTTCAGTAAAAAATTCATAAACATATCATAAAGTGTCAAAAAATTCTAAAAAAATTAAGGTTGCTTCATTTCATCATATTTAACTTTCAATAAAATTTTCATAAATTTTGCTTTCATTTGCACAAAAAATTGCATAAAACCTAAAAAAGTTTGCATTTTTCGTTATTGCATCTTAAGCCCAAAAATTCCAAATATTTTGTATTCGTCGTTTAGGTTTTTAGGAAAAATATAACTTGGCTGATTTGGATTAATTTTACATTAAAATCTATTTGGCTAAGTTACTTGATTTCTTATTAACCTAATTCAATAGCAATTGTGCATTGGTAATTTTTATTACATTAAAAAATTACAAAAAAAATCACTTGGAAAACCACGATCTAATTCATCTAATCCGATCCCAAGTTGTTCCTTTGCCTCCTTGAGTCGACCCTAGGGCTTGCCCAGGTTAAAAAACATCAAACCACACGTACATTAATTCGACGATTTATCGATCCGTGTGGTTATTTTTTATCGATCCGGATTTATCTGACTGTAACGAAATCGTTAATTCGATACTATTAAAAAGGTAAGATCCGGGACAAGCAATAGTCTTGCTTGTCATTTTTATTTTGGATCTGCGGACCTTTTAGGGTTTATATGGGAATGAGAGGGCGACGATAGCTGGAGATCCAAATCCTTCCGCTGGTTGCTGAAGCGTATGGCAGCGTCGCGAGGGTCGGCAAAATAGCGACGAGCGAGATCATAATGCTCTGATACCAATTACAGATCGAGGTACATCGTCGATCGACTCCTTCGTGAGAGAACGAGAGAGAGAGAGAGAGAGGATTAGGGTGAGGGCTCCCGACGGTGAGGTTGGGATCAGATTATCCGTTCTCCTCCTCGTGGAGGTTTATATATAGGCGTGAAGCCCTCGCTTAGTCTACACCCTTCTCCCACACCCAACGGTTACAGTCTTCCTCAAGACCTGGCCTCGCTGCAACCGCCGGAGGCGATTGCTTGACCACGCCGGTCACGGAGGCCGTTCTACATCTATTGCTACAAATTAAATCTCATGAAGCATAAAAATCATAATATATAATACCTACCGGTCATAAAATAATCAAAAATAAAAAAGGCATAAGATTGGCACATTAGAGCAAAACCCCCAATCAAGTAAAAACCTCAATCGAATAATCTGATCCTATACTATCAATATGCTCGAAAAAAAACAACTCAACTATACACAACCATTCTAGAGACAAAAATAGTGCAATCTTCTTCGTCGGGAAGAAAGGAGTATAAATTGACAACTTTTTACAATGTAGAAAGCAAAATGCAAAATCGTATAACCTCTCGAGTGTACAAAATGAATGCAAGGTTAAGCTAAAATGATCTTGTAAATCTTAGGAGTGGCTTGAGACTGTACGCAAGCAATGAACACTTTAGATTTAAATGTGTAACAACATTTGGCTCTTGCTCTTTTCTCTCAAGTATATGAGTGGGAATTATGAGAAAAACTATTACTATTATTACTGTTCATGGTTACTTGATCAGAATTTAGGGGCCTCAACAGTCATAGAGGTTGTTTAAAAAAGGTTAACGGCTAGAAACTACATATTGAACTTTGGCGGAAATTAGTAGGCTGAACAAAATGATTACCCAGTTGATTCGTTGACAACTGGTTAACTGAAATATTTGAAAGTAAGTTCTAATAAATAGAATTGTTAACTCGTGATAAAAGCGAGATGATTCGATAAAAATAGTAGATGATTTTAGCATTAGTCGAAATTTTTAATTTACTCAACAAAAATAAATTTTGATTAGGTATATGGTTGTGAAGTAGTTTTTGCAAACATGAGTTTTTGAGATGATGGGTAATCAAAGACTACACGATTGATCAGATAACTTAATCATAAAAAATAAACTAGTCAACTAAAAATTTGTCTAGTGGACTAAAAAGGAAATTAATCGACAAATTTTAATTAGCTATATGGTTGTGAAGTAGTTTTTGCAAACATGAGTGTTTGAGGTGATGGGTGATCAAGACTACACGATTGATCAGATAACTTAATCATAAAAAAATAAATTAGACAACTAAAAATATATTCTAGTGGATTAAAAAGGAAATTAATCAACTCAAAATTGAGTTAGGAAAATAAATAAATTAGAGAACATATATTCTATGAGTGAGGCATGAAATTATGATACAATGAAGTTGTACATCACTTCCAAAAAACTAGAATTTTAAGGTACTAAAAAAGTCTTCAACCTATTTATATATTCGTATACGGAGGGGGAAGAGTATGTTAATCCTATAATTGAAAGTGTAGGTTGTTTTGTTGCATGCATATGTACGGTGGTTGGGATTTAGCCTCCCTTGATGTTTGTAATATTTCTGCATGCCTAGATCCTATTCAGGTCATACACACTAAAATGTGTTTAATTAAATTTTGTTAAACTCCTATTGCATTGAGATTTAGTTATAAGTGCCAATTAATAATTGAAGACCCGCTTTCTACCTAAAGTTATTTGTATCGAATTGTTGCAGCATCATGTATTAAACGGTGATCAATGGTACGAAATGGCTAAATAATCGATCATGTAGGAATCCAGGGGTGAGAAGTGATATGATGAGACACACTTTAGCTCCAATCAATAGTGAGAAGGTTGCATGGAGTGAAACTTAAGGGATGTGGGGATAGAGCTTTCCTTAGCCGGGGGTTTGTATTTCACCTTACCTTCAGGTTACTAGTAGACCTAATGTTGAATTCATAAGATATTATATCCTTAATTATTATAATAACTACAACCTAAGGAGTGGTCTAACGGTAATGTAGTGTGCCTATACTTTAAAGGACTCAGCTTCAAATCCCAAAGGGGACGCTCCAGACCCCCGAAATTACCGGGCCTGTTAATAAAAAATAATTACAATAACTAAGTGGGTTGTTTTACTATCTTAAAGCATGATTTTGTTAATTTAGAACCGCGTGACCGAGATGCATGTAAGCTTAGCATATGAACCAGTTGTGAGGTACAAATGCACGTAGGGGTTAACCGAATTGAACCTGAGCAAACCTACCCAAGTTGAGTTCAGTTCGTTTAACATTTTTAAATGTTCGAATTCGGTTCAGTTCAATAAAATGAAAATGGTGTTCATAGTCGGTTCGGCTCGACCTTGATTCAAGGTTCAGTTCATTTAAGGTTTGATTAGGAGTGAAGCTCCTTGGAATCTAAGTATTTTGGGAATGTGGAGTAAACACAACCCTCATTAGGTTGATAAGGGGGTTGTGAGCTTTTGTTCATATACCTTATTTGCATCAGGGTGCAAATTCCTCATCCTTAATATTTTTTGAGGAAATATTTCCTATATAAGTATATATAATAAGTGTTGTGTATCGAGCTTTTAATGAATTGAACTAGAGAAAATCTACCATTTCAAGATTCGATTTGTTTATTTTCGAACCAAATCCGAATCGAACTTTAAAAAATCGAACCTAAGAGAATATCGAACTCGAGATTTTTCAGACACCCCTAAATGCATGACCTAGTTGTAATGTAAAAAAACATGACTTAAGAAGATGCAAATAAGAGCTACCACCATATCAATTTTCTATATATTTTGACATCCATATCCGTATCTAGTTTAACATGGATAAAGATAAGGATATCATTTTGACATCCCAAATATCTGTACCCATCGATGTATATCTATTTTCATATATAAAAATAGTTGCAGGTTTATTTTCTAATCATATATAACATAATTTATACATTCTTTCACCATATTTGATACAATTATTATGATATTAGTACATTTCTTATATTTATATTTCTATCTAATACATGTATATTTGAGCTAATATATAAAGTATTTCTGATATTATTTATATGTGATAAGTATCCATTTTACATTTGTATCTGTTTTTAAAACGATATGTTAATATAGTTTTTATATCTGTCAATATCGGTATCTGCATCCGTATGTGTATTTAATAATAGATAAGTATATAGTAACAACTATGTATGTAGGTGTCTGTTTGCATCCCTAGTACAAACATATTATTAGGCTCGACACTCTCGGCATATGTCAAGCGTAACTAGTGCTCCTTTTGTGCTCTTTTGTTTGTAGTTATTTTCTTCCTAAGTGAGGTACCATCATATATTCTCTTAGCTTTTATTAAAGTGATTAAATTTAAAAAAAAACATGTCGCTAAATTGATGAGTTTTGAGACAAAACCTTATATAGCACTATTTAATGAGATGAAAATAAATTGACTTGTACTTCTCCATTAGTATGACAAAAGTGTTGAGGTAGCAATGCACACAACTAGAACAAATCAAAGAAGCAATTATCACGAGACATGTTTTGGGAAAAAAATCCAACTTAGAGGGAGAAAATCATGAGCAAATTAAGAGAGGGAAGATGTATTTCTCAAATAATGTGAGCTTTACAATGATACAAGTACATATATCCCTTAAATGGATGTTTTTTTCTCTAAAACCTTGAAGAAAACATCGATCTAATACCCCTGAAGTTCCAAAACATGATATCCGTCAAATACATCCATGACATCAACTAATGAGTTTCCAACTGTGTTCAAAATTAACCGGATAATCAGGTAATCCGATCCGATCTAACGTTTGGTGGGAACCCTGTCCAGTTTTATTAACGGGTCACATGATCCATTTAATTACTCCTCAGTCGGAGCATATGTTTCAAGGCATAATCAACATAAAGGTGTTGTCATAAAGGCGTTGGAGAAAAAAAAAGGAATACACGATTTTCCATTGAAGGGGACGATAAGGCCTCTCCTCCGAGGGAGGGAGGCTAAGGCGGCGCTCTAGGGTTCTGGAAGATCACCGCTGGAGACGAGAGGGAGGGGAGGGTTATCAGAGAGAGGGTGAGGGGATGTGCTCGAGGTCGTGAGGCCTCTCCTCCGAGGTGATGGGCTTCGATAGTCCAACCTAGGGTGCTACACGGACCGTGTTTGGTTCCGCCTAGAGCTTTCCGTGCACCCCATGGTCCATTTTTAGCTCTGCTTGGACCAAGTTTGGCTACACCTGAGCTGCGCATCGCTGATGGTGTGCCAGGGGGGGCATCACTCGCCGCTGGAGCGTCTCCAAGGCAGCTTCAGGCGTTGCTGGAGGTGGTGGAGTAGCTGCTGAAACCGAATGGGGGTTCGAGCAGTTGAACCGGTCTCTTTTGTTCCTTCTACCCAAGAAGGAGGCGGTGTGGCACGCGACTTGCGCCCTATTGAAAATATGCTTGTCAACAGATTGCAATAGATGTTTGGCTCGATCAACGATCATGTGCATACAACATTCATCCCGGGTCGTCACATGATGGATAGGGTGGTGTTAGCATATGAGGTTGTGGCGAAGTGGCGCAGAAAAGGGATCCAAGGTTTTCTATGGAAGGTGGATTTTTCGAAGGCTTATGAGTGTGTTGATTGGCAGTTTGTTAGGTTGTCCTTGCATGTGAGGGGATTTCCAAGCATGTGGATAGTCTAGATGAAGAGGTGTGTGATGACTACTTATGTAGTATTGGTGAATGGAAAGCAGACTTTCAACCAACAACGTGGCGTTAGGGCAAGGCTGCTCATTGATGCCTTTACTCTTTGCGGTGGTGGCAGATGCCTTGGCGAGGATGATGGTGAAGGTTGGTGAGAGTGGTTTCCTTGTTGGTTTCCACTCTGGTAAGGTTTTGATCCCCACCCTTCAGTATGTAGATGACACTATTTTCTTCGTCGAGGGTGGTTCTGCAGTTGTAGAGGGGATGGTCATCGTTCTTGAGCTGTTTGGGCTTATCTTGGGGTTGAAGATTAACAATGCTAAGTCTGCTTTGTGCCTTTTCAGATGGATGAGGAGAAGGTGGCATCTTGTGAAAGTGCCTTGCGAACACAACGTGGGGCTCTCCCTATCACGTACCTTGGATTACTGTTAGCCTTGTGCTGTTGAAGGCAATCCTCTCGGTTATCCTGGTGCTTTTCCTCTCTACGTGCCTCAAGCCCATCGAGGTGAAGGGGAGACTAGAGGTGATTATGAGACGCTTTTCCTGGGTTTCTTCTAGGAAATGACAGGAGATGTCACTGGTTGGTTCGAAAAGGATCTTCTTGGCAGAGGATGATGGTGGGCTAGGGATCTGTTGTCTGGAGGTTACGAATCGTGCACTTCTGACGAAGTGGGTGACCATGAAATTGGGAGGCACGGATTTGTTATGCAGGGCTTTGCGCTCTATCTATAGGATTTAACTAGATATCTCGATGCCAAATGCTAGTGTTCGATTGCCCTCAAATTTATCGAAGGGGATCTGCTCAGTGCTTCCATGTGTGGTACCACTCATGAAGCATGTTCTAGGAGATGGATGTCAATTATGATTTTGGAAAGATGACTGGAGTGTGCATAGACCTCTGCAGGGTCGTTTTTCGCATCTTTTTGCATTGGAGGCTAACAGAGGCGTTCGAATTAGAGACTGTTGCGAGAGCAAGAGATGGATACCTCCCTTTTGCACCGAGTTGTTGTATCAGTGGTTCATGGTATTCTTGTTATTGCTTGAGACACTATATGAGGGTTGAGGGTTGGATGGCTCTATTGATCACTGGTCTTGGACCAACGGGCATTTCGTTGTTCCGAAGGCCTATAAAGCTTTCTATCGTATGGAGGTTCTGGATCATATGCTAATATCATATCAGTCTGATGACTTGTAGAGCTGGAAGATATCGTTATGCATCCAAATTTTCATTTGGTTGTTGCAGGGGAAACAACTTATGATGGGAAATAGAGCAACCTTTGGTGTGAGGACTCCTGTCGGTGATGCACGGCAATAGAGGAGAGTGTTGAGCATCTTTTCTTTCATTGCCCTGTTGTTAGGGAGGTTCGGGCTGCATCACATGTGCAGGGGGTTGTGACATTGGACTAGACTGAGTTCTGGGAGTCGCTCGACGCTCTTGGTCAAGGTAACAGTCCAACCAAGGTATGGGTGGGTGTTGTCTTATGTCCATGCGGCTTGCAAGGAATGGTTGTCTTCCATGGGAATCAAATGTATATGAAAAATATGATTGAGCATGTAAGAGTTTAAATACCTTTTTGTCCATATAATTTTTTTACTTGTTTATAATGTAAATATATACAAGAAACAGGGTAGAAGTCTTCTCAACGTCACACCCTCTTTTTCCTAAAAAATGTAATTGACAAATTTAGGTAGAAAAACATTATCTAAATACTCACGAAGACACATGTACAGCAGGGGAATTTACTAATATACATGTCTATGTACATGTTACCGAAACACATTTACATTTTCCCTTTACCTTTAACCTCTTGGCCCCCACGACAAAAGCCTGATAGACGGATTTACACAGAATTTTTTATTGTAGACGTAACATAAATTAGATAATTATAGAAAGAAAATCGTAGGGAGGTTACTGCGTCAAAACTTTTAGAAGGGTCGCCAGATTCGACCTCTGCCTCAAGCCGTGCCAGTTATTAATCTCTCCCGTTGGTCTAATTTCTTGACGCTGAGAATGCCAATTAGAACTTGAATCCCGAAGAACGCAGAACATAAGTATGCAGCAATTGCAGGGGTCTGAAATGGTCGGTACAGAGTTAATGAGCTATTGCAACAAGTCCACATAAATACTGATATAATTTAATTGAAAGATGAAGTGCACATAGAATTGTGGGCTAATGGGGGCACAGATCAACTTGAACCACAGAAAAAAAGTCCTTGAAAAATCAATTCGATTTCACTTAAGAATTTTTTTTTGACGCTCAAAAACGGGGGACGCACTCGATGGTGCTCGCCCCGATTTCACTTAAGAATTTTGGGTACCAGATATCACTGCATGGAGAATATTAAACGGAAACATGTCGCCCTGTCATATAGTACTCAGTTGATCTTAAATGGAGATTCTGAAAACCATTGCATGCACGACATTTTATAAACATTAGATGATACTAAAATGAAAAGTCCTGAGTGTCAACATTTGGCTAAGCAGATTTTAGTCTTTCTTCCAAACAAACATATAAACAATGACTATGCCTCAGTCGTACGTAAGAAGCCAGCAATTAACAACCATAAGATTGGTTTTTTTGGCAAAGATGAGAACCATTCTGAAATAAACTACTTACCCTTATGGAGTTGAGATACAAGATCGTCGCCAGATTTATTAAGCTTCCAGCAGCCACGGCCTGTTATCCATCAAAAAGTCTCAGTTACTCACCACCATCTAAAGCAACGACAACAAACCCTTTCCCACAGGATATTATTGGTAAACATCAATTACAATGTTCATACAGTCCCAAGTTTGCCATAATTTAATGCACAGAAAGGAAGATTCTAGGAAATCTTAAGTTTTAGGAGGATGAAGAGAATAAAATTCGAACAAAGGGATGCGAAGTTGGTGTGTGCAGGAGAGCAAAAAGGAAGCTAGGATAATTTTTTAAAATAAAAGGAATTAGAGTTATAGCAGCTACTAATGCACGAGATTGCCAAAATATACCGTCTGAAAAAAAGAGAAAACTATAGGAATACTTACAAATATACCCATGTAAATGACAGTTACATGTTAGCCCCCTCCATATTCCTGTGTTAACATCTGTTGAAAACTATGATCTAGACATATATGCAGCCAATCAAAGCATCAAAACATTATTTAGAATGATGCTCGCTTTGACCTGACCGCCCTCCTCCATAAGAAAAGTAGCACAATAGCCGTGTTTGTATATTGATTATTCGCACTAAAATTAGTACAAAACCCTATATAGGGGTGACTCATCCGACTATTTTCCAATAGACGAGGTGAGTTTAAACACATGAAATCATACAATGATGAATGGCTATTTCCGCTTGAACGAACCTCACCATAGAAATTGTCACGAGGTTCCCATGTTTTGGCATGTTTCCATCGTGTCACCCGTGAATCAACTCAGCTCCAGTGCCTTTGTTATTTATACTTGCACGTGTTGGATTACAAGATTGTGTAATTCTACATAACATGGGAGATTTATTATTGTTGGGAAAAAGAGTGAGTCGTAGTTTATTCCTTGAATCCCTAGGCTCTCTTATATAGAGGAGAGACATATGAGTAAATTACATATGATAGACAAGAGAACGGAAAAATAAAAAAAACAATACAAAGACGTAAATATAACTCTACACTCCCATTCAAGATGGAGCATAGATGTCAATCATGCTCAGCTTGAATGAGCATTTCTGGAACGACCCTCTGAGCTAAGCCTTAGTGAAGATATCTGCAGTTTGATCCCCTGAGCTGACATGAGAGGTAGTAATAAAACCTTTCTGAATCATATCCCATGTGTAGTGGCAATCCACTTCAATATGCTTGGTTCTCTCATGAAATGCGGGATTGTTTGCAATGAACACGGCTGCTTGGTTATCACATTATAGCTGCATAGGAATAGGTACATCTATATGTAAATATGCTAGTACAGCTCGAACCTACATCATTTCTGTACTAGCTTGTGCCATAGCTCTATATTCAAACTCAGCATTGGACCTAGCAACCACAGTTTGTTTCTTACTCTTCCAAGAGGCGAGAGAGCTACCAACAAAAACTGCAAAGCCCGAAGTGGACTTTCTATCCTTTGGACATCGTGTATAATCAGCATCAGTGCATGCAGAAACAGTAAGTGTTGCCCCCTTTTTGAATAATAATCCTGCACCTGGTGAAGATTTTAAGTATCTCAAAATCATATATACAGCATTCATGTGTACCTGTCGGGGTTGTTGCGCGAATTGACTCACCCGGCTGACTACAAATGAGATATCTGGTGTGGTAGCATAAAGAAGCTTCCTCAATATTCCTTTGTATCGTCTCATGTCCACCTCCTCTGTATCATCATTATATAACCTCATACTAGGGTCCATAAGAGTGGTAGTTGGCCGACATCTAATCATTCCTGTCTCAACTAGCATATCGGTCACATACTTCCGTTGGATCATCACAAGACCTTGTTGACTTCTAGCAAATTTTAACCCCAAGAATTATCGAAGGTACCAAGATCCTTGGTAACAAACTGTTGGCCCATACATTCTTTAGTCCTTTTTACCCCTTGCACGTCATCACCTGTGACTAATATGTCATCAACATATACCGTAATAACCATCGTGGCTCTAGGAGTTCTCTATACAAATAATGAATGATCCGCATTCGACCTCTGAAATCTCTGCTTCTCAATTAAATCCGAGAGCTTTTGAAATCATGCCCTAGGACTCTGTTTAAGGCCATATATTGCCTTATGAAGTCTGCAAACATGCGGATACTCCCCCTCAGCAGCAAACCCGGGCGGTTGCTGCATGTAGACTTCTTCTTGTAGGTCCCCATACAAAAAGGTATTTTTAACATCAAGCTGGAAGAGAGGCCAGTCACGTACCACAACAATAAAAAGAAGAATACGTAGAGTAAAATGACGAGCCAATAGGGAGAATGTGTCTACCTAATCCACTCCATATGTTTGAGTAAAGCCAAGAGCAACCAATCTAGCTTTATACCGATCCAAACTCCCATCTGCAAGGTGTTTAACAGTAAACACCCACTTACAACTGACGAAAGAAGCTCCATCAGGAGCAGGAACCAAGCTCCAGGTATCACGTGACTGTAAGGCAACCATCTCTTCTTCCATAGCTAATTGCCATCGACTATCCTTCAAAGCATCCTGATAATTCCGTGGAATGTCCACGACAGACAACGCAACTGCGAATTTCTTGAATTCTCCAGTCAAGCGATCAAAGGAGACTCACAACTACACTTCTTCTTTCGAAGCGCAATAAGTCCATATCATTAACCTCCATGTCCGTCCCCTGTAAAGAACCTTGCTCAGACAAATCATCAGACACATCGTTAGGAACTATGTATTCAGAACATACCTCATGCATGCTAGATGATGAGCGGTGACCATGAGCAAAAGCAAGCCGACGGGTTTAGTGATGCGGCAACGGTGGGATAGGGACAACGGGAGCTGAGGGTATAGGAGGAGGTGAAGGTGGTGGTGATGGTGGTGAAAGAGGTGGTGAAGGTGGTGATGATGGTGGAGGTGGCATGTAGATTTCATCATCGGAGTCTGAGGAAGTCAACAGATTACCTGTAAGAGAAAAATACATCACTGACTTGAAAAAGGTGACATCAACACTAACATAATACTTCCTGCGCATTGGATCATAACATGTATACCCTTTTTGTGTCCTAGAGTACTTGACAAAAACACACTTAATTGCTCTAGGAGAGAGCTTGTCAATACCTGGAGACAACTGGTGGATAAAGGCGATCAAGCGAAACACGTGAGGAGTAAGTGAGAACAATGAAGAAATGCAAGAGAGAAAGGAATTTTCTCACCCAAGACTGCTGACGAGGGCATGCGATTAACAAGATAGCATGTCGTAAGAACAACATTGCCCCAAAAAGAATGCAGAGCGCGATTCTGAATGAGAAGAGTTCTGGTAACATCAAGCTTATGGTGATGTTTCCTCTCTGCAACACCTTTTTGTTGGGAAGTATAGCCACACGAAGTTTGATGAATAATACCTCAAGTTGAAAAATAATTGGAGAGATTATGAGTACAGAATTCCAAAGCATTATCAGTTCTCACAAATTTCACAGAAGAAGAAAACACATTCTGCACTTCATTGATAAAGTTCTTGATAGCATCTCCAGCTTCATATTTATTCTTTAATAAAAAGACCTAAGACAGACGAGAGATATCATCAACAGCAACAAGATAAAACTTGTGTCCCTGATTATCGGAAACACAACTGGGACCCCAAATATCTATATGAAACAACACAAAATGGAGCTACTACTCCAACTCTGACAACTAGGGAAGGAAGACCGATGATGCTTTCCCAACTGACATGCTACATACTGAAAGGACGAGTGAGGAGAAATCTGAGGTAGAAAGCGACACATTTTCTAGAGCGGGAGATGACCAAAGCGTAGGTGCCACGTAAAGGGTGAGACGAGTCCAGTAGAATGAGAGGAAATGCCAGCATAAGGGGTTCAAACCAAGCGATAGAAACCGTCCTGCTCACGGTCACACCCAATCACCTTGCTCGTAAGGATGTCCTGAAATACAAGAGAAGATGGGTCAAAAATAGCTCGACAATGTAGATCCTTCGTAATCTGACTAATAGATAACAAATTCATAGACAATTCAAGTGCATGCAACACATTCTGTAGACACATATAGGGTGTCAAGCTAATCTCCCCCTTGTCCAATGCTCAGGGAATGAGTCCCATTTGCTATTACCGAAGTCCGTCCTGGAGGAACTTGTCTATATGTTGTAAGTTGACCTATGTCTCCGCACAAGTGATGTGTAGCACTGGAGTCCATAATCCATTTTATAACATTAGATCCACTACAACTAGTAAGTGGAAGGGAGAAAGGCGGGGAGCGCGGAGTTGGCGAGAGAGCTTCCAGGCGGTGGTGAGGAGGGAATCTCGAAGGTGTGAGCGGGAGGAGTCGCAGCTTCGTGAGACGCATGCGCAGTTTCAGAAGATGGAGTTGGGGTCGGAGGGTGGAAAGTGGTGTCTCATCGGAAGCCCGGGCGTCGTTGTTTCAGATGCGGAGGATGGGGGCATCTTGCTTCATCATGTGTTTTCCCTCCCCGCTGCTTCTCGTGTGGTTGCGTGGGTCACCGCCGTAGTCACTGCGTGGCGGTGGTCGATGGGGAGACCCCTGATGGCTCCACCGTGGGAGATCGTGGTCCTGAAGGAGCAAAGGGGCACGACACTGCTTCGGGCTCTGCGTGGGCGGGTGGGGGTCCCAACGCGGGGGACGTTTCGTTCGCCAAGAAGGATGTAGCTGGTCTCTTGGTGGGGTTTTCGTTGGAGGATTCGGGCAGAGCACCGACCAAGGTGATGGTAGAGGAGGAGCTCTCGCGCTGCTTCAATGGCGAGTTCGAGGACGACGTCGTATGGCTGGGAGCAGGTCGGTTCTGTGCACGCGGTCTGACGGGTCAGCAGAAGGAGGCTCTGCTGACCTCTGAGGGGGGAGGAGCCATCATTTTGGAGATTGCCAAGGTTCGCTGATGGATTTGTTGAACGGCTTGTCATTCGGGTGGCGCAGATCCGCGGGGCACCCTTCTTGTCACGGACGGTCCATGCATTGAGCCCAGCACTGAAGCATTTGGGTGCGGTGATAAGGGTTTTGGACGACGGTACTGCACCGGGCACCGACCCGGAGGTGACGATGGTCCTGATGGAGTGCCCTTTCTAGGTGGCTTCCGAGTCGGAGACGGTCATGGCTGTTGACCGTTTCTCCTTCAGGATGCGGATCTGGCTCCTTGCTCCTCCACCGCCGCCAAGCTGTGTGGGGACCGAAGGCGTCGGTTCCTCTTCTCCTCGGGGAGGGAAGCGGTCGCTTGTGGAGGTGGCAAGGCTCGATTCTTCAGGAGTATCTGGGCCGGTGTTTCGGGAACCGTCTGCTAGGGTTTCGGCGCTTCATCTACGTCGGTCAGGCTTCCTATTTGTGTTGCGGGGGATCCTTTGGCGCTTCCGCTTCACTCGAGCGCAGCAGGTCTGGGGCCTCGGTTCCGGATCCTGCAGGCGGATCTCCTCCTCACTTCGCGGGGGATCGGAGGTCATGTATTCACTCGGATCGCAGTGTCGGGTAATCCCTGCCCGAGTACGGGCGATTTTAAGTCGGGTAGCAAGCATGTTTCGGGTCAGCTTTTGACGAGCAGCTCTCTTAATGGATCCATTGTTTCGCCTCCAGTTTGGGGGGGCTTCGGGGCTCCTGCACTCTGGCTCCTTCCAGTGGGGAATAGATCTGTGCCATAGTAGCGGTGAGGATCATTTTGAACGAGTTGTTGAGAACCAAGTGTCGGCTTTCGTTGGGTCTGTTGTTTCTGATTGCGCACTCTCGGGTAGGGTTGTGGCTGGCCCAGGGAACGCGAACCCGGAGGAGGAGCCCGCTGCGGTCAGAGGTGGAGGGAGATCAACCACTGGGAAAGATGGTGAAGATGTGGCTGACGGTGCGGTGGCAGATAAAAGATCCGGGAAAGATACCGAAGAAGGCAACGTTCCAGGGCTACTGCGGCGGAACCTGCACCGTTCTCCAAGCTGAAAGCAAAGGTCGCAAAGGCGGCAGGAGCGGTGAGATTGGGGGGAGGTGTCAAGCATGGGTATAAATGAAGGTTCTCTCCTGGAACATAAGGGGTCTGAGTGACCCAGAGAAGAGGCGGGTTCTGGGGTCGAGGTTCGTGGAGTGGGGTTGCGATGTTGTCTTTTTGCAAGAAACCAAGTAGGAGTCAATCACAAATGTGGTGTGGCAGTCCTTTGGTGCGGGATCGGTGTCAGATTTCAGTACAATCGGAGCGGTTGGCTCTGCTGGCGGAGTGCTTGTAGCATGGAAGGGTTCGGCTTTCGCTCTATGGCGGAGTTGAGAGGCACTCATGTCCTCACAGTTCTTTTGGAATGCCTTCACTGGGGTACATTGTTTGCTCTCTCCTATGTTTATGGACCGTGTCAGGCATCAGCGTGTCATCAACTGTGGGCAGATCTGAGGGCCGCTAGGGATGCTTTCCGGGGCAACCCTTGGTTGGTGGGAGGGGACTTTAACGTTACGATGCTCTCTACGGATAGGCCGAGATTGAGGGGAGGTCAAGACCCCGGCTTTGAGGACTTCGTGGAGGTGGTAGATTCCTTGGAGCTGGAGGTTATGGATGCATCATGCACAAAATATACCTGGAGAAACGCTGGCTCCATGTCTCGTCTGGATCGGTTTCTGGTATCGCTAGAGCTGTTGGAGATTTTCCCTTTGTCGTTTGTTACTAGAAGACCCAGGACAAGGTCGGATCACACCCCCTTCTGTGGGACTCCAGTGATCTCTCACCCCCACGAGTCTTCATCAGATACGAGAAGGCTTGGCTGCTAGAGGATTCTTTCAGAGACCTAGTGAAGCAGCATTGGTCTTCGGTATCTGTTACTGGATCGGCGGCATCGAGATTTGTTCAGAATCTGGGGTCCTTGCGGGCGCGGCTGTGCGTTTTTAAGAGAGAGTCGAGGGAGTCCCCTCGCGCGGTCAGAGGGGCGGTGGAGAACGAGGTTAACCTGCTGGACTCCCTGGAGGATGACAGACCACTAAGGACGAATTGAGGCAGAGAGCAGAGGCTCAGAGGAAGATACTCGACGAGGACAAGAAGAGAGTCACCGAGTGGAAGCAGAGATCCAGGCACAGGTGGCTCAAGGAGGGTGACGCGAACACTGCCTTCTTTCACAAAGCTGCTAGTGGGAGGCATCGGGGAAACACCATCAGGTCAGTGGTCATTGGTGGGGTAAGAGTGGATGGAAACAGGGAGATGGGGAGAGCGATTGCAGACCATTTTCAGGAGGCCTCCAGGAGAGGTGCAGGCAGGCGTTGGAGGTGGACTGGTTTGGGCGCCACACAATTGTCGGACGCTCATACATCTAGCTTGACTCAGACGGTGACCATGGAGGAGCTGAAGGCGGCAGTGTGGGAGCTCAACGGGGATGGCACTCCGGGGCCGGATGGTTTCCTTGTTTCTTTTACAGAGAGTTCTGGGATTTGGTCGGCAGGGAGGTGCTCGAAGTGGTGGTAGAATGCTGCCGCTGCAATGCAGGTTTTGAGCAAGTAAATAAGGCTCTGGTGGCACTGCTTCCTAAGAGGGAGGGTGCTGAAAGGATTGAAGAATTTCGGCCTATTGCAATCTCCAACGCACGTACTTGATTGTAGCTAAAGTCTTCGCAACTAGATTGAGTAGGGTGCTTGAACACATTATTTCCCCTTTTCAGTCGGCCTTCGTACAGGGGAGGCAAATCATGGAGAGCTTTGTAATGGCGTCTGAGATTATTGTTGATTGGAAGAGGATCGGGAAGAGGGCATTGCTTTGGAAAGTGGATTTTGCAAAGGCTTATGACACGGTGGACAGGAATTTCCTCTGAGCGACAATACATAGGAGAGGCTTTCCGGTGATCTGGATATCATGGATGAAGCGATGCGTGACCACAGCGTGTATGACCGTCCTCGTGAATGGGCGCCCGGAGGGAGGATTCTTCCAATCGCAGAGAGGAGTGAGGCAGGGATGCCCTCTTGCACCCTTGCTATTTGTCACCGCCGCGAACGTTCTTGCTTGTGTGGTAGACTGGGAACAACACAATGGGATCACTAGTGGCTACTCGAGGGATGGGTTGAGAATCCCTCTATTGTAGTACGCTGGTGACACTATTTTCTTCATTGAGGGGCGCCATGGAGAGACTAGTGGCGTGGCAACACTACTCGAGCTTTTTAGTGAGATGTCGGGATTGGTCCAAAATGCCAGTAAGTCCAAGGTTGTTCCGTTCTCTTTAACAGACGATGAGTCACGTCTTTGTGGGCAAGTGCTGGGAACGGCGTGCGCCAGTCTTCCCATTCACTACCTGGGTATTCCTCTGACCACTGGCATATCAAAGTTCGCAGATTGGCTGCCGCTCGTCGAGAAGCTGGAGAGGAGGCTCGCAAGGTGGAAGGCCGCGATCCTCTCTAAGGGAGGGCGCCTGGTGCTCCTGAAGGTAGTGCTCAGCTATACCAGTGTACTTCTCCTCCACGAGATTCATGTCGGCTAGTATTAGGAGGAGGTTAGAAGGGATGATGTGGCGTTTTCTTTGGGGCAAGAGCGGTCAGGGATCCGCTAGCATTCACCTTGTCAGTTGAGAGGATATCAAGCTCCAGAAGTGCGAGGGCGGTCTTGGGATCAAACGGCTGGACGCGCTCAATGAAGCCCTCTTGCTGAAGTGGGTGGGCAGGATCCGGGGAAGCAGTGAGGATCTTTGCACCACTCTTATTCATCGGATTTACACGGTATCCAGGGCTGCACTGGTGGTCAGTAGCCAGGGACTAAGGCCCTCACCTTTTTGGAAGGGCATTTTGGCAGTCATCCCCAACTTTCGGTCTTTGTTCAGGCTGGTACTGGGAAATGGGGCGAACTTTGCTTTCTGAAAGGATGACTGGACGGATGGAGGTGCTTTGTACGAACGCTTCCAGCGTTTGTTTGCTTTGACGGCGGACCCGGAGGTACGTGTTGCCTCCTGGTAGACATAGGGGAATTGAATGTCACTGTTTCATTCTAATTTTTCGGATCAACGCATGGGGGAGTTTATGCAATTGCTTGACTCGCTTAGGGTGGTGAGAGACCCTTCCGAGGAGCGGGATCATTGGGTGTGGCGTGAGAGTACTTTCTCGGTTAAAAAGGCGTATATGGCGATTTGCAGGCCCCCACCCTCTCTTTCAGCAGAATTGGTGAGAGTCTGCGGTTTCTTCTGGGGAATGGGCCTTCCCGAGAGGATTGGATTTTTCTTGTGGTTGTTCAGGAGGAAGAGACTGATGACGCATGACCGTTGTGCAAGGCTACTTGGGATGGTCTCTGACAGATGCCTTCTGTATGGGGTGGGGATTGAGAAGGTGGAACATCTCTTCTTTTCTTGTCAGGGGTCGGCGCCTATTTGAGATGACTCTAAGCTGGGCTGGGTTAGCACGGAGAGCCTTGTATCTTTCTGTGAAAGCTTGTAGCGACCAGGCATCGCCTGAGGAGGGAGCTGCTTCGCCCTGTTGCTGTGGTCTGGGCCATTTGGCTGGCTAGGAATGCTCTTTTGATCTCTGGACAAAGGTTTTATAGGGAGAATGTTTGTATACAGGTGTCAGGATTGTTAAATTTGTGGCTCTACTAGAGCGTCTATGTGTAACTGATATTTTTTAGCTCTTCTTTTTATTAGTAAATCTATGGGGTAAACACCTATGAGTGTTTCCCCCTTGTTTAGCTTCAAAAAAATAAGTACTACTTGAGGTACAAGAAGATGTTGAAGCAGCCACATATGAGTGACTCCCGGAGACCAATGAAGAAGCAATGGGGCTGGCAGGAGGCATAATGTCCCTCAATCGTGCTACAAGTTCATCAAATCTATGATCTGAAGAGGAAGCAGTCAGGGGCTCAATCTGCTCAGCTACTCGGGCAGAAGCAGGAAATCCATGCTCGGAATAGCATGTACCTCTGTATGTCCAGGACGATGGCAGTAAGTATAGGGCTAAGGAATACGACCTCCTCTGCCATGAGGTCCGCGTCCACGAAACTGGGAAGAGCCTCCTCGACCTTGGGAGGCAGCCATCGCTGAAGAAGTCGGACTGGCAGTAGTGGATGGGACAATGATCCTACTGAGCCTATGCAAAGCTTCCTCCATGGGAGGAATAGTGGCATCTTCCAGAATCTGGGAACAAGCAGCCTCATACTCAGGATCAAGGGTTGCTAAGAATACACCAACGATGGTGGCATTCCAATAAGTCTTCTACTGCTCAGGAGTAAATGTGAGGGGCATGAAGCTGTGGAGCTTCTCGAACATCCCACGCAAGGATGTATGTAACGAATGAATGGGTCATTTATTATGCTTGATAGTGAAAATATCGTGCTGGAGTTGCAGAATATGTCTCATTCCTCGCCTATGAATAAGTAGTTGCGAAGATATCCCGCATCGCCTTAGCGGTGGGCTGATGTAACTCATCATCGGCAATCTCTATCGCCAATATACCTGAAAGCCAAACCTTGGCATATGCACCATCCGCCTCCCACGAGGCGTTAACCCCAGTTTTCTCTGTCGGCTCCTCCTTGGTAAGAATATGTTTCTTACCCGTAGAGTTCATAAGGCTAATGAACTGCATAGCCCAGAGTTCATAGTTCGTCACGTCCATCTTGACAATCGGCGTTGGACCTCTGAAAGCGCCTGTGGCGGGAACGTCAGCTTTGTTTTCTAACATATTATCGGATGAAAAATTAGGGTTTTGTAGACCAAGAACAATTAATGTTCTACATAGACATATGAGGATTTGAATGCATATGTAGACTTATGCAATCAAATCCATCTATCCGCAATGGAAGCCGATGCACCGACAGAAGGGCTCGGAGCCCGCTACTTGTCGTCGACGATGGCTAGCCGCGGCGGCAAGGGCTAGTGGAGAACCGATGACGGCCCTCGAGCTCAAGCTCGAGAGAGAGAGAGAGAGAGGATGGCGGCGACACCCAGAGTAGAGAGAGAGGGTGGCGACGACGTCCGAGGTAAAGAGAGAGAGAGTGGCAACGACGGCAGTACCCGAGGAGGGAGAGAGGGGGGCGACGGGCGGGTTAGGGTAGCGTTAGGGTACGAGAGCTCCGACCTAGGACCATCGCCCTGATACCATGTTAGAAAAAAGAGTGAATCGCAGTTTATTCCTTGAACCATAGGCTCTCTTATATAGATGAGAGACCTATGGGTAAACTGCATATGATAGACAAGAGAACATAAAAATATGAAAACAATACAAAGACATAAATATAACTCTACAATTATCAGTACCCAGAGTCAGTGTTGCAGTACGAGCAATGACAAGGAAGGGAAATATGTGTATATCCACTATTTGATTCTTTGTTTTGATCAACTTTTGGTAATGTGGAGAGAAAAAATGAATTGCTTATTCATGAGGCCTTAGGGTTCTCTTATATAGAGAGGAGAAGCCATACTGAGAAAATTGCATAATAGTGACAGAAAGAACAGGAAATACATGAAATATGAAAAAAATACAAATAACTCTCAACTCTCCCTCAAGATGGAGCACATATGTCAATTATGCTCAGCTTGGAACAACACCTCTGAAATGGCCCTCTGGCTAGAACCTTGGTGAACACATCTGTTGTCTATTCCCCTAAGTTGATGTCAGAAGTAGAGATGAAGCTCTTCTGAATTATGTCACGTGTATAATGACAATCTACTTCAATATGCTCGGTCCTCTCATGGAAGGTAGGATTGTTGGCAATAAAAAGAGCAACCTGGTTGTTGCATTGTAGATGCATTTGGAGTGGTGCTTCAATAGCTAGATCAATCAGAACTGATCTGACCCACATCATCTTTGTGCTACCATATGCCATGGCTCTGTACTCTGACTTTGCACTAGACCTGGCAGTCATGGTTGCTTCTTGCTCTTCCATGAAGCAAGGAGCTCCCTATAAACACCGCAAAGCCTGAGGCAGATTTCCTGTCCTTGGAGCATCTTGCATAGTTTGCATCTTCACATGACGTGATAGCAAGGGATGCCCCTTTGCTAAAGAGAAATCCAATACCTGGAGAGGACTTCAAATACCTCAGAATTCATGTGAACCACATCCATTTGTGCATGTCTCGGCTACTCCATAAACTGGCTAACTTTGCTTATGACAAAGGAGATATCGGGTCTAATGACGGTTACACAGAGGAGCTTCCCAACGAGCACCATGTATCTCCTCTTGTTTACCTCCTCTGTATTATCATCATATAACTTCATACTGGGGTCAATGAAAATAGTGGCAAGTCTGCAATCTGCCATGTCCCTTTCTTCGAGGAGATCAACAATGTACTTCCTCTAGATCATCACAAGACCCATTGTTCCTGGCGAACTCAAGCCTTAAGAAGTATCATAAATCATCGAGGTCCTTGGTGACAAATTGTTGTCTAAGGAATTCCTTAGTCGTCCTAATACTCTACAGATCATCTCCTGTAATAATGATATTGTCAACATAAACCAGCATAACAAAGATACCTTTCTGAGTATGCAGTCGATCTCTTTAAGCCATGTCGCTCTATCAAGTCCGAGAGATTCTAGAACCATGCTCTAGAATTCTGCTTAAGGCTAGAAGTAGCCTTATGAAGTCTACAAACCTTCATACACTCCCCCTCAACATTGAACCCAGGTGATTGCTGCATGTAGACTTTCTCATGCAGATCACCATATAGAAATGCATTCTTCGCATCAAGCTAAGACAACGACTAGTCTCGTTTCATTGCAACTGAAAGGAGGATCCGAAGAGTGGAATGTCACGCCATAGGGGAGAATGTATCCTGATAGTCCACCCAATAAGTTTGGGTAAACCCATAAGCCACATGTCAGCCTTATAGCGATCCACGCTACCGACTGCATAGTGCTTCATTGTAAGCACGCATTTGCAACCAACTACAGAATCCCTTGTAGGGGCAGTGACCAAGCTCCACGTGTCACACGACTATAACGTGTCCATCTCCTTCATAGCAGGACGCCACTGATTGTGTCGCATGGTCTCTTGATATGTCCGTGAAATCTCGACAACTGATAGACCCACAACAAACCTCATGAAGTTCTCTGAGAGACGTCTCAAGGAAACATGAGTAGCGAAAGGATGTGTGGAACGCATACGCTTCCGCTTCCTTAAAGCAATGGGCACATCGAGATCATTTCTACCATTTGTGGCATGTAAAGTAGCCTTTTGAGAAGACACGTACCAATCCTGTCAAATAGCCTGCTATATAGATAAGTTACCAGTGTCATTAATAGAAATAAAGTGCTTAGAACATACCTGGGGCATGTTGGATAACGGAATGTCCATGAGCAAGGGGGACAGTAGGTGGCTTGCGAATTTAAAATGTAACAAACCCTAAGCCAAAATACTAGGAGGCAGAGGAGGAACCACCGTGGGAGAAGATGGTGGAGGTGGTGGAACTGGTAGAGCTAGTGCACGAGGTGGAGGTGGAGGTGGTGTAGGGGGAAACACAATTGAAGGTGGTGGTGGCATGGGGGAGGAAGCATGTAGACCTCCTTTCCAGAGTCAGATGGAGTCAACATGTCATCTGTAGGAGAAAAATGCATGACAGACTTAAAGAAGGTGACGTCGACAATGATGCAGTACTTTCATTGAATAGGATCTAACACCGGTACCCCTTCTAGGTTGTGGAGTAGCCCACGAAAATAACCTGAGGTCATATGACGAACAAAGACCACAGAGACAAAGACACTAGTTGTAAGGGAGAAAAGCCCCTTCTCAGGAAATGCAATCGAGAAAGGGATATTCTCTGCTAACAAAGAGGACATCATAAGATTCACCAAGTAATAAGCAATGAGAATCGCATCGCCTAGTAAGAGCTGGGAGCACATCTCTGAATTGGAGAGTCGTGGTCACATCAAGTAAATGACAGTGTTTGCATTCAACAGCACAGTTCTGCCGAAAAGTGTACCAAGGGACCTGAAGAACTGAGAAAGATGTTTAGTATAGAACTCCAAGGCATTTTCGAATCAAACATATTTGACAGTAGCAGAAAAAAATGTTCTTTATTTCATAAATAAAAGATATAATAACAAACCCAATCTCAAACTTGTTTTTAAAAACAAAAACCCAGGATAGTATAGATTAATCATCAACTGCTACAAAAGAGAACATATACCCTTGATGGTTGAGAACACAATTGGGGTCCCAAATGTCGATATAAACCAACTCAAATAAGTTATTGCTACAACTCTGACAAGAAGAATAAGTAGATCGATGATGCTTCTCAAGTTTGCAAGCCTCCCACTGAAAGGTGGACCGAGAAGATATATGTGGAATGACATAACACAACTTCTGCAGAGGAAGGTGACCAAATCGAAAATGCCACATGTACGGAGAGATTGATCCAGTAGGAATGGACGAGGAACCAAGATATGGAGACCGGACTTGTCTGTAGAGACCCCATTGCTCACGACCACATCCAATCACCATGCATGTGATAATGTTCTAAAAACAAGAGAAGATGGGTCAAATATGACACGACAATATAAATCCTTGGTGATTTGACTAATAGATAATAAATTCATCGAAAAATCAAGTGCATGAAACACATTTTATAGATGTATAGATGTCATCAAACAGATCTTCCACTATCTTGTAATGGGGAAATGAGTCCCATCTGCAATGACAACTGATCGTCTTGGAGGAAGTGTATGTATGATGTAAACTGGGCTCTGTCTCCATATAAATGGTGAGAGGCACCAGAATCCATGATCCACTATGTCATGTATGGCATGTAACAACTGGTAATGGCGTAGGCAGTACCTGATGTACTAGCGAAAGCTAGGGCAATGATGTCAGACGAGCTTGATAGAGCACTAGTGGATCCAGTAGCTGGAGGCATGATCTCCCTCGAATGGGAGACAACCTATTCAACAGCACTGATCGAAATAGAAAAACCATGCTTCGAATAACATGTATCCTCAGAATGACTAGAGCGGTGACAGTAGGCGCATGACTGACAAGGGAGAGCACCTCACCTGCTACAAGCACTGCAACCTCTGAACTGAGAAGCTCCCCCTCTGCCGTGAGATGGAGCCATGAGATGCGGTCATGGTTGAGGAGGTCTAAGAAGCAGTGGAAGAAGAAACTTTGATCTTGTTGAGTCTGCGGTATGATTCCTCTACAGGAGGTATGGTAGCATTCACAAGTAATTGTGATCATACAACATCATACTCAAGATCAAGGGATGTTAAGAAGACTCCAACCATAATGGCGTTCATGTACGCCTTCTGCTACTCTAGTGTCGATGCAAGAGGCATGAAGCTCTGTAGCTTCTTGAACATGCCTTGAAGAGATGTTCTGAAGTATGAAAATGACGACCATTCTGCTTGACCGTGAAGATGTCACGCTGGAGCAACAGAATCTTCATCTCATTCCTTACCTGAGTAGGTGGCAGCAAGGATGTCCCGCATTGCCTTAGCAGTGGGATGATTCATGATGTTATTGGCTATCTCCATAACCAAAGTACCAAATAGCCATACATGCAGGTACGCGTCATCTGCCTCCCAAAGAGGTATTATCCCCAGTCTTGTCGCTCGGTTCCTCTTGTAACAGAATATACTTCTTCCCATTGGATTGCATATGCCTCACGAACTGCATGGACCATAAGTCGTAGTTGGACACATCCATCTTGACAATGGGAGTTGGACCTCTGACGACACCCGAAGATGCGATGTCAGCCTTGTTCTCTGACATGATGCCAAAGACGAAGATTAGGATTGTAGAGCGGATGAATTGTGTCCACACAAACATCTAGGGAATTGATCGGTGTGTGCAAACTCATACCACAACCGTTCCTACCAACCAAGATCGTGAGCTAGGGCATGCAGATGTAACGAGAGTCTGATTTCAAGGAATCATTCCCAACATCGGGCCATTTGGAGACCCTTTTGTGGAGTAACGACCCAAAATCAGGTCACCGGAGACCATGCGGGGTTGCGAGGATGCAAACAAGTGGCTCACGGGAAGAGGTGACGATGCTAGTTACACGTGCAACCGTTAGGGTGATCTCTGGTGGCGACCCTAGATGGTTGGCAACAGCATTGGGTGGCCTACAGTGGCTCTAGGGCAACTCCATGATGGGTTGCGATGTCGAGGATGCTTGCCGCGTGAATGGAGTGGCTCTCGCGCAGCCTGAAACAACCCTACGAGGGTTGTAACGACGCTAGATGGCGCCCAATGGCGGCAGCATGCGCAGGTTGTGATGCACATGAGCGATCGAGGCAGACAGGTAGAGAGAGGGGGATTTAGGGCACATGCTTCGGTCTAGGACCATCTTTCTAATACCATGTTGAGAGAAATAATGAATTTCTTATTCATGAGGTCTCAGGGTTCTCTTATGTAGAGAGGACAAACCCTGTTAGGCAAATTACATAATATAGATGGAAAGAAAAGGACATACATGAAATATGAAAAGATACAAATAACTCTCAACAAGCAAAAATTTACTTTGTTATAAATTTAAATGCATCTCCTTGTTTTTAGGAAAAATGAGAATACTTTATTATGTTTTCCATGGCTTTCTTTTTATAGAGAGGAAATCGTAAAAATAAAAGGATGATGTCATGTTGGGCTACACATAGAAAAGGAAATAGATGTTATTATAAAAGTCTACACAACAACAACAAAACCTTTGCCTACATTAAATAGGGTCAGCTACATGGATTCTTTGCCTCCATTCAAATCTATCTTGGGCCATTCTAGGGACTAGATCTCAGATAGTCTCATTCCAACACTTCTTAGGCCTTCCTCGCCCTCTCTTATCCGGCTCAACATCCCTAATATTGCATCTTCAAACTGGTGTATTAGTCGGCCTCCTTTGCAAATGGCCAAATCATCTTACTCGGTTTTCCCTCATCTTATCCTCTATTAGAGCTACACCAACTTTCCTTTTGATAGCATCATTCTAAATCCGGTCTTTTTGTGTATGATCACGCATCCACCTTAGCATTTTCATTTCTATTTACTGTCATTCTCCGCACATGTCTATGGATTTTTTTAGAAGAAAGAGGGTACGGTCCCAAGATTGGAACCTACCACGGATTTATTGAACTAGTTCAAAAGATAGAGTACATGATTTTACATATTACAAATTAGACCACATGGACATGAGTGCCCTGTAGTGCCCCATCACATTAACACACTGAAAGGGGCATCTCCGAAAGATCTTCTCATTCCTAGCACACCAAATAGCACAAAGCAGAGAGAACACCCCAACCACGTCCTCCTGGGAGCTCCCACACACCGTTCTAAGAGAGCTCCAGTACGATGTGTCGTCCACGGGCTGAAGCCACGGAATAGTCGCCCCCTCCCATACCGCCACCGAAGTCGTGCAACCGAAAAAACGATGGTTGAGATCCTCGTGATGATCTACATGTCTATGGTTCACAAGCCAATATTCAGATTCATAGAGCATAGCTAGTCGCATGGCTGCTTTTTAATACTTTCCTTTAATTTTCCAAGGAATTTTCTTACCACATAGAACAGTAGAGGCTCCTCTCACTTTAGCTAACATGTATTATTATAAAAGTCTAATTCTTAAAAAAATATTACCAAAGATATGTCCTAAGTATTGATATTAGACAAATTTCATTCATTGTTTCTCGGTTACTTAGAAACCAGCATTCAACAAGGTATTATGTATGTGATATGTGCGATATAATGTGTATTAATGTGCTAAATACACATCCCTCTTGCTTATCAGACTATATTTATACATTATGTCTTATTTTAAGAATTAGGATGATCTTAATCTGTGAGAAAACAATCTTTTCAGTCATTTCCAAGAATTCTATTAGTGCCTGCAATATATCACGATATATCTCTTTCCATATTGACTGATACGAGATCAATATCGATATCTCAAACACTGAGCACGAGTATGGTTCCCCACTGGAACCCATCGCCTTGCCTTTTGCCTTTCTTGTTGCCCGCGTGATATTCTTCATGCACTATATCAGCACCTTAGCTTACATGGGATCTAGATGTTGGTGGAACCCAAGTGGCTCCTTCCGCGATCATGGAAGCCCTATACATTGCCTGAATGTTGCTAGTGGTGCTACTTCTCATTGATGGTTCCACTCTCCTCGGTGGGCATTCTTGCTAGAGGAGCATGCAAGGTGATTAATCATGGAATTGTAGATTGAATTAAACACGATCCTCCTAGAGACAATAAGGATCTGTATTGGAAAATGAAACTTGGAAGCTCCAAGGTGATTCACACCTGGGATTCTGATACTTGGAGTTGTTCGATCTAATGGTAGCAAAGTTGGTACTATAAGCATTGCACTAATACTCGACTAGTGATTGTGTGATATATTTTAATTCTTTTCAATGAAATCGAGATTCTAAGGTCATGTATTAGACCTCACTCAAACCCAACTTTCTCACAACTAATGATGCGGACTAAACGCACATGTCCATGCTATATTCGATGGACCGTTCCAAACAATTCAATTATCCAATTGACCTAACCCTTCACTATTCTTAACACTCCCTTTCATGATGGAGAATACAATGCTTATCTTCGACAAGTTAAAAACTCACTTATTTACACATGTAATAATACATGACGATAAAACGACCCCAAAAGAATGCTTGTCTATTTGGTAATGACGACAATTATGCAACTGTATTATGTTGGTGAGCTGGAGAAAATCAAGAGCTAGAGTTTGAAATGATGCTCAATCGAACAACTGCGCAGAAGTCAAGCTCCCCTTCTCAATACCTAAGTCAATTGGAGTTAGAACTGTTGCAACGAGTCTCCCTCAGGAGATATCTGGCCTAAAATGTCTCCTATGCAAAAGATGGTTCTATATACTTCAAGGACGGAAAGACGAGAATTCCTATAAATGGATCTTAAAAAACGAGGCTCTCGTAGGGACCTAGAAATTAGCATCTCCTATATGGTAACCTGGAGAATGAATCTCTTTATATATGAGCCTCTGGAAAGGTTTTCTCTCGTAGGAAATATCAAATGGATCTCATAGTGAGGGCTGTAAAAAACGGGGATGGACATGAGTATTGTCCCTTTTACATTGCAAACATGAAATACATCTCTTCTAAAAGGATACCAACGAGTTTTACTGTGGTGAACTCATTAACAGTAGTGCTAAACTTTATTCTTTCACTCCCCATTTCTTCTATACTTGTTAGAATCTTGAGGTATATGACCAAATTGGAGAAGATTGAGGGGGAAATATCTCTTTCTTTTGATTTCTTTTTTCATTATGTTTTGTCGTTTTTTTTCTTTTAATCTCTTTTTTGTAATGATCTTTTATATCTCTCGCTGTTTTTTATCATTATCTCATTTTTTATAACTCCGGGGAATTTGGGTCCACAAAATGAAGAAAAAAGCCACCAGGCTTAAAACCCACAAAACAAGAGAATTTCCATACCATCCCATGTTTCTTTAGCGATGACAATAAGCTTCCTCCATAGAGCCCATAGTCATTACCTTCCACCTATATCATTGCCCACATGTCCATGTGACCATAGATGTTGATGGAACCCAATGGCTCTTTACTCCATAGTTAAAACTAGGGCCACAATTGATGGTAGTTTCACTTCTTCTCATCGGTCGTGACGGGGATTCTTGCTGGAGAAGAATGCCAGGTGATTAATTTTAGAAATCTGGGTCCGAAAAGGCCCATTCTTTCTAAAGGTAACGAGCCCAAGATTGAGCAATGAAGCTTGTATGCATTGAGGCAACCCACGTTGAGGATTCCGATTGCTGGAGCTATCCGATCTAAGGGTGGCAACACCGGTGTTATATGTGATGTCATGAAGTACACACAGAGCAGTACGCGATTTTTATTGGTGCATGGCCATCGAAGAAGGCATGGGACAGTCGAAGTTGTGGAGTAAAAGCAGGGTATGCATGCTTGATGATGTATGTACGTGAGTGGTCATGAGACTACAACTGTAAGTCACGAAAGACTTCCCTTAATTTGTTGATGACTACGAACAGTTGCTGCACAAAGCGTTTGGAAAGCATAGGTTCCTTTGGCACAAGACGAGGTGTTTGTTGGCGCTTGGTGAAACATTGGTAAAGTTATATAAACAGGTATTGGAATACAAGGGTTGCTAAAAGATGGGCAGATGATGTGGCATCATCTGCCGAAGATAGGATTTGCAAGAGAACGAAAGAGACATGTGAAACAAAGAGTTGTCATAGAATACGAAGAATTACCATGGAATAAAAAGAGTGCCATGTCATTTGTCATTGTGTGTCAATGTAATAGTGATAGTGTTGTTGGTATAAATAATGCGGAAGCAAATTCAAATAAAGAAATATGAATGGTGAAGAATACATAGATTTACCTCGAACCCTACTTCACAAGGAGCGGGATTAAACCACGCTAGGAGACCTCTAGGGCCGAATATTCTATTGTAATCTCTCAATAAATACAGGGGATGTGGGGCTTCTTATGTAGCCCCGCAGACAAACCAGAGTCCCACTTATAGATGATGTGGGACTAAACAAGAAAACATGGTAATTGGATATTACAGAGATTTTATTACCCATTTCTTAGGGTTTTTATCACTTGTGCCCCTCCGAGATATCGCAATATCAGTTATGCCCCTATCTTTTTGGTAATATCAGTTGTACCCCTCACTTCTTGTCGTTTTATCAGTTGTGCCCCTTGGATTAGTTGCCGTCAATCCACAGTGCAAACGGACGTTAACTTTGAGGACATAAGCGAAATAAATTTTAAAAAAAGGTTTAGTGGTCATTTTGACACCCTCTTCCTCATCCTCTTCTTCTTCCCCCCTCTTCCCCCATCCTCTTCCTCCTCCTCCAACCTCTCCATCCTCCCTCTCCACCCGGAACTCCTCCCCCACCCCCAGCCTGCCCTCTTCCTCCGCTCCAGCAGCTCCTAACACACATGCGTATGGCGTGCTTCTTCCCACAAACGACCGAGACCCACACGTGGGACTCGTGCATCGGCGAAACGATGAGAACCGGCCGCGCCCAGGTCGCCACCCGCCCGGTCCTCCGCGCCCAGGTCGCCCCCTCCCCCTATCCCGCACCGCGCCGCCCCCTGCTCCCCCTCCCCCTTGCCCCGCACCGCGCCCTCCCCCTGCCCCACACGCACCGCCCCTGCTCCCCCTTCCCCCTGCCCTGCACCGCCCCCTCCCCCTGCCCCGCACGCATCGCCCCTGCTCCCCCTCCCCCTGCCCCGCACCGCCCCCTCCCTCTGCCCCGACGCACCGCCCCTGCTCCCCCTCCCCTCTGCCCCGCACCGCCCCCTCCCCCTGCACCGCACGCACCTCCCCCTGCTCCCCTCCCCCTGCCTTGCACCGCGCCGCCCAGGTCGCCCCCTCCCCCTGCACCGCACCACGCCGCCCAGGTCGCCCCCCTCCCCCTGCCTCGCATCGCGCCGCCCAGGTCGCCCCCCTCCCCCTGCCCCGCACTGCGCTGCCTAGGTCACCCCCCTCCCCCTGCACCGCACCGCGCCGCCCAGGTCGCCCCCCTGCCCCTGCACCGCCCCCTCCCCCTGCCCCGCACCGCGCCACCCCCTGCTCCCCCTCAATAACGTTGTGAAGCCGACCTCCCGCAGCCACGCACCTCCCCCAGCCCGCGTCGCCCGCGCTCTAGCCCGCACCTCCTCTCAGCCTCGCACCTCCTCCCCAACCCTCCTCATTTGATTTTATTCTGACCATAATACCCCTCTTAACCACACCATGATTTGAGTAAACTATGGTTATTTTAATTTTTTGACGGACAATCTGACGGAAGGGTACAAGTGATAACGGAGAAAGAAGTGAGGGGCACAACTGATATTACCAAAAAGATAGGGGCATAACTGATATTGCGATATCTCGGAGGGGCACAGATGATAAAAACCCTTTATTATATACTCCAACACTTCCCCTCAAGTTGGAGCTGAGAAAGCTGTAGCTTGTAATGAAAGAAAGTATACGCAACGCATCTTCACTCGATACATCTTGGGAGAGAAGGGAGGATATCCACTCGGAGTAGTCGCTGCTGAGAGAAGACCCACACGAGGATGGGCATGTGACGATTGGGACGTGCCTGGAGTAGAGTCGCTGCGACAATTAGGACATGCCTATAGTAGAGTCGCTCTAGGAGGAACACAACGTAGAGAGTAGTCGCACTGGGAGGGACGTGCTGAAGTAGTTAATACTCGAGAAAATGGTTGGTATGCAATGGTAGTCTGGAGTGTTGGTCTTTATGTTGTAGACGAGCAGTAGAAGTTTGAGGCGATCCCAGTAGAGAAGCACTTCTGGAGTAGTTATTATAAAATTGTAAAACACCAAAAGTAGAGTTGTCGTCTCTCATACTCAAATATCTAAAGTTGGGCCTCTCATATACATGAACCATGAGAATGTCCTCTGCCATATCTTATGGGGACCTGGAGTCGGTTCTCTTATATAGAGAAGCTCAAGATGAGATTGCCTTATGAGGAGCCAGGAACAGAAAACGATGGATGTGATTGAAATCATGTAGATACATCTCAATTAGAAGAATATACATTGCTTTCAGTCCTTTCTCCCCATACTTTTCAAAATAAAGACATAAAAAACTAAGTTGGGAGAAAACAACATCGAACATGCATTTTTCTGGCTTTTTCTTTTTGTAAGTTGTCCCCTTTTTAGTAAGGCATATTCTTTCTCGCCTTTCTTTGTTTTTTTTATTTTTTGAGTACAATGTAATGGATCCACTTAAATGGTCTGGACTATGGTTCAAATCCCTCCTTGTGGGGGTTGCGTTAGGTAGTCCACAAGCAGCGTAAAAATTAGTCGAATATTTCAACATGGATTTGAGCAAGAATCCATGTAGCAGACTCTACTTATAGTGGGAGAAGGCTTTGCCAATGCAAAAGGCACATTGGGTCTGGAATGACAATAGTGCATATTCTTAGTCACTTCACCATCCGAAGTTTCTTGGAAACGCACGCGGGGTGTTGTAGGGATCCCTGGAGTCGTGATGAGTGTAGCCACATGGGCGACCAATTGCCGATCTATTACATACTCTAATAAGTGTCATTTAAGCATTCATGGACACTTATATTATAAGTAGCAGTATGGCTTATTCTCACACCATCCAACCACGAATTATCTTTTCTCTTCTTAGTAAGAGGAGAAGAAGCTTTCTTTTAACCTATTACATATAATTGTGGTTGTGTTTTGATCATGGATGTGTAAGCAAGCTGAGTGCAAGAAGAGTATATCAACCATTCTATTGGGGTTGAAGATGGTCATTTTTCAATGAGCTAACGATGCATGGGAGGACCCCCAACCATTTTAATAGGGATTTTCACTTTGTGAAACTTAGCATTGGAACATGTTATTCTTTGGTTTATGGATTTGTTACGAGTCAATATATAAGATCCAAATACAAGTAATCTTTAAAGAAGATTCATATAAAGATCTAACCCAAGTGGGACCTTTTTCATGGAATAGGGTTTGTAGAAACGGTCATTTTGGCCATCATGACCTACGTATATCTTAATGTTATTACTAAAGATGGATGCTTTTTTACATATTATTAAGTTAAGTCGATTTTAGGGATTGCTTTTGAGGTTCATTATCGTTCAATTACCTTTTCTTTTGAAGTTCATCTTCATGTGTTTGTTAAATATCGTGCAGTGTGTGCCAAAAAATCATGTTGTGAAATGACGAGTCAGATTATGGATATAATTGTTGTGGAGAAGAGAGACAGAATGGGATATCTATTCCATAGGGCTAGGATCTCTTATATAGAGAGAAAACCCTAGAGAGTACAAGAGGAAAAATACATAAATACCCCTGAGGATTACGGAACCCGAAGGGTTCAAGGGTTACGGACCCGAAGGTCAAGGGGTACGGAACCCGAAAGGTTACAAAAGTAATATAATAATTCCAACAATCCCCCTCATGTTGGAGCATATCTGTCGATTATGTCAAACTTGGATACTATGTACATTAGATGTTTCCTTGGAAGAGCCTTTGTGAGGATGTCTGCAAGTTGAAGTTCAGTGGAGATGTGTGGAGTGCTGATTCGTCCTTCTCGTACTGTATCACGAATAAAATGGCAATCAACTTCAATGTGTTTTGTCCGCTCATGAAAAACTGGATTGGTGGCGATATATGTGGCAGACTTGTTGTCGCGGTATAAGGGTACAGGAGTGGCGCCTGACATGCCAAGTTCTGTTAGGAAAGAAACAAGCCATGTGATCTCACATGTGGCCTGAGCCATTGCCCTGTATTCTGCTTCCGCACTAGACCTGAAAACACTGTCTGCTTCTTGCTTCGCCAAGTGATAAGGTTATCCCCAACAAACATGGTGTATCCAGTAGTGGATCGACGGTCCTCAGGAGAGCTAGCATAGTCAGAATCTGTATAGGCGGAGATATTAGTGTGTCCATTCACCCCATAGAAAGTCCACGTCCGGGAGATTCCTTCAAATATCGAAGGATCAAAAGAACATCCTGCCAGTGACTGTAAAGAGACTTCTCCGTATATTGATTGGCTCTGCTCACAGCATATGATATGTCTGGCCTAGTAACACTGAGATAGAGTAATTTTCCCACTAAGCTTATGTATCGTGTTGCATCCTCAAATGCTGGATCAGTAGATGCTGAATATTTCTAACTTCTGCAGGGATGCCAGATGGCTTGCATCCAAGAAGTCCTGCCTTAGTCAGAATATCGAGGCAATTACTTTCTCTGTGAAAGATGGAGCCCCTCTGTAGTGTGTATTACTTCGATGCCAAGAAAATAACGAAGTTAGCCGAGATCTTTCATGACAAAGGTCGTCTGAAGGAAGGCCTTGGTCTCCTGAATACCATCTACATCATCTCCTGTGATAACCATACCATCAACATAGATAGCAAGGATGATCGTAAGAAAGACAGAGTAGTCAGATGTTGTCCTCTAAAACCAAGTGTGTTGATCTCCGTAGTGAGCCTGTCAAACCATGCCCTTGGGCTCTGCTTCAGGCCATAAATGGCCTTGCGTAGTCGACATACATGCTCCCCCTCGACTACATACCCCGGCGGTTGCATCATGTAGACCTCCTCCTCAAGATCACCATAAAGAAACGTTCTTCACATCAAGTTGATAAATGGGCCAAGCCTTGGTTGGCAGCAACAGAGAGAATGGTACGTATCGACCCTATTCTGGCAACATGCGAGAAGGTCTCAAAATAATCAACTCCAAAGTTTGTGTGAAACCTTTGGCAACAAGTCTGGCTTTCAACCTGCCAATAGAACCATCAAGCGACTGTTTGGTCGTGAAAACCCATCGATAAGCCACAGGGCAAACTCCCAGGGGGCACGGCACAAAATCCCGCGTACCCCGGGAGGTAAGTGCGTTTATCTCCTCATCCATGGCCCATCGCCAACCTTGATCTTGCATTGCACTGAAATGATCTTTTGGAATGGTAATAGCATTAAGAGCATCTGCAAATCTCAAGTCACAGCTAGACAAACCATCTGTAGAAGTAAAATGTGACATGGGGTGATATGTACATTCCTTTTTTGCTTCGTAGAGCTATAGGAAGCTCCCCGGTACATCCGGAACAGCAGTGGTGGGAGCACTCGAAGTGGTCATATCATCCTGCATAAAAGGGACAGGCAAAGGTACAGACACTGGTGTAGAAGGTATAGAGGTACGCTGGTGAGTATAGACGATTGGTGGAGGAGGGAGGTCCAGAGGAATGTCACATACAGTCTGTGTGAAATAACTTGTTTGCTCAAAGAAGGTGACATCAGCAGATACATAGTATCGACGTCCAACAGGACATAGCAGCAATAGCCTTTCTGGGTACGTGAGTACCCAAGAAAGACGCAATTGATGGCACGAGAGGATAATTTGTCAGCTGCATGGAAAGTTATGGACAAAGGCAATACAACCAAAAATTCGCAGAGGTATAGGAAAAGGAGACTCGGTAGGATAAAGTAAGGAAAATGGAGTTGCCCCTTTGAGAACTGATGAAGGAACACGATTGATGAGATACACTGCAGTAAGGATAGCATCTCCCCAGTATTGTTTAGGAACACTCATTTGACTAAGAAGAGATCTAGTAACATTTAGCAAGTGTCGGAGTTTCCTCTCAGCTATACCATTCTGTTGTGAGGTATATGGACAAGATGTTTGGTGAACAGTTCCCTAGGGATGCAAAGAAAGGGGTCAAGTCATGTTGAGTTAACTCAAGAGCATTGTCGGTACGAATGATCTTACCACTACTAGAAAAGTAAGTTTTACATTTTGAAAGAAATTTCTGACAATTTGATTAATCTCCGAATGCTCCTTTATTAGATAGACCCAAGAAGATCGACTATAATCATCAACAAAAACTATAAAGTAGCGATGGCCACTTAATGTGCGGATCGGACAAGGTCCCCAAACATCACAGTGAACAAGATGAAAAGCAGCAGTACTACGAGACTCAGTACGAACAGGAACAAGTTCGGTGGTGTTTTCTGAACTCACATGCCTCGCACTGAAAGGGCTTCAGAGCAAAGAGTTCAGGAAACATCATGGAGATGGCCTTGGCAGAGGGATATCCAAGGCGCACATGCCATAGGAGTGGATCTTCGGAGATAGATGCAGCACCAACAAAATTGGAGTCTGAAGGTATGTCAAGGTAATATAGACCGTTATTCTCATGGGCCCCACCAAAAATCTGCCTCGTCCGAATGTCCTGAAAATAACAACAAGACTCATCAAATATCACACGACAATGAAGCTCAACACAAAGCTTGTGAACTGACAACAAGCTAAGAGGAAAATCAGGAGCACAGTGAACCCCCGAAAGTCGGAGCTTGGAAGAGAATTCCATAGTTCCGACGAAAGTAATCTGTGATTGAGTCCCATTAACGACTCGAACTGACTTCACAGAGGTAGATGGCATAGAAGAGGTGAGCAAACTACCTTCTCCAGTGAGATGAGTAGAGGCGCCGGAATCAATAATCCAAGATGGAGTAGGAGTGATAGCAGAGTTGGCTATTGTACCTCAGAGCAGCAGTTGTAATGTTACTAGTGGTGATAGGCCCTGGAGTCTGAAGGATCTGCATTAGGCGGAAGTAATCTGCATCATTAAGATGAACAGTCTTGCCACTGGAGGTAGGCGATGCTTCTTCCACATCATAGGCATCCTCATAAGCATTATTGGCGTGATAAGAAGGTACGCCAAACTTCTGCCAGCATCGTTCAGTCGGGTGGTTCCACCTACCACAGTGAGTGCATGGGGCAGTAGAGTCTCGCCCACGACCACGACCAAAGTCACGGCCTCGTCCAGATTCCCGTCCACGACCACGACTTGGATCGCGACCGCGTCCTCCTCGCAAGCCGTATCTGCCTCCTCGCCCAGATGAGATGATGTGTGCAAAGTTCTCCGTTGAAGGTAAGACATGAGGTCGGGCAACGGATGTCTCGAGCTCCTCAAGTCGGCCAAAGATGGCCTTCATTGTTGGCAGTTTGTCGGATATAAGAAATTGCTCCTTCGTTGTGTGGTACCTAGAATGCAGACCATCAAGGAAGCGGTATACCTGCCAGTCAGAACGCTCTTGTATCTGTTTGGTGCAACATGAGGGCTGGAATATTGCAAGATCCTCATACATACTGGATAGATGCCTGTTGTACTCGATGAGGGTGGAATCACCCTGAGATGCCGACCAGATTCGCCTGTAAATATCTGCAAGGCGTGACTTCATCTTCTTCTGGGAGAATGTTTGCTCGAGATCCTCTCACATTTCCTTGGCCGTATTTTTGTAAAGAAGATTTGAGGCAATATGAGCCTCAACATTGTTGGTCATCCAGTTGATAACCAAATAGTTGTCAGTCTGCCAGTTGTCGTACTCTTTGTCCTTTTCATCTAAAGGATCTTTAGTCAAAATGTAGAGTTTCCTCTGACCACCAATGAACACCATAAAAGATCGAGACCAGAGCACGTAATTTTTTGTGCCCTTGAGTTTGATAGTAGTGCCTTGTGCCATAATATTCGTGACCAAGGGCTTTGTCTCGGTAGAAGAAGGTGCCATGGTGGTCTTAAAATAGAAAGACGATCCTGTGATCAACTAAGGATGCATATAAGAGCTAAAAAATGCCCTAAAACTCACGTTTTCCCTTGAAGAAGGGCTGAAAACCCCCAATGGACAGCATATCTGGACTCTTTGGAGGGTTGTTGTGGGGCTAACAACCTTCGTAGGAGGTCCTGAAAGCGTAGGGTAGCGCTAGCGGGAGGGCTGTTGCACTGGAGGCGATTGGAGGGCCTTGTGCGGGGCCCTAATTCAGGGAAGAGGGCCTGCGCATGCTTTTACGAGGTTTGAAGGTGGCGGTGGGGATTTCAGGTTAGAACCCCGGTCTAGGACCGTTGCTCTGATACCATGTGGAGAAGAGAGACAGAATGGGATATCTATTCCATAGGACTAGGGTCTCTTATATAGAGAGAAAACCCTAGAGAGTACAAGAGGAAAATACATAAATACCCCTGAGGGGTTACGGAACCCGAAGGGTTAAAGGTTACGGAACCGAAAGGGTCAAGGGTTACGGAACCCGAAAGGTTAAGGGTTACGGAACCCGAAAGGTTACAAAAGTAATATAATAATTCTAACAATTGTCAAGGCTGCAGACCAATAAAATACCAAACAACATTAAAAACAACATTAGATATGTCCCATTGCCATGCGACAACGCATTCGACATTTGCAAGCACTAGTGGAGGCGAGCAGCCAAACCCTGCACAGAATAGCACCAAGGAAGCAATAAAGGCGTCGATGCCGGCAAGATCGATGACTATGAGAGAAGACATCAACCATGGTGCAAGATTGGTGAGTCGGCATTTGACTAGGCACAAATCCGCGTAGAAAGACACATAAAGAGTGGCATAGGAGGGGGCCGCAAATGCATGCCATGTGAAATCAATATGGACATGTAACGGTGTTGCCCCTTTGCGAGACTTTGAGTGGGTTCCTTTGAAACCTAGTAAAAGAATAAAAGGCAGAGACTTTATTTTGTACATATAAGGGCTTCGAGCCTATAGTCTTCTTTTACTTTAATTTAAGTCTAGCATTGGATCGAATCAATTTTGTTATATGAAAAAGAAATATAAAAAAAGTAAAAAATATAAACAAAATAGTGTTAAAAAAAGGACTATTGAAAAAAGATAAGTTGAAGGGAAAATAGAACAAAAAAAGATGGCATTATCCTTTTTCCATGTTTTTTGACAAGTATGGGAGAAAGGGGGTGGGAAGAGTAGCGTTGTCTGTGCATTTAAGATAAACTCAACCCTCTATAAAAAGAAGTCATTTTTGCCCTTCAGCCTTTATTTTTATGGGAGCGATATGTTTTTTTATTTATTTATAGGAGAGGTTCACTTTCGAAATCTCATATAAAAAGGATCAATCTACAATTGTTGCTTGGGATCAAATCCTACCATTGTATGGAATGAACTCATACTACTATTGCTTGGAAGGGCCTCCGACTACTGCTTCCTACCTACTTAATTGTACGAAGATCAGCTTCCAACTCACTTGCCTACTTCTAGCAGAATATATGTTACATGAGGGAAGACAATTTCTTTTATAACAAGTTGCAGTTAGCCTTCAAAAAAAAAACAAGTTGCAGTTATTAAGGCTCGGCTTGAGAGGAGTGTAAAAAATTGTGTATTGAGTAAGAAAGAAAGTGGATCTCTCCAGGATATCATTATTATTCTGAGATGGTTAGTAGATTTCTTCAAGATCTCTATTACTCTTGTGGTTAGTCCTATATTGCCGGTTGTTGGGACGTGTGCGGGTTGATGGGTCTATATATGCCTCTCTATATTTTGGGTATCCTCCGAGAATTGTGTCCCTTCTCCGATGCAGTAAGGCAATCATTCTTTTGTTTCCAATCACACACAAAATGTCTATCTTCTTGGATATTCTTATTTATTTAATTTTAAGGTATATAACATTTATTTTGCATTATCTGACCTTTATATAATTGTTAGAGAACAAAATACATATAGTATATTTATATGGATTCCATTCAATACGGTAAATAACCAATTCATTATATATTTGTATTTAATTTTAAGGATGTGGGAACAGTTTTCTTGTCCACTGTCATCTGTGTATGTATCCTTGCTAGATTTTAAAGTGGACAAGATGCGGTGACAGATATATCAATGATCCATTTATTTGCATCCTTTGTTGACATATAAAGGAAGCAAAAGTAGGCGTTCTATCAAAATCCGACTAGCAATTTGTACTTTTTTCCTTTGAAAAGCAAAAGGCTTATTAGGTAGTGATATGGTATCAAGCAAGACATAACAACTTATATTCAAGCAAGAGATATGGATATGTGAACATTTCTCTTTCAATATTAGCGTTCGGATCCAGGGGTAGGTTTGCAAATAATATTATGTATTAATCGGCTCTTATTGCAAATGTATAAAGAAACAAGGCAAGGACAGGAATTTACATTTCCAACTGCTGTTTGTACAGTAGCTACCCTTTGGAATGCCCTCTCAGACTCCAAGGTTCGCACTCGAAGCTTAAGATCCCCTTGTTCCTGCATGACAAGCAATAACCCTCAGCACAAAATCATTATAAACACTATTTTATAAAAATTTAACACACGTTAAACTTGTGATTCATTACCAAACGTTGTATGATACTTGCAAGTTTTTCAACTCTATCTGCCTGCCTAAATAAATTGGCAAAAGCTTGGGACTGCCGTTCCCACCTTTTTTTGAAGTCCTGAATGCAAGGAAGATTTCTTTTACTTAATAACGAAAGAGAAGCTTAAAATTTAATTGCTACAGAGCAACTAGATAGTGGTCCTGCCTTAACAAAAACCTCAACCCCGGCTTCCCGAAACCTTAGCAATTCCAATGCATAGCTAACAATAGCAACATAATAAATGTTAAACATGAGAATGGAACTAAAAGATCTGAATTGACTTAAAATTCAAGTTACATCAATTGAACACGTACGGTTTGGCAATTTCAGTAATGTCGAATCTGGGGTCAAGTCCTTTTCCTATTCCATCTAAAACTGCAAAAAAAACACAATAGTATAAGTGGGTTGCATGCTCGACTAACAAAAGAACCAATAAGGCACTTTTTGTTCCGCAGTTTACCAGAAAATGCTCTAACAACAAATGTAAAAGTAGCAGGAAAGCGGAAAGGCTGATCAGAAGCAATTGACAACAGATCCTCTCCTGATAAACCATCACAATACAAGCATGAGAAGCAGATGAAGATATTTACTAAAATTAAATGCAACTACCAATTGCAGCTAATCGTTGCTTCTTCTTTTCCAGTCTTTCTTCCTTCGTCAACTGCTTTTTGAAACCAAGTTCAGCTGTAGCCATCTCTCTTTCTTTCCTCTGCGCAGCAAGGCGTTCCTCAAAGCTGCAAAATAACTTTATTTTCGTAAAACGTGCATTTGTGAGCCTGCTATATCAGGTTAATCTGGGTTTTAGTAGAATACTTGTTCAAAAAGAATTGTGCAGTTCTTCTAACAGCTGTCATATCACCCGTTGGAACAAGAACACCCATTTGAATCATGGCATCAAGCACCTGTTAAATAGAATGAAATATTGGCTCCCGCATCTCAGATGTTTCTATCTCATTATTTGACACATCAATTCTAGAGCACGGCAGAGTAAAAAAAGTGGGGTTAAAATAATAGTCCAATGACACAAAATTGATAGAAATACTATAGATAAACTATAGTTGTGTAGCTTATTGAAAACTTTAAAGACTCCATAGGTAAGAAAGAACGATATGATCCAAGATGCAAACATGTTATAAATGCCACTCAGTAACATAAACTGCTATTATTATTATGCCGTATAAGTTTGGACGAAAATTCATATAAAAATATAATTTCTTGGGTAAATTGCAAAAAAAAGGTCTCAACTATGTGCCGATTCCCGATTAGAAGCATCATTTTTCAAATGTAATAAAGAGAGGTCTAAACTTTCAACTTATAGGATCTAACGTGGATAAAAAGGGCCGTGAAAGCTTAAGGAGGATTATATTTGAGACAAAAATAAGAACAGGTCCTTGTTCATTACATTTGAAAAGTGATGCCTTTAATTAGGAAGCGACTCATAGTTGTGGCCTTTTGTAATTTGTCCTAATTTTTTTATTAACATCTAACTTCATTCAATTAATCTTTGTGATAACTAAGCTACAAAGTTCCAAATTAGAAGAAATGTAAATAAATTCTTATCCTTCCAGGGAGCCAACCTCTCTATAGTTGCAGTAAAGTGAGAAAGATCCTAGACATTTTTTTGGCACCTCTAAGCTCGTGGCATATTATAGGATAACAAGACTTCAGTTTTTTTTTTAACAAATGTTGACTATCCATGGCTTTGCTGCACAATGGTCTTCGCACTTGCATGATTTCCCACTCCTTGGTGGATAGTGAATCACGGGGACACGTGTTGTGTCCTCTCATGAAGACCAGAGAAGAGAGCACCATCTTTATTCTTCTCATTCCCAATGTGTAATCGACCAATCAGAGAAAACAGCTTAATCAATTGTGACAAGTAGTGTTGCTAATCATAGAAAAACTAACATCTAAAGAATTAACTTGTATAAATAAATAAAAATCACTATAATATAGTTATTAAATATGGAACATTTTTATGTTTTAAGATTTTATTAATACAAGCATTTTTTATTATTTTGAATTTTCTTTCATTTTTTATTTTTTGTGTCATTTAGTGTCTCTCGTGGACCAATGAGAGGGCAGGGATTGTTGACCCCAGGTTAACACCCCCTCGCCCTTTCTGCGGTTTGTCAGAATTGTCGGCCACCCGTTTTCTCCAAGTTTTCTGTCGAATCCTTTCACTTTTTGGCCTCGACTCCTTACTTTTTGTTGATCGGATCACCCTGATTCTCGCCATATCTTTCTTTATTCGATTTCATTGGATCGTTTGGCCGAAACTCTAATTACTTTTTCCCCTTTTCCTTGCATGTATAAAATCTCCACCTTGCTCCTCATTTGGTTCTTGATCGCCACCCTTTGCTTGTAGATTTTCCCTTTTTGGGGCATTTGGAAACAACGCTAAGATCAATATTTGAGGTCATACCCCTAAGATATCAACATCGAGTAATAGATCAGATTGGTATGAGTGATCTCATTCCCAAGATAATATTATTGCATGAACCATTGTCTTCATCAAAGTAATTAATCATGGTCTTTGCCAATAAAGATAAAGAATCCGCTAGTATTTGATTACTTTCATGGGAGCAATGATAAGTTCACTTGTGACGACTCCCCCTTGTGACAGGAGCTCGGAGCCTCTGATCTGAGGCATGGACAAAGGAGGAGGAGGTCGGATCCAGTTCGTCGGAGTTGCTTCTGGTGACCCTCCGCTCCCGGTCATTCTTGGCTGGTGAGTTGTTATTTCTTCGCATTTTTATTTTCCTTTATGCTTCAGTAGCTTAGTTTTAGTTTCTGTTTGCTTTGATTTAGTCTATATCATCTAAAAAATCTAAAAATTTAAAGTGGTCGGAGCTTGAAGCTTTGGCTTATGTTCAGTCACTCAACTTCACCTCACTCACTCCGTTGATCTCCATCACTTTCATCTTAACTTCTCCAAGCTCCTAGAACATCTCGTCCACCCCGATCTTGCTGAGATCGGGTCTGACGGATCTCCTCCTCTGCCACTTGCCGGAAACCCCCTGCCCCATTCCATTCCTCTGTATTCCTGCCTGTGTTTGGTCTTGGAAGCTTCGCTTCCATGCCCGGGTGCTAACCTTACAGGTAGCTGCTGAAAAAGACCCCATCTAGGGGGATCCAAGTCAGGAAGAAGGCTTCCAGGTGCCTTGGGCTTCATCGAACCACCATGACCCCATCGATGGGTCATGGATCTCCTTGAAGGTACATGTAGTTGCAGAGCTTCCCAACGAACATGTAGAGCATGTCCACGGCGAGAGAGACCGCCGGAGCTGCATGGGAGGGACGATTGAAGTTCGCCCAGTTGGGGCTACTTCCATGTTCTTCCAAGTAGCTCCTCCGTCATCCGATCAAGAACAAGCTCCAGACTTCATAGCAACCGTCAGAACTTGGCCTGCCTTCACTGACAGATCCATCTGAGGATCTAATCTGAGACGTCGTTGCGTGAAGAGGTATCCGTGTTTCTCCACTGTTGATCATGTTAAGTGATCTCATCCAAATCGTCCGTTCGCGCGCAAGGAGTGGGTATTTTGCTACTGAACCCCTCCGATTTTTGGCATTTATCATTTGGTCATGTAAATAGTGAGGGCTTTTTTGGGAAAATTGCAGGGTATCCCCTATACTTTGTTGGACATGTTATAAAAGTATGAAAATATTTTGGAAAATTACATTTTAGTCCCCGACAGTTCAAATCAAATACATTTTTAACTGGGATTTTTGCATTTGGTGCCCTAAACTCTGTTTGAATTTGCATAAATACCCATATCAAGTGCTTTTCAAGTGTGAACTAAATTGGGTAAATTGATGAAAACCCCCTGGACTTTGATATTTTGTTAGAAAAGCATGCTTAGAATATCTTTTATTGCAGAATAGTCCAGGTATTGCTGGATTTATTTCATTTACTTGTTTTAATTAGTTTAGTTGTCTACTTAACTCAAAAAATTCTAGGAAAAGCATTATAAGTACCTTATATAATATTCTATCAATATATATTTATTAAGGTATTTATTATTATTTTATTATTTATAAAAATTCAAAATATCGCTATATTTTCATGTTTTGATTTATAAAAATCATAAAAATTCAAATATAGCTCTAAAAATTACCAAAAAATAGAGTAGGTGTATTATCCTGTATTTTACAACATATCCAAAATTCATAAAAAAAATATAAATAGAAATCTTAAAAAAATGCAAAACAAAGAAAAACTAAGAAATTATATAAAATAACACAAAAATAAAAAAATGTTCTAAAGCTCTAAATTTTCTTTGTTTTGTTTACTATACAAAAAAATTAATTCCAGGTCCTTTCCTTTCTGATCTGATAGATATTTATTAGGTCCATTTTAAGTTCATGTGCTATCTGTTTGGTTTATTATGTTTATTTTAAACTTTAAAAATCCATAAAAAGCTCAAATTGCCCTAAAAATTACTGTAAACAGAGAAAAATATATAAAATCCAAAAGCATTTTATTTTGTACATTTTGAGTTTATTTACTATATTTTGAAAATACAAAAAGATCCCTCTTTTATCTCTCTTTTATATGTCTCTCACATATATTACTATATATCTAATACAAATATTAATTAAATAAGAAAACATTTGCATAATCGAAAAATTCATGAAAAAATATATAATCCAATTACAAATCGCATAAAAACATAAAAAATAAAAACCCACAAAAATAAATAAAAACGTAAAAGGCTGCAAAACCAGCAAAAATTGTGTTTGATTATTTAAATTAGGTTCTATTTTTGTGATATATCCATGTTTGCTCCGGTGGACGACACTCTACCTGCTTGCGTTATACATATTTATGTAGAGCTAAATAAATTTCATAACTCAGACACTTGCATGATCTCTTTACACATACACACCTGTAGGTTTTGATCATTGTTGATATATTTGAATGGTTTGGGATCCGAGTACTGTGAGAGGCGTCGATACAACGATTGGTTAGACCCGACTTGTCGGACATCGCATGCCCTCTAAGATCAGGTGATAGGATCTGCATTCCACTTGAACTCAACAATCCAGAATAATAAAAAGATGGTGATGATCTTCAAGGCTGAATAATTCTGTGTAGGATTAGGGTTTCAAGAAAATCCTAGAACTTTGATGTTAATCGAATCTCGAACAAAACAAAAACAAAAATAAATCCTTGAGAATCGAACCCACTCTGATCCTATGTTAGAAAATGAAGAATGTGAAAGCATAATATCGGAGATAAAGAATAAGCATTATGGAACAACGAGATTTTATGTGGAACCCTACTCCATAAGGAGGGGGATGAAACCATAGGAGAACGCCTCAAAGGGTTGATGTATTCATTCATTTTTCTCGTCTGATACAATGGGTCCGGAGCTTCTTATATAGCCCCCATTGACCATCTAAGTCCCACAACTGGTAGATGTGGGACTAAATGTAACATCCGGACTCTAACAAACCCGAACTTGAACCGAATAAGGTTCGAATAACCCAATAAAGTTATCTGACAATATTAGATAACCTAAATGATCAATTGATCGTGAATCAAAAGTCGTTCGGGCGAAATCGACCGAAAATCGGTCGCATCGCAATGCGTGTCGTGAAAAAGCCGCGACGCAAATTCGGAAACCGCAAAACGAAACAAGATCGACATTAGATCCGATTCGAACCAACGGAATCGACCGTTAGTCAATCGGAGGTCATTTGACATTTTTAAATCACAAAATTTAACCCTAAACCGAAACCGTATCCGAAAATTTCGGATATTCAAAACCCGATCGGAAGTATATCAATATTATATTCATTTTGACCGTCATTTTGAGACGATCGGAACGAGATGTTTCGTGTCGAAATCCGACATCTGGGGCGTGAATACGGTCCGCTTTAAGTTTTTCAAACGAAGAAAGAGTTTTGTTTTTAAAAAAATATAATAAAATTTTAATCAAACTGTAGCTGTTGCCGTTGGTTTACTTTTTCCTTGTTTGTCTTTCCACTTGGCTTTTGTCCCCATTCCATGTGGCTACACCCCAAGCCCATCTCCCTTATAAATATCACTAAGTTGGCTTCATTACTTTCACAAATTCCCCTCTCTTTCTTTCGTTTCCATCTCCAACCGAGAGAAAAAAAATCTCCTGGTCCAGCAATAAGAGATTTTGCTCCCCTTCAAGCTTTTGTCCAGTCCTCCTGCAAGCTGTGGGTGCTACAATCCAAGCCATTGCTGCTGTCCAGCCACTGTCAGGAACAAAAACAGCAGTTGGAGCTGCTGTCTTTCACCCCCTAGAGGCTGCTGCAACCTTCCCTATTGCATGCAAGCCTTGATCTTAAATTTGAGACCCAAAAGAGGTACTTTCCCTTCCCAATTTTGCTTCCATTCATGTCTCTATCCTCTCTTTCACAATCCCAATTATTCCTTAGTCTCACAATTCTTTATACATAGTTGAATATAACCTAATAATTCTGAATCAGCATATGTAAATACATAACTCGATAGTTCTGTGAAGTGATGGAAATTGAATAAGGAAAAATCTTCAAGTCTGGAGGTAGAATTTAACATTTGTTTCTACTTCACAAACATGCAATAATTTTGGCTTTTAGTATTTGGTAAAGATTTTCATCGTGTAACACCAGTTTGAGGTTCTTCGGGATTTTTTTTTAAGTCTGGATAGCATTTAAGTTGGGGATTGGCCTCCAGAAATCAATGGGAATAAGTGAACGATAGAAGTCATATGATTGGCACAGAGTGGGGTCAATCAAAAAAAATTAATTGATGGAGATAGTCTGTCAATAAATTTCAATTAACCAATTGACCTTTCATTGTATGTTTGCTTGTAAACTATAAGGCATCCTAATTGCTCTTGGTTACTGTTGCTTAACTGGTTATACACCATCATGGAATCTAAATAGTTGCATGATTGATCTCGGAGGGCTTCTGAACGAACCATATATTCTAGGAAATGATGTAGACTTTGTATCCAAATAAGGATTTGTAATACTACTTCCAAACCTAGCCATTTATTGTAAGAAATACCTGGAGAACTGATTAGATGCAATTCCTGTTATAAGTAAAGAAATGGTCAAATGCCTATTTTAGAAAATATATGCCCCACAGAGTATTGTCTGAAGCCCAGATTAAATACAATCTACATTGTGTTGGCTAAACTTTGAAATAATAGTCTTATCAAGAACACTTTATAGAATGATTGAATCTTGTTTTGTTCATGCATAATGCAAGTGAGAGAAACAAATGAGATAGCCTGATTGTCATGGCACACTGTTATGGCACACTGATAAGAAAGATATATGCCTAAAGCAGGATTGTTATGGCATTAAGGGGGATCTTAATCATTTAAGCATTTAGGTAAAATGATAAATCACCATTTATCTACGTTAGAAAGGAAATCTCTACAGACCGTCAATGTGTGACCTTATATTCATCACAACATCCAGTTCTTTATTTCGTGACATTTAATTACCAAAGTGTATTTACTGAACAATATCCGTAGAAGAAAGCTCATGATATTAAAGTTTTTGAAACTTTATTAATGACATTATCATTCAGATATTAACCTTATTATGATATTAAAGTATCCAGAATCCGACTATTAAGTTCTCCCTCTTTTGCCTTTAGTAATCCAACCATCTGGTGGATTGAACTTAGATTCAAATTCAATAAATAGTTTCCAAATCTCTTTTTTTTATAAAAACATGTGACCAATCGACTGATCATCTTCAGAAATAATCCTTTAGGTATCCTCTATTATTTATCGATTACCATTAATAGGACCGCTGATCAAAATACATGGATCAGTTTGGTTAACCATAAAAGGATGGGAAAATAATGATGATTCAAGTCAAGAGTTATTGTTGACATATAATAATTATGCCGGTTATGGTGATTCTTACGCCTAACTGTGCGAGGGCGCGGTGACCCTCAACTGGGCGGGAGAATAGGAAGCCCAGTTAGGGCAGCGGCCGCTTAATGTGCGGGTCAAGGATCCCAGTCCTTCTTCGGTTTTTACGCGAGCTCGCAGTGTTTTTACACCTCGTTGGGATCCCGACTATAGATCAGTTCCGATGACCCTTGTTTTAGGATACCCAGGCGAGGGATCCTCGGTTTTTTTTTCAGTTTTACGTACGAGCTCAGTTGCCCGTACTAGTCGGGTTGTTTTTCTAGAGTGACTTTTCCGGGAAGTCCCTCTCACCCGTCTCAGTGGCGTAGTTTGGGAGTAGACCTATCCCTCTATTGGACCGTCCTTCCAACTAGAGGGCGAGACGGAAGAGCCATTTGTAGGCTTCTTTACCGCTTGAGTTTACTTTCGCCAACAGACTTGGCGATTCTACATCCAGATCATCCATATCTATATCTACATCATCTAAAGTTACATTTGAGTCAATGGAAGTGAGATTTGGAGAGTTTAAAATCTAAAGTTGTATTGATAGGAAATGCCTACCTATTGAACTTGAGAATCAAGTAATCTATAAACATTTCCAATTCCATCTTTCACATCAACAAATCCACAGATTTGATATCTGGTCAATATAATAATAGAGATATATGCATATATGCATACTCCTATAATTATCAACATTTGATTACAAAATAAATATGTTAAATATGAAGAATGTTGGAATGAGGGGTGCTTATGAGAAATGCTTACAAGTGCGACAACCTTTTTACTTACGCAAGTAGATGTAAATTTTACTTGTTCCACCTTTCTACTTGCTTGCTTTTGCAGATATTAAATGTCTATTTATTTTATAAATTTTGGGAGGTACCAGCAACCGCTGACGCTTCTTCTTTCCTAAACATGTTTTGGCAGGCAAACAGCTGTTCATGCTTCCAGGAGACAGGGTATAAACTAGACGGTATGGTTTATTTTGTCTCAGTTTCTGATTCACATCATAATGTAAATGCTATCTCTTTTATACCACATTTTGGGATATATGATGTAAACTGGAAGATCCTTGTAAATTATGTAAAATGATATGAAAATTAATGAAACGCGATTTTGGTGTCATTTGCCTCTTTTAGATTGTGGTTATGAATGTGAATGTCATATGTAGCTTCAAGCGCAAAAAATTTCCCCATAAATTATGCTTTTAATGCGATGTTAAATATAAGGAATTTCCGCAAAATGTGCCGTAAACAGGTACCCGGATCCTAAGGGGTTCACATTTTTGGTATCAGAGCAGGGGTACCCCAATACGCACATTCGCAGTATTTCAATTCCGATCGCATTAAGTTCTCGGATAGCGATAGTCTTCTGACTTGTCATGAATCCGAGAAGGGAATTATGACATTCAGATTCAATCACCACAACTATCACCGATTTCATTAAATTTCATATTATATCCCAAGAAGAGAAAAAGCATATATCATATTATCTGCAAACAATTTTATGACTAATAGATGGTTCTCATGCAGAGCCATGGCATCCCGACCCGGTCAGGAGACGGCTGACCAGTTGGCACGCATACTGACTGCCCTCACCGACCTCCAGCAGCAGCAGGCTGCCATACGAGGTCAGCAGGAGCAGATATTGGTCCAGCAGACTGAGATTGCTGACAGGCAGACAGATATAGAGATGAGGTTAGAGGACCTGTCAGATTTCACGTACCATCCATCCCAGGATGGAACACGGCAGGATCAGCACCAGTCCGTTGAGGTGGAGCAGCCTCATCCCGATGATCCACTTGAGGAGGCACCACAGCATGGAGCTCAGGAGGATGGAGACTTTGACAGGGAGTAGGACCTTGTGGACTTAGCAGACGAGGGTGCGCACGACTACTCAGCTATTCACTGGCACCACTCCATTTTCACATCCTACCAGCGTGCCAACATACCCTTGTTTGAGGGTACAGGTACACCAGATGTTGCTGAGCAGTGACTGAAGAGAGTGATGAAGGTGCTCAGGATGATTCGCGCGCCACGAGACACGTGGCTATCCTTCATGGAGTATTCATTGACGGATTTAGCCGAGAGATGGTGGGATGCTGTAGTGTCTGAGTTAGGCCGAGAGCCTACATGGGATGATTTTGAGATGAAGTTCCGAGGCCACTTCTTTTCTGCGAAGTGGAAGGAGTCCCAACGCCGACTTTTTGCAGAGCTTCGTCAGGGACAGATGACTGCCAGATATTACTTTATCCGATACACAGAGCTGTCACGGCATACACGAGCAGCTGGCGCATTTCCAGAAGAGAATCTGGAAAAGTTCATTGGCGGCATGCGAGAGGAGGTACAGGAGAAGCTGGCAGGGCTACACATCACTTCCATCTCCGAGGCTACCGATGCTGCGGAGAAGTTCGAGGACATTAGAGGGAGACGTTTCGGGAGCTCGTCTGGAGCAGCGCCTAGACCGCGACGATCTTTTGGACCGATACGTCAACCATTTCAGCAGCAGAGGTCAGACAGACAGTTCCGACCTACAGGTTCGTCCTTCACGGGCAGTGCTCGCTCTTCTCCATCGACTACTTTAGGAGGAGCACTTGCCGGACGTGGCTCAGATTCCGCTCGACCATCTGGGTCGCAGCGAGTAGACCGACCACCAGCCGGACCAGGTCGGAGCACAGACACAGCTACTCCACCTACCAGACTAGTCCGGTGTTACCGATGTCATGAGTGGGGAAACTATCGATCACAGTGCCCACAGGTTTCTGGTGAGCCTCAGCCACAGCCTTCACAGTCACAGCCTCAGGCACAGCGCTCAGGGAGTTGCCATGGCAGGAACTCCAACTTCAGGCGACCGCAGCAGAGACAGACGCAGAGTGTGGCAGGATCCAGTGCCGCACCAGCCAGGCAGGGACAGATACATGCAGTTACTGAGAAGCAGGCACGTTCAACGGCTACTGTGGTGAAAGGTATGGTCTCAGTCTTGGGCCGGCCTTTCCATGTTTTATTTGATTCTGGTGCAACACACTCTTTTCTTGCTTCGAGGCTACTTGCTTCTTTAGGTAGAGTCGCAGAGACTCTCTCTTCTCCATATCACATTCGAGGGCCAGGTGGCCAGTTGTTCATTCTTTCCCTGATAGTCAGGCACTTACCCGTACTGATTGGCGGTCATGAGATGATCGCAGATTGTCTACTTCTGCAGCTTGATGAGTTCGACTTGATTTTGGGCATGGATTGGTTATCCGCTCATCATGCACTTGTTGATTGCTTTACGAAGACGGTTGTCTTCAGGATTCCTGATCTACCCGAGTTCGCTTTTGAGGGTACTTTGCATGACTCCACCATGGAGTATATTTCAGTGTTGCGGGCTCAGCGACTTGTTGATCAGGGTTGTGATACATATCTTGCATTTGTTCGAGAGGTATCTGATCAGGAGCCGATGACACAGGACATCCGAGTAGTATCAGAATACCCTGACGTGTTTCCTGATGAGCAACCAGGATTACCTCCTGAGAGAGAGATCGAGTTCGAGATCAAATTGCTGCCAGATACACAGCCAATCTCTATGGCACCATATCGCATGGCACCAACCGAGTTGAGGGAGCTGAAGGTGCAGTTACAGGAGTTACTTGATTTGGGATTTGTGAGGCCGAGCACTTCACCTTAGGGTGCTCCGGTTCTATTTGTCAAAAAGAAGGATGGATCCATGAGACTGTGCATCGATTACAGGCAGCTGAACAAGAGAACGGTGAAGAACCGTTATCCCTTGCCACGTATCGATGATTTGTTTGACCAACTCCAGGGATCTTCGGTTTTCTCGAAGATCGATCTTCGCTCAGGCTACCATCAGCTGAGGATTCGCGAGTCGGATATTCCGAAGACAGCCTTCAGGACTCGCTATGGACACTACGAGTTTGTGGCGATGCCGTTTGGGCTCACCAATGCACCTGCGGCTTTCATGGATATGATGAACAGGATCTTCCATCCATACTTGAACAAGTTTGTAGTGGTGTTCATCGATGATATGCTCATCTAGTCACGGAATGAATGGGATTATGCGAATGATCTACGGATTGTTTTGGACACATTGCGAGAGCACAAGCTATATGCCAAGTTGAGCAAGTGTGAGTTCTGGCTATCCCAGGTCTCATTTTTGGGGCACATCATTTCTGGAGCAGGTATCGTGGTTGATCCTGCGAAGATAGATGCAGTTATATCTTGGGAGCAGCCTAAGACAGTCACTCAGATTCGGAGCTTCCTCGGATTAGCGGGCTATTACAGACGCTTTGTCAGTGGATTTTCACGCATTGTTCGTCCTCTGACACGACTGACGCAGAAGGGAATCCCATTTATTTGGGACGATTCATGTGAGCAGGCCTTCCAAACACGGAAGGAGAGATTGACTACAACGCCCATTCTTGCTCTTCCTTCAGGCACTCAGGACTATGCAGTCTACACAGATGCATCTGGAGAAGGTCTAGGAGCAGTATTGATGCAGAGAGGACAGGTGATTGCTTACGCATCACGGCAGTTGAGACCGCACGAGCGGAACTATCCCACACATGACTTAGAGCTGGCGGCAGTTGTCTTTGCCTTGAAGATCTGGCGCCACTATCTATATGGAGTAAACTTCGAGATTTTCACGGATCACAAGAGTCTGAAGTACATCTTTGATCAGAAGGAGCTGAACATGAGACAGCGTAGATGGCTCGAATTGCTGAAGGATTATGATTGCACAATCTCTTATCATCCCGGTAAGGGAAACGTGGTGGCTGATGCACTTAGTAGGAGAGCGCATGCAGAGGGTACGGCGAACTGGCTATATACGTGGGATACGCTGGCAGCTTTGACCGATTGGCATCCTCAGGAGAGCGCATCCATTTCTACCGCCGTGCCTCCTCGATACAGCAATCTTTGGGATCGTATTGTGGATGGACAGAAGACAGATCTTTGGATCCGAGATAGATACATGCGCGCCGTCAAGGACGAGGTTGATGATTTTGTTGTGGCGGAGTCTATTTTACGGAAGGCAGGTCGGGTCGTTGTACCCAATGACGAGCAGCTTCGCAGAGACATTCTCGATGAGGCACACAGTTCACGGTTATCTATCCATCTAGGCAGTACGAAGATGTACCGTGATATGCGTCGACATTTCTGGTTGGATGGAATGAAGCGGGATGTGACGTTACATGTTAGCAGATGCATGACCTGTCAGATGGTCAAGGCTGAGCACAGGAGACCACCAGGATTATTGCAGTCTCTCCCCATTCCCGAATGGAAGTGGGAGAGCATTTCTATGGATTTTGTCACATATCTGCCGAAGACGCCAGGAGGCCATGATTCCATTTGGGTCGGTGTTGATAGGTTGACCAAGTCAGCCCATTTCATACCTGTCAACACGACTTACACTCCATCCAGATTGGCCAAGCTATATGTGCAGAACATTATCAGACTACATGGTATACCACGAGAGGTGGTGTCTGACAGGGATTCGAGATTTACGTCGCATTATTGGCATCAGTTCATGTCAGCACTACAGACAGAGCATAAGAAGAGTTATGCATATCATCCACAGACTGACGGTCAGAGTGAGCGCACCATTCAGACACTAAAGGATTTGCTTCGCGCTTGCACTTTGGAGTAGAAAGGGTCCTGGAAGGACCATCTGCCATTAGTGGAATTCACGTACAATAACAGCTATCACTCCAGTATTGGCATGGCACAATTTGAAGCCCTATACGGGCGGAGATGCCTCACATCTCTCAGTTGGCGTGAGGTAGGTGATCATGCTCTCTACTCCCTAGATCTCTTAGAGGAGACTGCGAGAGCTGTTGATCTTGTGAGACGGAGGCTTCTGACGGTACAGAGCCGTCATAAGATGCGGATCATCGGAGGAGAGACTTAGAGTTTCAGGTAATCTAATTATTTCTTCTTCATCCATGACATATATATATATGTCCAATTTAATCTCATATTAATGACATTCCTATCGATTATAGGTTGGAGATTGGGTATTTTTGCGAGTATCTCCCATGAAGGGAGTGCAGAGATTCGGTGTTCGTGGCAAGTTGGCGTCACGATATGTTGGACCTTTTGAAATTCTGGCTAGAGTGGGGAAGGTGGCCTATCGGGTAGCGCTTCCTCCACATTTTTCAGGCATCCACGACGTCTTTCATGTATCCAATTTGAACAAATATGTGCACGACCCTCGGCACATCATCAGTTATGAGAATCTAGACGTGGAGCCAGATCTGACTTATGGGGAGAAGCCAGTCCAGATACTTGACCGTGCTGTGAAGAAGCTTCGCAGCAAAAAGATTTCATTAGTCAAGGTTTTGTGGCACCGACACGGCGTCAAAGAAGCGACATGGGAGACCGAAGCGGACATGCGGGCACGATACCCGCAGCTTTTCTGAGGTAATCATCAAAACAAGCTTTTGTAACTAGATATATGTTCAAATATATGGCTTGTTTTTCTCTTTGAGGTTTTTATGGATTCAAAACCCTTTGAGGTTTTTATGGACATATGAAATTCAAACAAGACACCTAATAGCCTTAACTCGAGTCTCGAGAACGAGACTCCCTTTGAGGTTTTTATAATTGTAACATCAGGATTCTAACAAACCCGAACTTGACCCGAATAAGGTTCGAATAACCCAATAAAGTTATCTGACAATATTAGATAACCTAAAACGATCAATTGATCGTGAATCAAAAGTCGTTCGGGCGAAATCGAACGAAAATCGGTCGCATCGCAATGTGTGCCGCGAAAAAGCCGCGACGCAAATTCAGAAACCGCAAAACGAAACAAAACCGACATTAGATCGGATTCGACGATACAAGACCAACAGAATCGACCGTTCGTCAATCGGAGGTCATTTGATATGTTTAAATCACAAAATTTAACCCTAAACCGAAACCGTATCCGAAAATTTCGGGTATTCAAAACCCGATCGGAAGTATATCAATATTACATTCATTTTGACCGTCATTTTGAGACGATCGAAACGAGATGTTTCGCAACGAAATCCGACATCTGGGGCGTGAATACGGTCCGCTTTAGGTTTTTCAAACAAAGAAAGAGTTTTGTTTTTAAAAAAATATAATAAAATTTTAATGAAACAGTAGAAGCTGCTGTCGTTGGTTTACTTTTTCCTTGTTTGTCTTTCCACTTGGCTTTTGTCCCCATTCCATGCGGCTACACCTCAAGCCCATCTCCCTTATAAATATCACAAAGTTGGCTTCATTACTTTCACAAATTCCCCTCTTTCTTTCATTTCCATCTCCAACCGAGAGAGAAAAAAATCTCCTGGTCCAGCAATAAGAGATTTTGCTCCTCTTCAAGCTTCTGTCCAGTCCTCCTGCAAGCTGTGGGTGCTACAATCCAAGCCATTGCTGCTTTCCAGCCACTGTCAGGAGCAAAAACAGCAGCTGGAGATGCTGTCTTTCACCCCCTAGAGGATGTTGCAACCTTCCCTATTACATGCAAGCCTTGATCTTAAATTTGAGACCCAAAAGAGGTACTTTCCCTTCCCAATTTTGCTGCCATTCATGTCTCTATCCTCTTTCATAATCCCAATTATTCCTTAGTCTCACAATTCTTTATACACAGTTGAATATAACGTAATAATTCTGAATCAGCATATGTAAATACATAACTCGATAGTTCTGCGAAGTGATGGAAATTGAATAAGGAAAAATCTTCAAGTCTGGAGATAGAATTTAACATCTGTTTCTACTTCACAAACATGCAATAATTTTGTCTTTTAGTATTTGGTAAAGATTTTCATCATGTAACATCGGTTTGAGGTTCTTCGGGATTTTTTTTAAAGTCTGGATAGTATTTAAGTTGGGGATTGGCCTCCAGAAATCAATGGAAATAAGTGAACGATAGAAGTCATATGATTGGCACAGAGTGGGGTCAATCAAAAAAAATTAATTGATGGAGATAGTCTATCAATAAATTTCAATTAACCAATTGACCTTTCATTGTATGTTTGCTTGCAAACTATAAGGCATCCTAATTGCTCTTGGTTACTGTTGCTTAGCTGGTTATACACCATCATGGAATCTAAATAGTTGCATGATTGATCTCGGAGAGCTTCTGAACGAACCATATATTCTAGGAAATGATGTAGACTTTGTATCCAAATAAGGATTTGTAATACTACTTCCAAACCTAGCCATTTATTGTAAGAAATACCTGGAGAACAGATTAGATGCCCTGTTATAAGTAAAGAAATGGTCAAATGCCTATTTTGGAAAATATATACCCCACACAGTATTGTCTGAAGCCCAGATTAAATACAATCTACATTGTGTTGGCTAAACTTTGAAATAATAGTCTTATCAAGAACACTTTATAGAATGATTGAATCTTGTTGTATTCATGCATAATGCAAGTGAGAGAAACAAATGAGATAGCCTGATTTTTATGGCACACTGATAAGAAAGATATATGCCTAAAGCAGGATTGTTATGGCTTTAAGGGGGATCTTAATCATTTAAGCATTTGGGTAAAATGATAAATCACCATTTATCTACGTTAGAAAGGAAATCTCTACAGACCGTCAATGTGTGACCTTATATTCATCACAAAATCCAGTTCTTTATTCCGTGACATTTAATTACCAAAGTGTATTTACTGAACAATATCCGTAGAAGAAAGCTCATGATATTAAAGTTTTTGAAACTTTATTAATGACATTATCATTCAGATATTAACCTTATTATGATATTAAAGTATCCAGAATCCGACTATTAAGTTCTCCCTCTTTTGCCTTTAGTAATCCAACCATCAGGTGGATTGAACTTAGATTCAAATTCAATAAATAGTTTCCAAATCTCTTTTTTTTATAAAAACATGTAACCAATCGACTGATCATCTTCAGAAAATAATCCTTTAGGTATCATCTATTATTTATCGATTACCGTTAATAGGACTGCTGATCAAAATACATGGATCAGTTTGGTTAACCATAAAAGGATGGGAAAATAATGATGATTCAAGTCAAGAGTTATTGTTGACTTATAATAACTATGCCGGTTATTGTGATTCTTATGCCTAACTGTGCGAGGGCGCGGTGACTCTCAACTGGGCGGGAGAATAGGAAGCCCAGTTAGGGCAGCGGACGCTTAATGCGCGGGTCAAAGATCCCAGTCCTTCTTCGATTTTTACGCGAACTCGCAGTGTTTTTACGCCTCGTTGGGATCCCGACTATAGACCAGTTCCGCTGACCCTTGTTTTAGGATACCCAGGCGGGGGATCCTCGGTTTTTTTTTCAGTTTTACGTACGAGCTCGGTTGCCCGTACTAGTCGGGCTATTTTTCTAGAGTGACTTTTCTGGGAAGTCCCTCTCACCCGTCTCAGTGGCGTAGTTTGGGAGTAGACCTATCCCTCTATTGGATCATCCTTCCAACTAGAGGGCGAAACGGAAGAGCCATTTGTAGGCTTCTTCACCGCTTGAGTTTACTTTCGCCAACAGACTTGGCGATTCTACATCCAGATCATCCATATCTATATCTACATCATCTAAAGTTACATTTGAGTCAATGGAAGTGAGATTTGGAGAGGTTAAAATCTAAAGTTGTATTGATAGGAAAGGCCTACCTATTGAACTTGAGAATCAAGTAATCTATAAACATTTCCAATTCCATGTTTCACATCAACAAATCCACAGATTTGATATCTGGTCAATATAATAATAGAGATATATCCATATATGCATACTCCTATAATTATCAACCTTTGATTACAAAATAAATATGTTAAATATGAAGAATGTTGGAATGAGGGGTGCTTATGAGAAATGCTTAAAAGTCCGACAACCTTTTTACTTACACAAGTAGATGTAAATTTTACTTGTTCCACCTTTCTACTTGCTTGCTTTTGCACATATTAAATGTCTATTTATTTTATAAATTTTGGGAGGTACCAGCAACCGCTAACGCCTCTTCTTTCCTAAACATGTTTTGGCAGGCAAACAGCCTGTTGCTCAGTAGTTGTTCATGCTTCCAGGAGACAGGGTATACACTAGACGGTATGGTTTATTTTGTCTCAGTTTCTGATTCACATCATAATGTAAATGCTATCTCTTTTGTACCACATTTTGGGATATATGATGTAAACTGGAAGATCCTTGTACAATATGTAAAATGATATGAAAATTAATGAAATGCGATTTTGGTGTCATTTGCCTCTTTTAGATTGTGGTTATGAATGTGAATGTCATATGTAGCTTCAAGCGCGAAAAATTTCCCCATAAATTATGGTTTTAATGCGATGTTAAATATAAGGAATTTCCGCGAAATGTGTCGTAAACAGGTACCCGGATCCTAAGGGGTTCACACTAAACATAAGTGGGTATGGTAATTGGACCCTGGAGGGATCTAATTACCCACCTACACATGACGCATACTCCAACAGAGGACATAGAGAAGTATCATCGTTTTCAGTTTATGTAGATGACATCTGTTGAAAATATGATTTACGAAAGCAGAATCAGAAATAAGAAACATAAATATTTTGAGATTTTACATGGAACCCTATTCTGTGAGGAACGGGATGAAATCATGGGAGAAGGCCTCTAAGGATCGAATATTCTATTGAATCTATCAATGAATACAAGTGGTGTGGGGCTCCTTATATGGCCCATAAACAGACCAGAGTCCTACTTATAGATGATGTGGGAGTAAACATGAGTGGGGGTAATTGGATCCTGAAGAGATCCAATTAGCCATCTAACACCATTGTTACAGGGGGTGACCTATAGGGTGTTAGTAACTAGTAAGGATAAGGAATCTATAGGACAATAGATTGTCACCAAGGACCTTAGTGAACTGTGTTACTTCCTTAGGCTTGAGTTTGTCAGGAGCTAGCGGGGTCTTGTGATGACACAAAGCAAGTACATCGCAGATCTCCTCTCAGAGATAGGGATAGAAGATTGTAGACATATACTACTCCTGTGGATCCCAACATGAAGCTATAAGATGATAATACATAGGAGGTAGACAAGAGAAGATACATGAAGCTTGTCGAGAAGCTCCTTTACGTGGCTATTACTAGGTTAGATATCTCCTTTGCATTGAGCAAAGTCAGCCAGTTTATGTAGCAGCCAAGACAGGTTCATAGAGATGCAGTGTACATGATTTTGAGGTATCTGAAGTTTTCCGCAGTTACATAATTGTTATTTAGTAAAGGGACATTCTTTACCATCACAACGTGTGTAGATGTTGATTATGCAGGATGCTCTAAGAACAGAGAATTTCCCTTTGAATTTGAGGTCTTCATAGGGAAATCTTTGCTCCCAAGGAAAAGCAAGAAGCAGATCGTGGTTGTTAGATCTTGTTGAGCCTAGGAAAAGATCTATGGCACAGGGGAGCACTAAGATAATGTAGGTCAAATTCATTTTGATAAACTTAGTTGTTGACGTGACTCTTCCCATGTAGTTGCAACTATCAAGGTTCGAAATATCAATATCGTTATCGTATCGGTAGGTCTGAAAAGGGATATATCGGGATATTTCGACGATATCAGTGGAAATCTTGGAAATGGCATAAAAAAGCAATATTTTTGCAAATTAAGATCATCCTAGTTCTTAAAATCATAAATAACATACAAATGCACATTTACATACAAGAAAGACGTGTATTTTGCACACCAATACACATTATATCGTAATATTCTCGTTGTCAAATGTTGAGTGTTGACTGTTGACTGCTGAGAGATATTAAAAAGGGGTGATGAAATTCAAATAATAACAGCTTAGTGACATCAAGGAGGTATATTTAGTAAATTAACTTTACATCGTGTCGCGTATTATATATATACAAAATACCGAGTTATATCAGATATAATATGAACAAGATAATGAGCATCATAACATATATTTATGCAGATATTCATTAATCAGCTCTATAATCAAGGCCTTAACTGTCGGTTTCGGTTACCATTTCGGTGACGGCCAAAACAGAATTTCGATGGAATTTCAGTCAAATTTCGATCGAAATTTCGATCATTTCGGTCATTTTTTGTATTAGGACCCCCATATTTCGGTCATTTCGGTCGAATTTCGATTTCGACTGGATATCGATATTCGACAGAAATTCGACCGAATTTCGCTGAAATTTGAGGCCATGTCTATAATTGTTTCATCTCCATTGCCAAAATGGGGGCAAAGCCCCCAGTTCAAAATGAGGTTCATAATGTATTTTTCATGTTGGGAGGAGATACAAAAGCAAAATCCCAAATAAATATATCAAAAATTAAAAAACGGGTGATATTAAGCAATATTAGCCCCATGTTGATGGTATCGATCGATATTGATTGATATATGGGTAATTATGTTCTGGAACTTTTCAATTTTTGACCAATATGAGATGAATTATTGATATCTCGTGAGATATTGGGTGATAACCTGGGATTCGGTATATATACACTTGAATATCAAAACCTTGTCAATATCCTGGAGTGTTTAAGAGAAATAAAAAATCAAGAATCATTACGAATAAATTAAAAACTCTAAACATCATCTCCCTAAGATCTTAATAAATACTAAAAATCGTAGCCTGACACTAGAAAAACTCAAGAACAAGTAATAAATCACGAAATATGCAAAACTCATAAGAAATCCACATTTAAATACATTTAAAATGATGAAAATCACCTTATGAGAGCCTTATCTAAAGCCAAGAAGAAGTATGCAATAACCGCTCGATATGTTGACACAGAAATCGATATTTAACGATATCGATCGATATGGGAGAAAGTTGCATTCAAAACTTCAAGTTTTGATCGATACCCATCGATAACACGAATTATTGGTGATATATCCACCGATATCCGAGAAAACGACATACATAATAGTATCGATATCGGTAGATGTCTGATACTAGTACTGATATCCTCGATATTTGAATCTTTAGGTGATAACCAGGCTGCTCTTTTTATTGCCAACAATCCAGCTTTGCATGAGAGGATCAAACACATTGAGGTTGATTGCCATTATACACGAAACATAATTCAGAAGGGCTTTATCTCTACTTCCTGTGTCAATTCAAGGAATAGATAACAGATGTTTTCAACAAGACCCTAGCTAGAGGACCATTCGAGAGGTGTTGTTCCAGGTTGAGTATGATTAGATCTATGCTCCATCTTGAGGGGGAGTATTGAGAGTTATTTTTGCATGTTCTTATTTCTTATGTATTTCTCCATTTTTTGTCTCCAGTATGCATGCCATCTACGATTTCTCCTCTCCATATAAGAGAGATAGCTTCATGAATAACCAAGTTATTATTCTCTTTCACAAGTACAAATAATATGAGATCAAGTTATGATCTCAACAAATTTGGGTTTCTTATTTATTTGGTTAAATTATATTTTTAATTAGTGCTCAATTTTTATTTTCCTTATTTATTTTGTAATTGCCCCTCCCTATATAAAGGGTTAAGGGGTAGAGGAGGAAGTGGTGTTATGAATTGAATATTGATTTTGGAGTACTCTTCTACCGTTATCTCCTCCCCTAATTATCTTCTCCTCCTCCTCTCTATTTTCTAGGGTTTTTCTTCTCAATCGTGTCTATCCCTCAACTTGTGAGGTGAGTCCCGATTTTCTCCTCTCATCTCCTCCTCTGATTTCCTAACTACATCAAGTGGTATTAGAGCACCGCTTGACGCAATCGGAAAATCACGAAAGGGGTGAGAGGAGACGTGATGCACCTCATGAGATAAGGAAAGGATGGGGTTGAGAAGAAGAAATCCTAAAAATTGTTGGTGGAGAGGGAGGTAATAGTGGAGGTACTCTCTATACCAAAATTCAATTAATGGCATAACTTGTTCTAAATAATCGGCTACCAAGCCCTTTATATATTGAGGGGTGAATTACAAAATAGATAAAGAAATTAAAAAGAACCACCATTCAAAACCCTATTTGACTCTTAATAACCAGTTGACTCATAAAATAACTCTAAAACAACAAAGCTATTTTCCCACAATTAAGTATGGTCGGCTAAATGGATTTTTTTGCCCCCATTCATATCTATTTTGGATTACTTTCGAGCTTAAATACAAGTAACTAAGATCCCTTCAGATGGTCTCATTCCAACAGTTCTTGGGCCTTCCTCGTTCTCTCATAAAATAACTCTAAACTAATTAATTACATAAGAAGGCCTAATTTGTTGAGATCATAAACTTATCTCAAATTATTTAAACTCACAGGATGTTACCGAAGAAACCCAACCATGTGAAAACCCAACCAGATAACAACTATGAGCTAAGTCTCATGACTCTGGATTTCCATTTCGCGGAGCCAACCAGCTACTTTACTATAGTCCAAAATATTTACGTGAATATCTCAATCATTTACAAAGTTTGCATGCTTTATAACTTCAGATCAAACATCAAGGTTAACACCCTAGATTCAACACTACAGCAACGATGAGGATGGACAAGCCCGGATTGTCATCCAAATTCCTTAGATAGAACATACTATGTGGATCCAAGAACAACCTGTAAACTTTCAAATCTAACATCAAAAGTTTCTGCAAAAGAGGGTTATGGAAAGAAATTTTCATCTCAATAATATCACAGATAATTCTAAGAGATAATTGAGATCTCTTATATAGGATTCCAAGAGAATATAGCTATTGGAAATAAAATAAAAAGAAATCAACAATATTCTGCACTAATGATTGTTACAAAATATAATGCGGAAGCATATCAGAGAAATAAAGATAAAAATATTTAGGAACACGGGATTTTACATGGAACCCTACTCCCTAAGGAGCGGAATGAAACCACATGAGAAGGCCTCAAATGGCCATATGTTTCATTAAACTTTCTCACTGGATACAGGAGGTCTGAGGCTTCTTATATAAACTCCACAGACCCTCCAAGTCCCCCACTAGTAGATGTGAGACTAAACTCTGGATGTGATAAATGGATCTTGCTAAGATCCACTTACCCATCTTACATATGAATGGCGTACACACTCCTCCTCAAGCTGGAGCATGCAATGCTCAGTGATGCAGCGTGAACCCGAAGTATAGGGCCGAATATGTATTTAAAACTATCCGTCAATTTTATTTACGTTTGTTTTATTTGTCGCATTTTATTTAAGGGAATCGTGTGTGATCTCGAAATTAATTAGTTAGTTTAAATTTGATTTTCGAATTTGAATTGGAGTCAAATTAGGATAGAGGTCGATTTGAATTTTAATTCAAATCAATTAGGATCGAGTATATTTTAAATTTGATTTATTTCTATGTTTGTAATTCCACCTCTACTATATAAAGAGGTTGGTAGCCTATTGTAAGGGAGAGTCAAGTATTAATGAAATTTTGAGATTTTATCTCTCCTTTCTCCTCTCCCTCTCTCTCCACGCGATCTCCGTGGTTCTCCTCCTTCAAACCCCTCGTTCCCGACGAGATTTCTTCTTCTCAACCTCTCCTTTTTTCCACCGAAATTCCACCGCCCAAATTATTTTATTTATCTTCGACATGCCGAAACCCGGTCTGCATCATTTGGTATCAGAGCATGGCATCTAGGTCGTCCTCACGACCTAACGATCCGTCCAGGCGCTCGCACCGGCATCAACGTTCATCCGAACAAACGCGACGAGTCATCTCCACCATCGACGCCTACAACAAGAAAACGGAGCACATGCTACGTGATTTGCAAACCAACTTCCAGTCCATGTTTCGAGATCTAATGGCTAACTTTGAGGCCTTCCGCGACGCCCAATCAAAGGCCTTCAATCGCCGAAGCAGCTGCCGCGAACTTTGACGAAGAAAACATCGCTGTGGAAGACGAACCGGCTGCTGACCAAATTTTTGATGAAGAAAATCTCACCGTCAACGACAAACCGGCCGCTGTCGAGGCCATTTCGGAGGAGAAAAATGCCGAAACGCTTGCTGTCCAGGTGATTCTCGACTCGAAAACCCCTCAAAATTTCAGCTACAGCCCACGCACTCCCTCCCTCGCTGGAACCCCGCCTCCGCCAGCCGCTCACCCTGCCCCTCGCCACCGCCAGCGACCCCGCACCTCTCGAACCGCCGCATCTCCTCTCCCAGCCCTAGCTGCACCGTCCCCAGCCACACGCCCTGCCCTCCCGCACACCAGCCTCCCCCGCCTCCCGCCTGCGGCCCCTCCTTCCCAGCGCTACCCTTCCCAGCACCATCCTTCCCGCCCCTTCACCCCACCTCTGCCGCGCGCGCCTCCTAACGCGCGCCTGCCGCCCAGGCCGCTGCCTCCTCCCAACCCGTGTGCACCTCCTCATACGCTACTTGCGCAGTCCCGTCGACGTCGCCTCCCTGCTACCGCTCGTCGCGCCACCGTGGCCACCGTGCAGGGCTTCCCTACCCGCTTCGTCATCACCACTTAAGACCTCCTGACACAGTTCGTCACCGCCGATGGTCTCCCGACTCAGATCGAAGCCGCCCTTGGAGGGGAAGACTTCGCCGCCGCCATGGCAAAGAAAATGAACGAAGAACCCTAAAGGGCTCCCCATCTGTGGGATTCGGATCCCATAAAATTAGGACTTGGGATAATTGCAGTGAAGTCCCTCCTCATAGAAGTTTTTATTTAAAGGTTGAAATGGGTGGGGACTTAAGAGGAGACATTTTAAGTGAAGAGGTACAAAAATTGCAAAGACGCCCTCCTACTGAAAAAAATTACAAACGTAACATTGAAAATGATGTGATTAGGGGAATTTAAGCTACAATTTCAACATCACGTTCTCCAACGACGCCTCTACATCGAACAATTCATCGGGAGACGAATTTTTAAAGCGGAGGAGAGTTGATGCAGCGTGAACCTGAAGTATAGGGTCGAATAATTATTTAAAACTATCCGTCAATTTTATTTACGTTTGTTTTATTTGTCGCATTTTATTTAAGGGGATCATGTGTCATCTCGAAATTAATTAGTTAGTTTAAATTTGATTTTCGAATTTGAATTGGAGTCAAATTAGGATAGAGGTCGATTTGAATTTTAATTCGAATCAATTAGGATCGAGTGGGATTTTAAATTTGATTTGTTTCTATGTTTGTAATTCCACCTCTATTATATAAAGAGGTTGGTAGCCTATTGTAAGGGAGAGTCAAGTATTAATGAAATTTTGAGATTTTACCTCTCTCCTTTCTCCTCTCCCTCTCTCTCCACGCGATCTTCGCGGTTCTCCTCCTTCAACCCCTCGTTCCCGACGAGATTTCTTCTTCTCAACCTCTCCTTTTTTCCACTGAAATTCCACCGCCCAAATTATTTTATTTATCGTCGACGCGCCGAAACCCGGTCTGCATCACTCAGCTTGGACAAACAGAAAGAAATCTCAAACTCATAATACAAGACACTACAGACAATATCAACTCAACGCTCACAACTGTCGGTTGTTGTCGAGGACGTTGCTTCTCATGCCATGTAGGTGAGTAGGAACAAACAGGCTGGAGTGTAAGTCGAACTGAATCTCCTCGTCGGAGAGCATGTGCTTTGTACTGCACATGTCAGAGTCACTGCAACTGAAATGAGTCTCCACTTGGAGAACTCTGGCCCGCCACAACATGTGGACAACTGCTCTGAAAGGGATGAACTGAAAACGCCATGGAGACATCCTCGTCGGAGTCTATGGTCGTTGGAGAATGGAGTCTGAAGAAGTCTCCTCGTCAGAGAATTGGGTCTTCCCATACTAGCTCAGAGAATGGGATCTCTACTCTGGAGCCCCTATGAAACCACATGAAAACCCTATCCGATGGCATTGGGAATGAGATCTCCACTCTGGAATCCCTATGAAACACAAGAAAACTCTGACCAAAAACAAAAGATGGGGGCCACAAACTGACGATTGCATACATGCGTGTGTCTAAAAAAGGAGTCTCTCTTTGGAGAACTCGAAGAAAATGGCTCACTCAAATATGGAGTGCCCCGAACTTGGACTACGAACCAATCTGCAGAGTCTGAAAGTGAACTGTAGAGTCCGGAAAAGCTGGTTGGTCTGGAATCTGACATCTGAATCGGAAAGACCTGTGACTCTACAAAATACCCCCCCTTTCTCTCATACTTGTCGGAACATAATGACATCGACAAAGTTGGGAGAAGACAAAAAATGGGGAAAACAAAACATCACAAATACTGATCCCATTTTCTTTTTTTCAGCTCATTTTTTCGAATCAATTTTTCTTTGGCTATTTCATTCAATTTTTTAATAGCCTTCACGTCTTTTTTTTCAAATAACCATTTATTTCATTTTTTTAGATTTTTATTTCTCCTTTTTAATCATTTTTTTGTACAGATTTTTTTGTACGATCCTTTTTTTCTTTTTTTAACACAATATCTCGACCCAAAAAGTGTCCAACCCTCCTTTTTTTTAAACTGACGGCTCATCTTTTTTTCTCTTTTGGCCCGCTTGGGATCTTACAATATCAGCCCACATTGGGCGTTATTTAGGGTTCTCACTGGGGAACCCTCTTTCCTCGACATCTGTCGCCCCCGATGGAAAAGGATTCCATCGTGGAATCACGGCCGCCAGGAGCTCGGAGCGGGGTCACCGCTGTTGGGAGCTCGGAGCAGCTCCGCCTGGAGGTGCCGTCGCCTAGGGGGCAGTTAGCATAGAGCATCGCGCCTCCTACGCGATGAAGATCGGACGCGAGGTGCCGCATGTTGTTGATCAAGGGGAGAGGACCAGCACTGTATGCGAGATGCGCGCTGTATGCGCAAGATCGCGGCCTGGAGATGCTCACGAGAGAGAGAAGCGTCGCCTGCGGGAATGGGTGTCGCGCGAAGAAGATCTACGTGCGATTGGGATGCGCACGATGTCGATGGGGATCCGCTGACAAGTATTGATGATGCTCAGAAGGAGGGGTGTTGGCGATGAAATTGGAGGGGCGGCACGGCAGGAGTGGTCACGACGGCTCGATGGGCTTCCTCTGGAGCCCTGTCTGGAGTTGTTGCCGATCCTTGGAGGATGTGAATCACATGCAAGAGATCGCCACCGTCAGCGCCACTTTCTTGGCGAAAGGGATGTGACTTGTACCACCTAGACCTTGGAGAGGGGATCTGCGAAAGGGCTCCTCGATGGCGTTGCTGGATCAGCGCTGTAAGGAGATTGGCATCGCCGTCCACCGAACATAATTTATTATCCGCCAGCGCAAATAACCACAGGAAACGAGAGCAAAGAGGACCCGCTCCCGACCAGTCGTTGCCCTAGAAAGCAAAGGAGTCCCCCCTACCAAGCACCGGTCTGAAGAGATTAAGATTCCTGACGAACGTCTGCACCACGCCCCGCCAGAAAGGCGTCATAGCCGCCATGTTGAGGACCTGCAACCGGGGTGTGCCCCTCACCCCGTAGATGCTCCGAAGCACCAAGCAAACCAGGTCATCACCAGGCCCCCAGACCCTACTCGCCCACTTAAGCAACAGCGCCTCATTCATCTGCTGAAGAGATCTCACCCCCAAACCTCCCCAAATCTTCTTCCGAGTGACATCCTCCCACCCAACAAGATGGACACCCGCGCGCCCACTAGATGCATTTCCCCACAAGAAAGCGCGCATCTTCCTCTCAAGACTCTCCAGGATCCCCTTTGGGAGCTTGCGGCACGAAAGAAAATAAATGGGAATGGACAACAACACCGCCTTGACTAGAACCAGCCTACCACCCCTCGAAAGGAGAGAGGCCTTCCAACCCACCAGCTTCAAATCCACCTTCTCCACCACCCTCAACCAATCGCTGAGTCTCGCCCTCCCCAGACCAAGTGGTATGCCGAGATAGTCCAGAGGGAGGGGGGCATGCACCGAAGCCAAAGAAGAGGCCAAATCGACAGCAAGACACTCCGCCTGCCTGAAAGGGATAAAAGAGGACTTACAGTCATTTTTCATTAAACCAGAAAGCTCCGAGAAGACCTCCAGAGCCGTGGCCCTGGCCTCCTCGACCCCTCCCTCAATGAGGAAAAGAGTGTCGTCCGCGTACTGTAAGATCGGCACCTGCACCTCTCCCCTCGAGAAGTCGCTACATAGGCCATGGCCGACCACGCCCGTCGCCATGTCCCCCAGCACATCAGCCGCAACGATGAAAAGCAGAGGAGCGAGGAGACACCCTTGCCGCACCCCCCTACGGGGCTGAATCCAACCCCTCCCCCCCCCTCTGGCCTACCATTGATCAACACCGAGAAAGAAGCCGTGGTGATACAACGTCGCATCCAAGAAATCCACCGCTCCGGGAAGCATAGCCTTCTCAACACAGACCACAGGAATTTCCAATCAAGGCTATTGTAAGCCTTGGCAAAATCTACTTTCCATAAAATATCACTCGTTCCCCTCCTCCTCCAATCAGCAATGATCCCGGAAGCAATCGTCGTGCAATTAGAGATCTGACGGCCCGGAACGAACGCGGATTGCGCAGGTGAAATCAAGTTCCCGAGAATGCCAACCAACCTCCTCGCCAACACCTTGGCCGTGATCAGATAAATGGCGTTAGAGACAGCGATGGGGCGATAGTCATCGATGGAAACCGGCGGCGAATGCTTGGGAAGCAGAACAATAAGCGCCCTATTGATACGATCAAAACCCCTATTCCCATTGCAGAATTCCCGAACCACATCAAGTACCTCTTGACCAATAAGGTCCCAGAAATCTTTATAGAAAGAAATCGAGAACCCATCGGGACCAAGCGCAGCATCACCGTTAAGGTCCCACACGGTGTCCTTGAGCTCCTCGAGAGTGACATCACAAATCAGCGACTCGCAAGAAGATGCCTCAACCAATCTACAATCCCGGCCTAACCATCTCCACCGCCGAGAGATGACATCAGCGGATACAGCCCTGAAATGATTCGCAATAGCCGAGCCCATGCTTTTATTCCCATCCACCGTGACCCCACCAACAGTAATTGAGTTCAAGACATTGGCCATGCGCCTCCCATTAGCAATACGGTGAAAATACGCAGTATTCGCGTCCCCCTCCTTCAACCAGGTGCTTCTCGACCGCTGCCTCCATTCAGCAACACGCTTCTTATCTTCCAGTGTAACCGCCTTCTGAGCCTTCAACCGCGATTCCAACTCAGCTGGAACGAGCGGCCTTTCATCCTCAATCGCGTCCAGGTCCCTAATGATCTCCTCAGCGACCTTCTAGCCACGCACCTCGCGGCCCTCGTATCCCTTTTGAAACTCGCAAGCCTTCTCCTCAAAGATTCAAGCTTTTGAACAAATTTTGACGTGGCAGATCCCGAGGGGTTCGACTCAGTCCAGTGCACCGCAACAAGCTCCCTGAAACCGTCCTCAAGTAACCAGCACTTCTCGTATCTAAAAAGCCCCCTATGCTCCTGGTTGGCCCCAGAACAAAAAATCAGCGGGGTATGATCGGACCAAGATCTTGGTTTGGGCCCCACCGAGGCTAAGGGAAACATCTTCAGCAGCTCATTTGAAACGAAGAACCGATCCAGCCGCGACCGCGATTTAGATTTTCTCCAAGTATAGGCGACGCCTTCAGCGTCCAACACCTCAAGGCCAAGCGAGTCTATAGTCTCAGCAAAATCCACGGAGCCCGTGTCTTGGCCCCCTCTCCCACCGGGCCTATCGGAAGATAACAAAGTTACGTTGAAATTTCCGCCCACCACCAACGGGACCCCGCCCCCCACCGCCCTCCCAGCCTCCGCCAGATCCTCCCACAATTCCCCTCTCCGCCCACCATCACAAGGTCCATACACACAGGACACCACCAAATGCTCCGCAGAGGTAGTACTAACCAGGAACACCGTAAGCACATGCCTACCCAGGATCTCTGAGGTACAAGACCACAACGCCGAGTGCCATGCCACCAACAGCCCACCCGAAGCCCCCGAGGCGTCCAAAGACCTGAACTGATCAATACCACTAGCTCCGCACGTCGCCCAATCCCTTCCCAAAACCGAGTGTAACTTAGTTTCCTGCAGCATGCGATATCACAGCCTCATTCAGTTGCTCTAGATCCCATCACTTTCCGCTTGTCCAGATCCCCAAGGCCACGAATATTCCACGAGAGTATCTTCATTTAGGAACCGCGTGTGTCCCCTGCACCTGAGCGACTCCGGCAGCCGCCGCCACAGCAATCATGAAAGGGGGGCGCGGGCTAGATTGCGATCTAGGGGCCCTTGACTTGCTCCTCGTTCTATATCGCTTCCCACTTCTTCTATCACTACATTCCGCTTCCCGCTCCACGCCCCGAGCGTGGCGCTCCTCGACCTCACGCACCTCGCCCGCCATCGGATCGGAGCTTCCCACGACGGGTGACTGCAAAGTCCGGGCCCCGCCTTCTTCGAGGATAACCACCGGAGCAGCAACAGGCAGACGCTGTGGTGCGCCTTCAAGAATATCTCTAAAACTCCAAGGGGGGATCACCTGTGTAGGAGTGCCCGAGGCCCCGAGCATGAAGGGATGGAGAGGACACTCATCGAGCCGGACCGCCCAAAATCACCTCCCGGATCCGGGAAGAGCCATGAAGTAGACCGACCGCCCAAGTGATGACCCGGATCCGAAGCAATACCCGAGTAGTAGAGCGCTGCATGAGAATAGGTCACCAGCGGAAAAGGATCAGTAGACCCTTTGGCCACGTCACCCTGCAGATGGAATGTCTCAGACGGAAAAATCACCGGTTCAGAGCAATTCTCGAAGCGTCGCGCGCCAACAGCCATGTGGGCGCTTCCACCAAAGGGGTGCCTCGGAAAACCAACCGCCAACGACGAGCCCAACGCGTCCCTCGGCCTTTCGTCTACCTCCTTCCCCGACGCCACCACCAGCCATGACTCTGCCGGAGGGGGCGGAGGGTCATCTATGGAAAGCTCAATCGCGAAAGAGTACCTTCCGACGATCATCTCCGCGAACTCACAGCGACCTCCAATCTTGTCAAGGAAAGACGTGGTGCACTCGAACAGGACCTTGGTTTCCTCCACCGAGGTACCTGGCCGAAGTCCATCATCAAGGACTTCCCGAACACAACCCCACTGCATCAGGGCCCTTCGCAAACAGCCAACCGTCCGTGAAAGAAAAGGAACTCCCCTGACCGTAGCCACACACACTTCCAGGTCCTTGCAACATTCATCACCGAACCGCATCCTCCTCCACACCACGTTCTCGACGTCTCTATTTTGAATCAGCCTTCCCGCCTGAGCCTTCGATAAGCCTCGAACACAGCAACGCCTACTATCTAGCAAGACCACGTCTCCCGCGAACTGAGCACCGAAGAAACCACGAAGATGCGAGGAGACCCCATCCACGTCGATAACATCTCTAACCCCGATGCCAATAATCGCACGCAACTTTGTATCATGCACGTGTGGACCATGCATGCAAGTAAAATCTTCGTAAGTAGGTCCTCCTCCTTCTGCCCCACCGTTTGCATGAGCACTGCCCTCCGCGCTTTGCTCCTCGCCCCGCGATGATGATTTCCCGACCACTTCTGCATAGGTAGGCCCTCATTGACGCACCGCGGCCGACCCTCCTCCCGAGCATCCACCTTGGAATGACGCATGTCTTCTGTTTGGGTTCTCGCAAAGACCGAGGAGGTCCCCATGCAAGAAGCCTGCCGGTGGCCAACCTTCCCGCATGAGAAGCATGACGGTGGTAACGGACAGACCGCTGCGGTATGCCCGCCTTCCCTGCAGCGGAAACACCGACGCCCCGGCTTCTTGTGAGAGACAACCGTCCAATCTCCACCGGCTCCGTCGTTGCCAACCCCCTCCTCCTTTGCTCTCCACACTGCCGTGACCTTGCTCTTCCCTCGCCCCACGGAAGCTCCATCACCTCTCGCACTCGCACCTATCGCACTCGCACTCGCCATCACATACCCTAATGCGCACCGGAAGAGCCTATGATGATGTCATGTCTTTAAAAAGAGTATGATACCAATAAGACCGTTCTCAAAGGAAAAAGATCATATTCTACACGGAATTTAATTCTCCTAATTTCCCTATGTACTGGAGACAGAATACCACCTTTTGTCAATGAAATACGAGATGATCAATTTGAAGCACCCACATTAATACTTACGAAATGGATAAAATCACCCTTTTGAATTATTAGTTTTCCAGGTTAGAACAACAGTGTCTTTTAATTTCAAATACATTAATTACCAGTTCCTAACTATTTCACCAATCAGGAGGGACATATTAATAAAGAACTTGCCTTGTCCGGGTCCTTCTCATAAATCCCATAAAATGCCTCCAGTAAGCCCTCTCTTATGTTTGGACTTATACTGCAAATTTACATATTTATGGAAGAGATTATAAAGAATGCTTAAAAAACGAACTTCAACAAAGTAATAGAAAATCTAATGAAAACCCACCTTCCCATCATTCCGAAATCATAAAAGATGAGCCTTCCACCATTGACATCATCCACTGCAATATTTCCGGGATGCTGTAATTGTAAAAAATAGAGAAATCAGAACTAAAATAAAAAGAATTATACATTACTTGTTGAGCAAACGACGATGAAAAAAGCAAAATCTGAAGTAATCTTAAATAAAAGACCAGCTAATATAAGTAACAACCTCTAACTCACAATATTATATCCTTTCTTATACAAACTTGTAGTCCATGAAGGTCTTCCAAACATGACAATTGTATTTTGTAGCCCTTGGGAGTACCTTTGTTAAATCTGTACAAATCTAGATCCATTGTTCCACTGTCTGTGGCACATGGCCTATGCATGTTGTTTAGTACTTTATGCAGAAGTGAGGTTCATCTATATCATTGTCCGTGGCACATGCATATGCATGTTGTTTATGACTTTATGCAGAAGTGAGGTTCATCTATTTGAAGTCAGGTAGAGAATAGAAGTAGCACACTTTCGTCTCTATTTTCTCTCCCACTTGCCTTTTCCACTCCGTAGTCAAAGTTACAGCTGACAGCATAATTTCCAGACCAGACTTTTAGCCACTCGCCATGTGTACATGAGCTTCAGATTGGAAACAACTTGCTACAATCGAAGCCAGTATGCAACTCTCATACAGCTCAAACAGATAGAGTTTTAGAGCCCTGCAACCTACGTAAGTTTTTAAAAATATTCTCCAACGCGTGCTTGTGTCAGTTGCTACTTGTGTGTCACATTTGCAGTCTCTATGTTAACACATTTTTCAAAATATTTCCCAACAAGGGGGTGTCCTACTTATCATGTGTCGCACTTGCATGCTCTATGTTCGCACCATGTGTGCATGCTGTAAGTGATCTCACAAGCAGCACTTTTTCGAAGTCTTGTTGGCATGACTGCGTAGTCATGTATCTTTAATAGGGAAGAAATGATTAGAGTTATACTTTTATAAATACTCTATAAATGGATATCACTATGTTGGTGTAGTATATCAACAAATTGTCATTACCATGTCGAGCTTGGTAACTTAGCTCAAGTTTAATAAAGCCTCGTCTGTTCTAAAAATTCTTGAACTTAATCCAGCTCGAAACGTAGGTAGTGGTCGAACCAAGCTTAAGTTGTACAAGGCTCAGGTCATTAGGATTGATGTATACCACTAACGTTGCCATCATCAGATCAGGAGTGGTGGTTGCTGAAATTGTATGTCTGAGCTTGTAGTCCTATGGCCTATGACCATTAGTCGTTTGTTATGCAATTTGTGAAAATCAACTTTTGCTTTATGCAGTAGCAGAGCAGAGAAAACAGCTATTAATAAGCAACACAATTTTTCTCTTCCACAATTCGTATTTTCTCCTCTATGGCCAACATCCCAGTCACATGTTGTCAATGATGCCACCAACCCCTACAGTTTGTTTGTCATTTAAACGCTGGCACCAGCTAGCAGGAATACCTATCTTATAATTTTTAGAACTTAATGAAATTTAAAAATATACTATTGAGCCAACGTACAGGATCAGCATGGAAAAATCCATGGGATAGGATCTGTTCGAGGTAAGACTCGACTGCATATCTGGCTAACCTGCAAGAAAAGGGGGATAAATTTTGGAGGAAGCTAAAGACTGTACTATAACGTAACACAAGTATGAAAACACATAAATACAAAGTATCTTGCAATAAAAAAGGACTCATATATTGCAAATTGTTTGGCCTATAATACCTCTGGCGATCAACACCTAGCTGATCTAAAGCCTGGATACGGTTAATCTTTATTCCTGGAATATACTCCATTGTCAGAACCTGGAAGCATTTTAAAGAAATATAAGTAAAAGAGCGTGTATATCAGTGTAGTGCAGATGCATAAATGATTCGGCACTGATGTGCTCAGGTGAAGGAAATACGGACCTGTGGTGTGGTTAGCTCCCAATTTATTTTTGGCACTTTAACATAGTCCATATCTTTGAAATTCTCAGCAAATAGTTCAGCATTGGCGGCTTCTTTTGTGTAATCTATCTCCTGAGAACAGAAGCCTCTTGTCATGGTGTAGCCTAGATAGGGCAATCCACCATGCCTTAAAGTAAATTGAACTTAAAAATAAAGTGTGGCAATCGAAACAAATCATCCGCAGCCATCAGCTCCTTAATTTGTTAAGACTAGGCATAAATTTTACACAGAAAGCCGTCAGTGTGAAAGAAAAAACTGGATAGCGTTTTAGAAAAAAGAGTAATGGGACTGTGAATGCCTGCTTTAAACATCCACAACATACTCAAGGTCATCTGCACAGTCCACATCATGTCTCCCTGAAATTAACTATATATTTTCGTCCCGCTAAATAAACATAGTAGCACAACCTAGGACAATGTTTTCTCTTACATGCACTTCCATGCACATATCACATTTGCTCCTCAAGGACTTGAAATGATCCTCTGAAAAGATATCATCCAATCACAAATATGTATGTTGAAAATAGTAAAGACTTAAGTCAATTGGTTGGGTAATGTATCTTGTAGGAAGATCCAAGTGTGATGTAATTAGAACCACATTTGTCAGTGTCAGGACTTGATGTGTTAGTAGGACTATATAAACAAGGGATTTTTACACCCAAAACCCTGCGTAATTTCACAATTATAATCATAACACTGCATAATCGTGAATTACACAAGAAACCTCAGATAATCACTCCGTCTCACACCTATAACCCTCCGTTAATTTAATGTGTTAACTCAACCACATGAGTAAGTTAATCTAACCAATCTATCATCGAACGGTTAGGATTAGCTAAAATTTAAAAAAAAGGAAAAATCCTGCAGACGGTGGGTGTTCTTATTGTTTTGTATGCAGCGGGAGGCGAGCTTCAAGCAGGGGAACCTGAGTTCCAGAGTGTGGTTCCAGGGGAAGAAGGGACAGTTGCTTCACGGGGAAAGCTTCCATGAGGGGGAGCTCGAGCAGGGGAGGAGAATCTGGATGGGGTTTGGGGGGGGGGGGGGGGGGGGCAGGGGAGGAACTGGGTGCGATGCTATGGTGTGGTGGGGGCATCGTCGGCGGAGGCTGGGCGCGGGCTCCATCGGCTGCAAGGGGGCTCGGGGGGAGGGGGGAAGGATTCCGAGCAGGGAGGCTGGGCCCTCGGCTGCGGGGGGCTTCGAGTTGAAAGGCTGGGTGCAGAGCTCCTCGACGGCGGGAGGTGGGGGTTCGAAGGAGCGTTGCTCCCTCAAAGCTCGACGTTGATGTGGAGGGAGACTGGGCGCGGGGCTCCTCAGCGGCGGGGATGGGGGTTTGAAGGGCTTGGCGAGGGGTGCTTCGAGTAGGGAGGCTGGCGCGGGGCTCATCGGTGGGCGGGGGGTGGGGGGTTCGACCAGGGAGGCTTCGAGTATGGAGGTTGGGTGCTGGGCTCCTGGGCTGCAGGGTTACGGGTGGGGGTTTGAAGGAGGAGCGTTGCTCCCTCAAAGCTCGGTGCTGGCGACGATTGTGGGGTAAGGGGTGCTCCGACGCATGGCCGGGGGGAGAGCGGTGGCCTTGGACAACCTCCGCCTCCCAACCCCTTTCAGCTGAACAATGGCATGTTTGCAAACAAGGGAGAGAATCAGGGAGAAGACGAAGCAGCACGTCAACTCCATCACATATAGATATGTCCAGAACACGACGATCGTGTCCACACTCATGGCTACTGTGACCTTCGTCGCGGCCTTCACCGTTCAGGGTGGCTTCATCAGTGAGAGTGACAATGCAGACAAAGGGACGCCATTGTTGATGAATTACCTGGCACTGAAGGTATTCGTGGTCTCCGATGCCATTGCCCTTTTTGCCTCGCTATCTGTGGCGTTCCTCTGCATCTACGCTTCGTGAGAGGATATGGACTACTTGCTGCATTATCGGGCATCCACTAAGAAGCTCATGTGGTGCGCGTTTGGTGCCTTGAGTGTGACGTTCGCTATAGGGATGTACGCAGTTCTGGCACCACGTCTTCCATGGCTCGCCATATCGGTATGCGTTCTCTCTGGCATCATGCCATTGTTCACGTATGTCTTGGCTCAGTGGCTGATATTAGAGATGCAGATTCGACTACGCAAGATATTCTTGAAGGATGTGATCAGGGATCTGTGATCTTTGGACAGATCGAGCAGATGACAAATAAGGACAGGTTATCGTTGGAGTCTTCCTAATTATTATGACCAGCGGTACGACGATCTATTTACGCATGGCCGGAGGGAGAGCGGTGGCCTTGAACAACCTCCGCCTCCCAACCCCTTTCAGCTGAACAATGGCATGTTTGCAAACTAAGGATGAGTTTTAGGGGTATTTTTGTCCTTTTCAACGAAAACCGTTAAATCTAACCAATATCCCAAACTGGGTCATTGATGAATCTCGTATTCATCATGCTAAAATTGGTCATTTAGGCTTTGTTCCCCATCATTCACCTGTAATTAATCATTAATAGAGCATTATTAGCCATCATGCATGTGTAAATAATATCTGCATTTTATCATGCATAAATTGCATTAAAAATCCCAAGTGTAAATTAGCCCAAAAAGCCGCTAACTTCTCACATTTTTAATTAATTCATCCTAACTCCGATTGACCCAACTAACTCCATTGTGTAGATATTACTAACTTCATTAAATAAAAAATACAAAAAAATACTAACTCCAATAAGTGTCAAATAATCCCAAAGTCTAATTTCACATCTGACACACTAAAACGAGCATATCTCCCTCATACAGTGTCTGATTTTGGTCTGCTCACTTTTAAAGTACTCCATTTTCAAATACCTTCAAAACAAGACCAATTTCGTAAAATTCGGAGCTCATATGTGAAAGTTGGGTTTTAGGCATCTTTTGCGCATTTTGACTTTTTGCTATTTTTGACCTCAGTTTTTATGTCCTTAATTAACTCTTTTAATTTTATTTCTTCTTCATTTATGTTCTTTGATGAAAGTTTTATTAAGAAACGCAAAAATCCGAATCCAGATCAAAACTGAGATCAAAGAAACTGACCAAGTTCAAGTGTCTGTTGTCGGTCTGTACAGAAGTTGTGTGTTTCTGACTTCTATTTTATTTTCCTAATTTCTTATCCATTAAAAATCCAAAAAAAATAGATTAATGTGTAATTAATTTTCTTGTATTTTATCGTATTTTTTCTATATTTTTTATCCCCTCTAAAACCACCAAAAAAATACAAAATCCCAAAAAGTCGGTTTTCTATACACATGGAGAGCCACCAAAAATACCACTTCTCACAGATGACCTCTTTTGCTCCCGGGCCCTTAATGAAAGTTGTAGATCTCGTCGAGACGAACAACTTTCGTGAAGAAAATTTTTCGATCCGAGGTCTCCTTCTATTTCTTTTCTATTTTTCTTGTCTTTAATTTCTGAAATTTTTTTTAGGGCCCGCCACGTAGCAGCCCCTGGGCGTACCACGTGGCACCCCCATCTTCTCTCTCCAGCCCCCCCCCCCCCCGGTCACGTGCGCAGCACGTGACCCTCTTCTTCCTCAGTCGTTACCTTCACCCACTCCCCCGACCGTTTCTCCTCCTCCACCCACCGCCATGCACGGCCTTCACGCTGCCTCCAATCACCTCCCTCGCACGTAACCGCCACCATCCACTCTCCTATAAGAGCCCCTTGTCGTCGGCCGATAAGACCATCCGCCATTACTCCCGGAAGTTGGTGACAGCAACCTCAGCAGGCGTTATCCAGTGGCCGAAGCCTCGGCCACTGTTTCCTCGCTCCCGTGAGCGTCGGAGTTCCATCGAGATCTCGCCCGAGGCTGAGGAGGTCACCAAAAGGGAGCCTCAGCTTCCCAAGAACCAGGTGATCATACTCCCCCTCCCCGCCCAGATCTACTCCTCCATTTACAACCCCACGCCGGCCTTGCACAGGCCGGAGCCCTCCTCAGCTCCAGTGCTTCTCTACCCTTCCGCAACCTTCAGCAAACCCCGCTGCGATCGCATAGCACCATCGCCCGGAACCCCTCTGCCTTGTAGCTTCGATTTCCTCTAACATCTGCAGGTGTCGACCTGCCGAGCCACCCGTCGAAGACCACCGCTCCACACAACCTCCGCTCCTCCGCTCGCCTACCGGTTCCACCGCCCGCCTCCCTTGCTCCGTCGTGTGTCGACGAGCACGGGATCTTCAGCCGCGCAGCTCCGCCGCCTCCTCCGCACACTAGCCTCGCCCTCCGCCTCCGTGCGGAGGCGCCGCCCCTTCGCCGCGCCTCAGCCACCGCACGTGGGGGGGGGTTGTCACAGTCGGCCGCCTCCACCGCCTCCTTTCATCGCAACGCACAGTTGCCGTCGGATCGGGCAGGCGGCCCTTGATCCGACGGCCAAGGGCCTTCCACGTGGCACAGCCGAGCCTCTCTTCCTTGCCGTAGCTTCGGATCCCCCGAACCTCAGGCTTGGCGCCCGAGCCTCTGTCGTCGTCCCGAGCCTCCAGAGACACGTGCAAGGCACGTGCTCTTGGTGGCAATTTGCATCAGAGCCCCGGGCAGTTTCAGAATTTGCATAAATACCCCCGCCAGGGGTAAATTACGTCTGGGCTCCTCCGACTTTTATTAATTACAGATAAGTCCTCCCAGGGACCTCTTTGCAAAGAAAACTTTATTTAATTCCCTGAAACTTCATTTTATCATATCTTTGTCATACGAACTCCGTTTTGAGCATATAATATGTCATTTTGAAGCTATTTTCATGCTCTACAACTTAGCATAGCTTGTGAACATATCTGAAGTTGTTTACATAATTATTATTATTCGAGGATCTCATTTGACTTGCAGGCTCAATTTTGACATGTTCATACTTGAGGAATCAATGATATGTATACAGGGACTCCATTGAGAAAAGTTTTTGAAATAAATCCTCATACTTTATTTAATCATTATTCATTGAGGATTTAATCTGCACAGGAGCTTCAAAAAGGAAGATTGAGAATTATTTCCCTTGTATCTTTTAAATGATAATGTTTATTGCTTAAGGAACAACGTACAGGGAAATTAAAAGAAATTTTCATTAGATCTCAGTATTGATACTCTGACTATTTCTCTTGAACCTTAGCTTTTGATCTGTGATAAAATTCGAGGTTATCGATTAACATATATTGGAGCTGAATTCTTAATCACAAATCCTGTGCTGCAATTGTCTCTGCATATTTCCTTGCATTTGCATCTCATTGCATTGTACATTTTCTCAACACATAAATTAATCGAGCATAAATTTGATTACTTAATTTGATCGAAGACCACGCAACTAAGAATCGTTGTTCCTTGTGTTCGACCTTGGTACACTTGCCAAGTAAAAATACTCCACAACATTCAAAGATTGTGGTATTTTGATCGACCTAAATTCACTTCCTATACTACAATTACCGATTATTAAAGAGGTGAATTTCGAGCTCATCAGTCATGTCATGTAAGAGTTAAGCATTACTCGGGGTTTCTCATGTAATTCACGATTATGCAGGATTATGATTGTAATTGTGAAATTACTCAGGGTTATGGGTGTAAAAATCCCTATAAACAACCTCCCACATCGTGTATTCTTTGAGGAACATAAAGCCGTAACCTTTGAATCAAAAACAAAACGGTAACCTATCCTTTGTAGGTTTACCCATTGTGGAAAAAAGAATGAAAGAATAGAAAGGCTTGTTTTATTCTAGAGGTATAGGGGTCCTTATATAGGACAAAAACCTAGAGAGCTCAAAGGAGAAAATAGATAAATACCACATAGAATATTCCTGCCACATAGGATATTCTCTTAACATATACTCCTGCCGTATAGAATATTCTCTTAACATATATACTCCTAACACTCCCCTCAAGTTGGAGCATATTTATCAGTCATGCCCAACTTGGAAACAATCCATGAGAGTCGCCTCTTGGGTAGTGCTTTTGTGAAGACATCTGCAAGCTGAAGGTCAGTGTTGATGTGAGAAGTAGTAATCCTTCCAATCCTATTCTCTTAACATAGACTCCTATTATATAGAATATTCTCTTAACATATATACTCCTAACACTTCCCCTCAAGTTGGAGCTTATTTATCAGTCATGCCCAACTTGGAAACAATCGAGAAGAGTCGCTTCTTGGGTATTGCTTTTGTGAAGACATCTACAAGTTGAAGGTCAGTGTTGATGTGAGGAGCAGTAATCCTTCCAATCCTGACAGCATCACGAACAAAATGGCAGTCAACCTTTATATGCTTGGTTCGCTCATGGGATACCGGATTCGTGGCAATATATGTAGCAGATTTGTTGTCAGAATATAGTGGAATAGGAATAGTGACAACAATACCAAATTCTTGCAAAAAAGTTAATAGCCACGTGATCTCGCAAGTAGCTTGAGCCATCGCCATGTACTCTGCTTCTGCACTGGATCTAGATACAACAGTCTGTTTCTTGCTTCTCCAAGTAACAAGATTTCCTCCTACCATCATAGCATAACCTATGGTGGAGCGTCGATCCTCTGGTGAGCTTGCATAATATGCATCAGCATATGCAATAATATCGGTGTACCCATTTGCCCCATAGAAGAGGCCACTTCCTGGTGATTCCTTTACGTATCGTAGAATCTGAAGAACATCCTTCCAGTGACTATAACAAGGTTGCTCCGTGTGTTGACTAGCTCTGCTCACTGCATAGGAAATATCTGGTCTGGCGGCAGTAAGGTAAAGAAGTTTACCAACCAGGCTTCTATATCGAGTAACATCTTCGAAGATAGGATCAGAGGATGTGAAGTGTTTCTTAAGATCTGCAGGAATACCAGGGGGCTTGTATCCAAGTAATCCGGCTTCCGTAAGAATATCCAAACAGTATTTTCTCTGTGAAAGATGAAGACCCTCTTTAGTGTGTGGTACTCTATGCCCAAGAAATATCGTAGTGGACCAAGATCCTTGGTAACAAATACCTTCTGGAGGAAGGCCTTGGTCTCTAGTATCCCTTTATCATCATCACATGTGATGACCATACTATCCATATAAACTGCAAGAATAACAGTACCAGTTGTTCGTCTTCTGACAAGCACAGAAAAATCAAAGGTTGTTCTCCAGAAGCCAAGAGTGATGATCTATGCAGTAAGTCTGTCGAACCATGCCCTTGGGCTCTGCTTTAGGCCATATATTGCTTTGCGAAGTATACATACACACTTCCCCTCGACTTCATAACCCGGAGGCTGCATCATATATACTTCCTCATCAAGATCGCCATATAGAAACGTATTTTTCACATCTAACTGAAAGATAGGCCATGCCTTATTAACTGCCACAGAAAGGATAGTCCTTATTGACCCCATACGCGCAACTGGTGAGAATGTCTCATAGTAATCTACTTCATATGTCTTTGTGAAGCCCTTTGCCACAAGACGAGCTTTCAACCTGTCAATCGACCCATTTGGTGATTGTTTAGTCATGAAGACCCATTTAGATTACACAGGTTTAGTCCCTTTGGGATATTGCACTAGATCTCATGTTCTCCTGGAAATAAGAGCATTCATCTCGTCATCCATGGCCTTTTGTCATCCTGAATCCAGCAAAGCACTATGGTGGTCTCTTGGAATAGAAATGGTCATGAGAGCATCTGCATATCTTCTATTAGTGGTTGATAAACTAGCAGTAGAAGTAAAATGAGACATGGGATGAATTGTGCATTGCCTCTTAGTGCTGCGTAGAGCAATGGTAAGCTCCTCAAGAACATCCGGGACAGCGGTGGAGGGGACACTTGAATTAGGTATATCATCCTGCAATAAAGAAATAGGTAATGGAACATCTGGTAATTGGGATTTTTGTTTTCTCTTATAGACAATGGGTGGAGGTGGGAGATCAAGAAGGATATCGGTAACAGATTGTGTGAAGAAGATGGTCTGCTCAAAAATGGTTACGTCTGCAGATATATAATAGCGACGTCCAATTGGATCATAGCACCTGTAACCTTTTTTAGGACAAGAATAACCAAGAAAAACGCATTTAGTAGCACGAGGAGAGAGTTTGTCAGTAGTGTGAAAGTTATGAACAAATGCAACGCATCCAAAAATTCGTAAGGGTAGAGGAAAATGTAGCTCAGTTGGGTAGAGCAGAGAGAAGGGGGTGGATCCATTTAGGAATGGAGATGGAACCCTGTTGACAAGATGGACAACAGTTAAAACAACATCCCCTCAATAGGTTTTGGGAACTTTCATCTAGGTGAGGAGGGATCGGAATATATTTAGAAGGTATCTGAGTTTCCTTTCGGCTACCCTGTTTTGTTGCGAAGTGTAAGGACATGATGGTTGGTAAATGGTGCAGTGGGATGCAAAGAAGTTGGTTAGATCATGTTGAGTGAATTCCAAAGTGTTATCTGTGTGAAAAATTTGAACTCTGGAGGTGTTAGAAAATAGGAAAGCGGAAGCGGAATCGATAAAACAAGAATTATAAACATGAAGAACATTATTTAACGTGGAACCCTACTCCGTGAGGAACGGGATGAAACCACGGGAGAAGCCCTCAAAGGGGTGGATCTTGCATTCCTTTTTCTCATTTGATACAGGAGGTCTGGGGCTCCTTATATAGCCTCCACAGAGCCTCCAAGTCCCACCACTGGTAGATGTGGGACTAAACTCTTGGATGGGGTAAATGGAACCTGGAGAGATCCATTTACCCATCTCCCATACATGTGACGCATATAATGAATACTCCAACACTCCCCCTCAAGCTGGAGCATGCAATGCTTAGCTTGGACAAACAGAAAGAGACTCAACTCAATGCTACAGGACACTACGGATAATACCAACCCAACGCGCACAACTGCTGCTGTCGAGGACGTTGCTTCTCATGTCGTGCAGGTGAGGAGGACGAACGGGCTGGAGTGTGAGTCTGTTGAATCTCCTCGTCGGAGAACATGTGCTCTGAACTGCGCCTGTCAGAGTCACTGCAACTGGAAATGAGTCTCCTCGTCGGAGTACTCTGACCCGCCACAACATGTGGACAACTGCTCCATCTCTGAAAATGGCCGAACTGAAAAGGGTCGTGGTTGTGTGATCCTCGTCGGAGTCCACGGTCGCTGGAGAATGGAGTCTGAAATAGTCTCCTCGTCGGAGAACTGTGTCTCTCCCATCTGGCACAGAGAATGGTACACTACTCTGGAGTACTTATGATACCACATGAAAACCCTTGCCAACATGGCATAGGGAATGGTCCTCTACTCTGGAGTCCCTATGGCTCACATGAAAACTCTGGTTGAAACAACAAGAAAAAGATGGGGACCATAACAAAAGATGGCAAATATGTGCTCATCTGAAAATGACCGCAAACATATGCATGTCTGAAAATAAGTCTCTCTGGAGAACTCGAAAATGGGCCTCAACATGGAGTGCCTCGAACTTGGACTCTGACCAATCTGAATGTCGAGTCTGAACAAGTGTGCATCACACCTGTGGACTCGGAATCTGAACGTTGAGTTTGAATCTTGCGCATGGAGAATCTTCATCTGAAAAACTGTAGAGTCTGAAAAAATGACTGGCCTCTGGAATCTGACATCTGAATCTGCAACAAGACCTATGACTCTACATAATATTCCCCCTTTCTTCCATACTTGTTGGAAAATCAACATCGACAAAGCTGGGAGAAGACAAAGATGGGGATACAAAACAAACCAAGCCGTCACATTTTTGGCTTTTGAATAACATTTGGCCGTTTAAAATTTTTTTTAATACAGCTCTTGCTTTTCCTTGTTTTTTTTATAAAGCCGTTTAACCATTTTTTAACGGCTATTCTTTTTTTTCTGCATACAGATTTTTGTATGCACCTTTTTTTACGAACTTGTCGGCCCAAAGCAAGCCCGATATCTCAGCCTCCCCTATTTTTCCTTTTTTTCCTTTTTTTGAAATTAATAGCCGTCACATTTTTTATAGCCGTTCAGATTTTTTTTCTCAACCAGGCACGGCCTACGTGCTTGCAATATCAGCCATTTTTTTAAGGCCGAACAGAATGAAGCTCTCTTGGGCTTTTGTAGAATTCCCCCTCCCCTTTTGATATATACTTATAATTTTTTTATAAGCCGCAGATTCCGACTTAAAAAAAACGCCGCCCCCTGATGTGTTGTGCGGCGCAGCATGCGCCACCACGAGAGGAGAGGGATGGCGATGTGTAACATCCGGATCCGAATGAACTGAAGCTCCTATCAAGAAAAGGATGTTGCAAGCAAGTTTGCATCGCCAAAGTGGAGATATACAAAGGTTTATATCTCTCTCCTCTTTGTTCTCATTAAAGTTGATGCTGAAGTTTCTAATTCAGTTTTTTTTGTTGCTATCCATCAGGTATTTTATTTATTGTTGTATGTTAGATAAAGCCACAAATCCCTCCAAACTTAGAGGATCAAAGGTACAATCTTTCTCCCTCCTCTTGCTGCCTTCCATGCATGATTTAGCCTATAAAATTTTTATTACAAAAGCCTTTTAGGTACCTGGGGTTGGGACATAAAAATCTCTTAACTGAAATTATATTATAAGAAAGTATTGGTCATATCAAACTCACAAATAAGCCAACTTTTGGTTCACCTGTACTTCATACTGGTTAATAGAGAAAAGGCTTTGATGTAATCAACTCCATACGTATAAGAGAATTCTTTTACTGAAAGCCCCTCTTTAAGCCAATCAAGCTTACCATCAAGTGTATGCTCTATAGGAAATAACCACCGACAGGAAATAAGAGTGACATTCGAAATAAAGGGCATGAGGTTAGAGGAGCATTCTTCTTATCATTCATGACATGACTTCATTTAGAGTTTTGTAATATATCAATATAATCTCTTAGAATCAATACAGTTAACAGTACATCAATGGATTGCATTCGGGATCAGATAAGTCATTACTAGTAATAATTAGAGATAGAATGGTGAACACATGATCTCACCCCTTCACATATGGAAACCAACTGAGGTAAAGAAGCATCTTGAGCAATGTTTGATGAAGGGCTAGATTTGGATTGTTTATGAATTATGATTATGCTGCACTATTGAAAGTTTACATTCACACCACATGTAGAAATCTTAATCACGTTTATCTATACCATTGTAACTTTGTGTAAACTAGGTTGGGAGAGTGATACCTTCTAAACAGATTTTTGGATAGAAGTTCGAAATCAGATGCATATGTCCATTGGCTACAATCGCTCGAAATCAAAATCTGCTGAGGATTGTTCAATTAGTGAAACTCTTGCTTCACAAATGAACATTGTAAGCCTTGCAACATATGACCCTGCTGCCACATTTTTTTTATAAAAGACTATAAATGGCCTTATTATGATCGACTTCTATCTACCTATGAGACACTGCTCGAATAAGAGGGCTTAATCATCATAGGCAATCTCCTTGATGCCACTGGTTAATTTCACATGTACAAACATTGATCGGATTTAATATCTTACTTATATAGGAGCAAATATGATGATCTTCTGAAAATTCATCTTTTAAAATATTAGAACTCTTCTCTCAAAGTCAATAAATGATTTCTCAAGATCTTTACGAATAAGAAATCATCAATCAATTGATCATTATGTATAGTCTACTATTCATACAATCTATTATATATATATATAGGATGTCATGGCAAATGATCAGAAAACACCCCTCCTTTGATGTCTCAACTGGAACTGGTACGATTTAGACATAATTCTTGTTTAGGTACCATATAAAACAAAATGATAAATACTAGCTAGATCCATATCCAAAGCATAGATGGTGATCTTATGATTTTAGAAATAATAAGATGTGACCACAAAGACCGTTCATCTTCATAAATTAATCTTTTAGGTATACTCTACTATTTATACATATCATCAAAGATAGGTAGTGACAAAATACCTAGAATTGTAAAGTCGACCATTGAAGAGATTGAGAAATGATTGGGTAGATGAATAAGTAAAATCAATGCTGAATCATTATATCAATAAGATCGTTGATAAAAAAGACCTAGATCTGTACAATCAACCACATAAAGGATTAAGAAAGGATGAGGGATCAAGTCATTGATGACTTATAATTAAGAGTGCCAGTCATGGTGACCTTTACGCCTGACTGTGCGAGGGTGCGGTGACCCTCAGCTGGGCGGGAGATTAGGAAGCCCAGTTAGGGCAGTGGCCGCTTGGTGCGCGGGTCTAGGATCCCAGTCTTTTTCTCGGTTTTCTCGCGAGCGCTCGCAATTTTTACGCCTCTCTGGGATCCACAGGTTTTCTTTTAAAGACCAGTTCCGCTGACCCTTGTTCATTAGGGTACCTAGGCTGGAGGACCCTTGGTTTTTTTTCGAGCTCGTTAGCCCGTACCGGTCGGGCCGGTTTTTCTTTTAGAGCGACTTTTCCATAAAGTCTCTCTCACCCATCTTAGTGGCGTAGTTTTGGAGTAGACCTATCCCTCTATTGGACCGCCTTCCAATTAGAGGACGAGACGGAAGAGCCTTTTGTAGGCTACTTCACCGCTTGAGTTTTGTTTATTTTTCGCCAGCAGACTTGGCGATGCTACATCCGAATCATCCATGTATACATCTGAATCCTCTATGGCTACATCCGAATCAGTTACAGTTGAATTTGGAAAAGTTACATTTGAGATTGGATTAAGTCACAAATGAGTTTGGCTAAAGTTGAGATGAATTACAGTTGAGTTGGTTTCATGGAAGCTTGGTTACAGTTAAGTTGGTTGTAGTTGTGCTAGTTACTTTTTCGCCAGTAATTCTTGATGAAGAGAAAAGATCAGTTTATGAAAATCATCCTTATCAGATTTCGATCTACTACCACAACCGTTCGAAATAGTTAGTGGACGTGTTGGGAACTTAGTTAGGATGCATTTTACTCCACCGGATGCCTACGGAGGCACCCCAACCCTAAGGCTTCTTTACTGCCTTAGAGTCATAGTGTGAGGTCTTATCTAGACCAAGACCACAGACTATCCACTAAGCTTGAGAAATTCAATATGAAAAGAATCAAAAACATCAGACTCATCATCTACACTTACTATGGTCTAACCTCATGACTCACAAACATCAAAAGAGACCCGAATCATCTCGACCATGTCAATCATTAAATACTCAAGATATCATGATCAATTCAATCATGACAGCCATTGAATAAATCATTGGAACATGAAATTGATGGGGAAGAATGGAAATCATATACAGTTTTATACTGGAGTCACATCTTAGAATCATAATATGAGGTCACACTCAGATCAAAATCCCAGATTGTCCACCAAATGTGATTGATTGGATAAAAACCAAGAACAAAGACTCAACATCCACATCTCAAGATCCATTAAACATGATTTATAATTAATTAAAAGGTGACAGTTTAAATATGGATCTTATAATCTTTGTATAAAAAATGATTAATATGGGTAATTAATGTAGGATGAGTAGAACTGGTGTTTTACATACCAAACAACTTGAAAGCATATTTCATTGCAAGTATCTCTATATTTTATTTGTCAAGGCCAATTTACTTGCTTTCTTTTGGAGCCACTAAATTTCCTGTTATTTTTAATTAATTAAGATTTACTCAACATTTGTTGATGTTCTTTTCTCCCTATTCCATGGATTGCAGGCATAATACCTGCACCGTTGTATTGGGAGAGTTGAATGTCAGTTTCTGATGCAAAACATATTAGGTATGTATGTTATAATTTTGTTCAAGGATATTATAAATGCTTTTATTTCTCTTCTGATAAAATTGGGATGCATGTACATAATGCAATTTCTGTTGTTACATGTTAACTGCTATGGAATTTATGCAATATAAGTGTGACATGTTATAGTTCTGTGGTTTATTGGTTAATTTGTGAATGTCATTCGTAAAAAAAAATTCCCCTAATTTTCAGTACTCTAATGTGGTCCTTAGCGAACATGATACTATGTCTGATATGTAAACGGGTTTCCCAGATCCGAGAAGGAGCGGGCCTCACACGATGCTTCTCAGAATGCGCGCGAAGCGCAGTTATGACTGGAGAGGAGGGTTGCTGGGGCTCGCGACGAGTGAGGAGGGCGGAGGGCTCCACCTGGAGCGTCGTCTGCGCCTGTGTGCGCGACGGGGCCTGGGTTGCGCTGCCTGCGCCTGCGACTGGAGGGGTGCGCGCCTGATGCGGAGCACGGAGTTGGCCTGGGGCGACGTGGATGTCGTCTGGGAGAATCAGCGATGCCTGGAGTGGTTGTTGACTGGAATCGTGAGCCCCTGAACATGTATCGCCTGGAGCGGTTGTTGAAGGTGCGGCGCCTGGAGCCAGGGAGATGCAAGGGGGCGTGCGCATCCTGGGATTTTGCACCAGTATAGGAGAGATGCTCGATGCGCCGCATGTGCTCGATGCACCGCCTGTGCTAGGGCCCGCCTGAAGATGCGCCTGGATCTGGGCGGCGCTTGAGGGAACCACGAAACTCCTCGCGCATCCTGGAGTGCAAGAGCGAGTGCGGCTGGAGACCAGCCACCGTCTTGAACAGTTTCTGGATCTAGATTGGGCATCGTCTTGAAAATTAGGGTTCCAATAGGAACCCTAGAACTGATTCCACCGATAGAAATTCAAGAATTCTCGAAGAATCTCAAACAAATTACAGTAAATCGAAATCTCGGATAAAATACAGAACATAATGAAAATCTCCGAGAATCGACCTACTCTGATACCATGTTAGAAAATAAGAAGCGGAAGCGGAATCGATAAAACAAGAATTATAAACATGAACAATATTTAACGTGGAACCCTACTCCGTGAGGAGCGGGATGAAACCACGGGAGAAGCCTTCAAAGGGGTGGATCTTGCATTCCTTTTTATCATCTGATACAGGAGGTCCAGGGCTCCTTATATAGCCTCCACAGAGCCTCCAAGTCCCACCACTAGTAGATGTGGGACTAAACTATTGGATGGGATAAATGGATCCTGGAGAGATCCATTTACCCATCTCCCATACATGTGACGCATATAACGAATACTCCAACAGGAGGAAAAGATATTTTTGATATAATGGAAGAAACTCTTAATAATGTTGCTAATCTCTGATCGTTCTTTTAACAGTAGACCCAAGATGATCGATTGTAGTCATCGACAAAAACAACAAAGTACTTATGTCCACTCAGGGTACGAACCGGACAGGGTCTCCAAATATCACAATGGGCTAAAGAAAAAGGATTTTTGCGGTGAGGTTCAGAACGAGCAGGGAAGGATGCTCGATGATGTTTCCCAAACTGACACGCCTCGCACTCAAAGGGCTTGAACGTAAAAAGCTCGAGGAACATTAAAGAGAGAGCTTTGGTGGATGGACGGCCGAGGCAAAGATGCCAAAGAAAGGGATCAACGGATACAGATGTAGCGCCAGCAAAACCAGAATCAGAGGGGATATCAAGATAATATAGGTCGTTCTTCTCATATCTCCCGCCAAAAATCTGTCTCGTCCAGATGTCCTGAAAGTTACAACAGTGCTCATCAAAAATCACACGACAGTTAAGTTCCTGGCATAACTTATGAACAGGTAAGAGACTAAGCGGAAAATCAGAAGCACGGTCCACATCAGTAAGTCGGAGTTTGGATGAAAACTCCATAGTCCCCACACTAGTGATAGGGGAATGTGCTCCATTGGCAACCCGAACAGTCCTCACAACGGAAGACGGATGTGCAGAGGTGAGAAGACTACCTTATCCCGTTAGATGAGTAGAGGCACTAGAGTCAATGATCCATGCAGGGCTGGATGTAGAGGCAACATTGGCAAGTGTACTTGAAGTAATTGCAAGACTCGCAGTAGGAGCAGAGGTACTAGTGTTACTGGCAGAATTTTGTAGCAGCTGACATAGACGAGCATACTCAGATGCAGTGAAGGATGTCTGACTATCATCAGACGGCCGTTCTGGCGAGATATATGTATTATCATATGGGCCTTCGAATGAGGTAGCCTCATAGGCATTGTTGGCATTAGTAGGCATGCCAAACTTTACCCAGCAACATTCAGATGGATGATTCCAGCGTCCGTAGTGAGTGCATGCTGGATAGCAGGCGGTGGCAGGATCCCCACGTCCACGTCCGAAGTCACGTCCTCGTCCAGCCTCACGACCACAACCACGGCCAAAGTCACGACTGCATCCTCCTTGGTAGTTAGGTCATCCTCTAGCTAAATGTGCAGTAGTCTTCGTAGATAGCTGAGGAGAGGGAGAATCAAGTTCCTGTAATCGACCATATATGGTCTCTAGAGTGGGTAGCGCAACAGCAGTTAGAAATTGGTCCTTCACAGTCTTGTATCGCGGATGTAATCCTGACAAGAAACGATACACTTTCCATTCTGCACGCTCACCTATCTGCTTATCACAACAAGCAGGCTGAAAGATAAGAAGCTCCTCAAACATGCATGTGAGGAGCATGTAGTACTCGACCAAGGATGTATCTCCTTGATTTGCAGACTGAATCCGTGTGTAGATATTTGAGAGCCTGGAGTTAGTTGCCTTTTGGGAGTAGGTGTTCTCAAGGCTCTCCCACATAGCCTTTGTCGTCTCCTTGTAAAGAAGATTTGATGCAATATTTGGATCGACATTGTTCGTCATCTAAGTATTCACTTGGCAGTTGTCCACGTATCAGGTATCGTAGTCTTTGTCCGTCTCCTTGGGCGGATCTTTTGTAAGAACATAGTTCTTTCGCTGACCGCCAATAAACACATTGAAGGATCTGGACCATAGTACATAGTTCTCGGAACCTTTTAGCTTTATAGAAGTGCCATGTACCATCACAGAAGAAGTCGGGTACATGGGCTTGAGCTCTACAGATGCCATGGTGGTCGAGTACGTTAAGAAAAAGTGACCTAGTTAGTTCTTGCAGTCGTATTCAAGCATCACGGAGACCTAGCACTGCTTCGATTAGGTAATCGGCATCAAGTGATGATACCCTAGGTGATCGGCAAAGGAGAGAGAGGCAGTTGATGCGCGAGCAGCGCGGGCCGTCTAGGACGGTGCTAGTGAGCACCTATGGCAGCGCAGGAAGCCAGGGCTGGCATCTGGAGCAGCTCGAGGCAGCGTTGGAGGCGTCTGGAGCAGCTCGAGGTGGCGTTGGGGGGGCGCCTAGGGCGCGAGCGAAGGCACATGGCACCTGGGATGGCGCGGGCGAGCACCTGGGGCGGTGTTGGGCCGCCTGGAACAGCGAGTAGTGGCGCGGGTTGCGCTACAGGCGCTTGGAGTCGTCGTAGGTAGGCGGCGGCTGCTTAGGGAGGACTTGGGGCTAGCGGTGGCAGAGGAATTTAGGTCAGAACATCGGTCTAGGACCGGTGCTCTAATACCATGTGGAAAAAAGAACGAAAGAATAGAAAGGCTTGTTTTATTCTAGAGGTCTAGGGGTCCTTATATAGGACAAAACCCTAGAGAGCTCAAAGGAGAAAATATATAAATACCATATAGAATATTCCTGTCACATAGGATATTCTCTTATCATATACTCATGCCATATAGAATATTCTCTTAACATATATACTCCTAACACCATAACCTCATCTAGCTCCTTCCGAGTAGGGACCACGTAAATCCAATCGTTATGCACTCTATATATTGCTTTTTGTTATCTAATTAATCACCTTCAAATTACATATTTCCACATGATATCAAAGTAAGACCATTTTGGGATCATCTTTGATATTCAATTTTATTTTTGTTGGGAAAAGTATAGAATATGTTTCATTAGAGAGACGGGCTCTCTTATATAGGAGAAAAGTCATGGGTAAATAACACGAGAGATATATGAAATAAGTAGAAATAAATATACGGAGATATAAATATCTCAACACTCCCCCTCAAGTTGGAGCATATATGTCTGTCAGGCTCAGCTTGCAAAGGGCCTTGGTGAAGATATCAGTTGTCTGATCTCCAGTATAAACATGGGTAGTGGAAATGAGACCCTTCTGGATCATGTCTCTGGTATAGTGACGATCGACCTCTATATGCTTGGTTCGTTCATGAAATGCAGGATTATTGGCAATAAACGGAGTTGCTTGATTGTCACATAAAAGCTGCATGAGAAGAGGAACCTCAACAGCAAGATCAATCAAGACCAATCAAACCCACATCATCTTTGTGCTCCCTTGTGCTATGGCCATGTACTCAGATTCTGCATTGGATCTAGCAACCAATGTCTGCTTCTTGCTTTTACATGACACGAGTGAGCTCCGAACAAAAATAGTAAAGCCAGAAGTAGACTTCCTAGCTCTAGGGCATCCTGCATAATCTGCATCTGCACAAGCTATCACCCCAAGAGATGTACCACTGCTAAATATAAGACCAGTACCAGGTGACTTCTTTAAATATCTTAAAATCATATAGATCGTATTAGAAAATAGGAAGCGGAAGCGGAATGATAAACAGAGCAAAAGAACATAAAGATAAACATGGAATACCATGATTTTACATGGAACCCTACTCCGTGAGGAGCGGGATGAAATCACGGGAGAAGGCCTCAAAGGGTTGTGTTTGTTTATTGACTTTCTCATCTGTTACAGGAGGCCTGGGGCTCCTTATATAGCCTCCACAGGGCCTCCAAATCCCACCGCTGGACAATGTGGGACTAAACAACTGGATGGGGTAAATGGATCTTGAAGGTATCCATTTACCATCTACAACTCAATAGGCGCACTACCAAATACTCCAACACTCCCCCTCAAGCTGGAGCATGCAATGCTCAGCTTGGACAAACAGAAAGAAACTCAACTCAATGCTACAGGACACTACGGACACTATCAACCCAACGCGCACATTGCTGCAGTCGAGGACGTTGCTTCTCATGCCGTGCAGGTGAGGAGGACGAACGGGTTGGAGTGTGAGTCAACTGATGACTCAAGATCTGATCATCAAGTCTGAAACTACGCCTGAAGTCTCCTTATCGGAGAACTGGGTCTCTCACATCTGGCTCAGAGAATGCTGCTCTACTCTGGAGTACCTATGATACCACATGAAAACCATTGCACTCAATGGCATAGGGAATGGTCCTCTGCTCTGGAGTCCCCATGGCTCACATGAAAACTCTGGCCGAAACAACCACAAGAATGATGGGGATCTCGAAACTGAAGACCGCACACTCGTGCGTGTCTGAACTGCAGACTCGGAACAATACTCGTCGAGTCTGAAATCAAACTGTAGAGTCTGATCATCTGGGTGGTCTGGAGACTGATATATGAATCTGGAATCTGGATCTAGACCTGTGACTTTACATATATACTCCCCCTTTCTCTCATACTTATCGGAAAACATGAACGTCGATCAAGTTGGGAGAAGACAAAATAGAATGGGGAGAAAACATGAACATGCGGCTTTTCATATTTTTTTATTTTTTTTAAGCCGTCAATTTTTTTTAAGCAGATTCATTTTTTTTTTGAAATTGCGTACGGTTTTTTTATTGTACGCGCCCTTTTTTTCTCAAAGTTTCTCTTCTCTCAATTTTTTTTAATCTGACCCTCCATTTTCCTTTAGCTCTGTCGCAGCCCCCTTGGCCATTTCAAAATTTTTTTAATAAATAACCTCTAGGGTTCCCTGGGACCCTTTCATTGAACGTGTGTAGCCAAAGGGGGGCATACGGGATCTCGCCATCGTGAGGAGGTCGTCTGCAGAGCGGCGCTGCCTGGAACGCGTGGCGCTGCTCGCCATCGTCTGGCGCACGAGCAGGGTTGGATCGCCGCTTTGACCGAAGGAGTTTGCGCCTGAAATGAATCTGGAAGTAACCGCCTAGGATGCGCGTGTCTGCTCACGGGACTGCGCGGCTGGGTATAGGAACCGCACGCGATGCCATCGCTTGCCCGGGAACAGGTGCTACATCGGATGGACATGGACATCGGCGATCTGGAGGATGGAGGGAGATCGCGGGAACTGGGAGGAGGAGACTCTCAAGGTTTCCGCCTCTGATGGTTCCGCCTCTGGCTGCAGGTGGAGAAGGGCTCGCGCCGCCAGAGGAATCTGATGGAGGGCACCGCCATTGCGGGATCTGGAGATGGATCGGAGGAACTTCGCCTACGTCTGGGTTGCATGCTGGTGCGGCGCCTTGGGATGCTGGAGCCAGGGCTCCGCCTGATCTTTAGGGACAGCTTTTGTTGGGATGCCCTCTCACGATGTCTGGATACGATAGCACCTCGAGTACCTGAGAAGCCATCGTCTGAATATTTTCTTTGGCACGAGCAAGGGCTGAAACCCTAGGCGCAGATCTGGAAGATGCAACATCTCCTGCGAGGGAGATGCGTCTTCTCCTTGAAGAATAATAGTAGATCTAGGGTTTCAGAAAACCCTAGAGTTCTCGAAAAAAAACTTGAACCATGTGATCATCAAGAATGAACACCACTACAACCGAATCTCGAAAAAAAATTATGAACATAAACTCCTGCAGAATCGACCCGCTCTGATACCATGTTAGAAAATAGGAAGCGGAAGCGGAATGATAAACAGAGCAAAAGAACATAAAGATAAACATGGAACACCATGATTTTACGTGGAACCCTACTCCGTGAGGAGCGGGATGAAACCACAGGAGAAGGCCTCAAAGGGCCGTGTTTGTCTATTGACTTTCTCATCTGTTACAGGAGGCCTGGGGCTCCTTATATAGCCTCCACAGGGCCTCCAAGTCCCACCGCTGGACAATGTGGGACTAAACAACTAGATGGGGTAAATGGATCATGAAGGTATCCATTTACCCATCTACAACTCAATAGGCGCACTACCAAATACTCCAACAAATCGCATCCATATGAACCTTCCTGGGTTGCTCCATGAACTGGCTCACCTTGCTCATTGCAAAGGATATATCTGGTCTGGTGATGGTAGCATATAGGAGCTTCCCAACAAGCTCCGTGTATCCTCTTATATACCTCCCCAGTTTCATCATCATATAATCTCATACTTGGATCTATAGGAGTAGTAGCTGGCTTGCACCCGGTCATACCTGTCTCTGGTACAAGATCAGTAACAAACTTCCTCTGGGTCACAACAAGACCACGCTGGTTCCTGGCGAACTTTAATCCGAGGAAGTATCGAAGATTGCCAAGATCCTCAGTGACAAACTGTTGACCTAGGAACTCCTTGGGCGCTCGGATGCCCTTCTCATCACCACCCGTGACAATAATATCGTCCCATAGACAAGAATAGCAACAATACCTCTCTGTGTCCTCTGAACAAAAAGCGAGTGATCCGCAGTGGACCGAGCAAACCCCTGGTTCTCTATCAACTCTGAAAGCTTCTGGTACCAAGCTCTCGAACTCTGCTTCAGGCCATAAATTACCTTGTGGAGCCTACACACCTTATGAGACTCCCCCTCAGCAACAAACCCTGGTGGTTGCTGCATATAAACCTCCTCCTCTAGATCTCCATATAGAAACGCATTCTTCACATCGAGTTGGTAAAGAGGCCAATCTCGAGAAACAGCAATTGATAGAAGATTGCGCATTGTCGAGTATCTGGCCACTGGAGAGAAGGTACCCTGATAGTCCATCCCATAAGTCTGGGTGAACCCACGTGCTACAAGCCTTGCCTTGTAGCGATCCACATTGCCATATGCCCGCTGCTTCACTGTAAAAATCCATTTGTACCCTACAGTAGATGCACTTTGAGGGGCAAAAACAATGCTCAAGGTGCCACGAGAGTGCAAAGCGGACATCTCCTCCTCCATGGCAAGTCATCAACTGCTATCATGTATGGCATCTTGATATGTACATAGGATGGAAATGGTTGAGAGTCCCATAACAAACCGCGTATACTCCTCTGAAAGATGGTCCAAGGAAACATGTGCAGCTAGAGGATACGTGGCACAGTTACAACGTGGTTTCCTCAAGGCAATAGGTACGTCAAGATCACCAACCTCTCTGTTCTCTGGTATCAGCTCCTCATGTATAGTATCATGTGGAACAAACCCACCACCAGTGCCATCAATAGAAACAATGTGATCATGACATACCTGAGGTGTGCTAGATGACGGGGAAGGCACATGAGCAGAGGGGCGAGTAGAGAACCTGCAAATGTAAAATCGTGGTAGGAACAGTGTTAGGATAGACGAAGGTGGAGGCGGTGGAGGAGGTGGAGGTGGAGGTGACTGAGACTCAACATGGGTGGTTGTTGGTGGAGACAACGGAGGTGGTGGAACAAAGACATCTTCGTCAGAGTCACCATTGGACAACCTGTCACCTATAGGAGAAAATACATAATGGACTCAAAAATTGTAACATCATCAATCACATAATATTTTCTCCCAACAGGATCAAAACATCTATACCCTTTTTGGATACGAGAATAATCAACGAACATACATTTGACAACTCTAGCAGAGTTTGTGACGACCAGAAGTAAAATTGTGAACAAAAGCTACATACCCAAAGACCCTGGGTGTAAGGGAGAATAGGTCCTTCACGGGAAATGCAATCCAGAAAGGAACCTTTTCTCCAAGGATAGTAGAAGGCATGCGGTTCACCAAGTAACATGCAGTGAAAACCGCATCACCCCAGAACGAAAGAGGAGCTCGACTCTGAATCAAAAGAGTCCTCGTGACATCCGAAAGGTGATGGCGTTTGCGCTCAACAACACCATTATGTTGTGAAGTGTAAGCACGAGATGTCTGATGAACACCAACAGACCTGAGAAAGTCAGATAATTGCAAAGTAAAAAAATCCAAGGCATTATCAGTGCGAATAAACATCACATTAGTAGAAAAAATGTTCTTAATCTCAACAAGAAAGGATTTATAATAACATGACCAGATTCATACTTATTCTTTAGCAAGAAAACCCAAGATAATCTAAAGAAATCATCCACAACAACCATATAAAATCGGTCTCTGATGATCGAGAACACGACTAGGACCCCAAATATCAAAATGAACCAACTCAAATAACTGACTATTGTGATGACTCTGACGACTCGGAAAAGAAGAACGATGGTGCTTCCCAAGCTGACACGCCTCACACTCCAAGATATAATGAGTAGAGATCTGAGGGAGAACATGACAGCTTCTGCAGAGGAAGGTGACCAAAGCGAAGATGCCACATGAAAGGAGACACAAATCCAAATGGAATAGTGGCAGCACTAGCACACGAAGGTTAGACCAGTTTGTACAGCCCTCTCTGTTCACGGCCACATCCCATCACCTGTCTGTGAGTATGCCCTGAAACACAAGAGAAGAAGGATTAAATATGGCATGACAATGTAAATCCTTTGTAATCTGACTAATAGACAAAAGATTCATCTGAAATGCTGGAGCATGTAAGACATTCTGCAAATGCATCGATGGGGCTAAAACAATCTCCCCCTCACCAACAATGGGTAGATGAACCCCATTGGCAATCACCACCGATCTACCAGGAGGGATAGATCTGTAAGAAGTAAACTAAGCCCAATCTCCACACATAAGATGACAATCTCCGGAGTACATGATCCAATCTGTCAAATTTGCATTGCTACAACTGGTAAGTGCATAGGCACTACCTAATAAACTCGTAGATGCTCTGATAGTAGCTACAATATCTGAAGATCGTGTTGTTGGAGTGGGCGGTGTAGTCATCATCTCTCTCAATCTTAAGACAATATCATCAAACCTCGCATCATGAGAAGGAGTTGCAGTAGGCTCTATCTGCTCGGCTACACGAGCAGATGCTGGATACCCATGCTTTAGATAGCATGTCTCCTCTGAATATCCTGTGCGGTGGCAATGTGTGCATAGGCCACGATGACGTCCTCCTCCTGTCATAGTGGCATTCCTATATGCATGTTGTTATTGTTGTAAAAGTCCCTCGACTGGCCCAACTAGTAGGTCCGACTAGTCTAGTCGGTGGGGTGGTCGATCGAGTATTCACTAATTCCGACTAAGCCGACTAGTTGATCGATTTTTGCTTGGAGATACCATATTATTTACTTTTTTTAAAAGTAAACTTATTTTAATATGCTTAATGTTTTATTTAAATTCAATCACTTCTTTTCTTTCATTATGATAATATAAAAAATATACAAATCTTTATAAATATATAAGAATATATGTATAAAAATGATTTATATATTTAAAATAACTAAAAAATTGAAAATCGATTAAAGTCCGACTAAATCCGATTAATCTTCCGACTGTCGATTAATCCTTAGTCAGTGACCCAATGATCGAGTACCGACTACCGATTTTTGCAACCATGCATGTTGTTGCTCCGTGCTGGTAGTAATTGGCATGAAGCTATGAAGACGCTCAAACATGCCTCGGAGATGCGAGAAGTAAGCATGAAGATGTCGACCATTCTGTTTAGTCAAGAAAATGTAATACTGCATCTGGAGGATTTTGCTCTCATTCTTCGCTTGCCCATAAGTGTCAGTCAAGATATCCCATACGACTTTGGTCGTGGGTTGATTGACGATGTCATTGGCAATCTCCGTGGTGAGCGTCCCGGAGAGCCAAATTCACGCATAGGCATCATCTTGCTTCCATGAAGCATTGGCCTCAGTTTTGTCCATCGGCTCTGAATCAGTCAAAATGTACTCCTTATTATGGCATTGCATAAGGGTGTGAAACTGCATGGACCACAATTCGTAGTTGGTCCCATCCATCTTCACGACAGGAGTCAGACCCTTGAAAGCATCGGATGATGAAAACACGTCACCCTTATTGTCTGACATGATAAAAAATGTCAAAAACTCCAGACCAAACTGGGGAGTAGATTTCTATGAGCAAGTCTACACAACCACAAGAGGGATCGGTTGTATGTGTAGACTCATACAACCATCCTCTTCAATCCTTGATGAGGTCTAGAGCCGAAAAACGTGATTTATATGCCTGAAATCACGTACTCATGTCAAAATAAGACCTTATCGGCATGTAAAAAATCCTCGAACTGCAACCCTCAAGCACTAGCGGACGGCACACCCTCAAGGACTGAGTCGTCGGAGGGACTGTCAATGTCGGCAGGGGCTGGCTAGGGCGACAGCCGCAGGATGGGGTGGCTGGTTGGTGCAACCGCGACAGCCTGGGGCGGCGAGGCAGGCTGGAGCGTCGCCCAGGCTGGGGCTAGGCGAGTTGGGCTGGAGCACCGCCCAATCTGGGGCTCGGCGAGGCGGGCTGGTTCGGCCGGCGGCGGCGGAAGTTGGGTGGGGGGATGGGGGCGGCTAGGGTTTTTTTAGTGGGATATAGGAACCCCAATCTAGGACCGTTGCTCTGATACCATGTTGGGAAAAGAATAGAATATGTTTCATTAGAGATCCTATGGCTCACCTAAATAGGAGAAAATCCCTGGGTAAATAACACGAGAGGTACATGAAATAAATAGAAATAAGAAATAAATATACTGTAAATATCTCAACAATTTTGCCTATTACTTCATATGTGATTTTGAATTTTACGATATAGTTTTATTCTTAAAGCTTGTATTCAAATATTTGTCAACTTCTATAAAAAAAACATCATGATATGGGAAACATTGGCTTCTCTTTTTTGGAACCACATAAGAAAGAAGTTAATGGTGCATTTTATCTCATGTTGTTTACTTCTTGTCAAAAAAATTTTGAAGAAAAAAGGAAGAGGTGTCGATGGGGCGTCCACCCAAACTTCTTGTCAAAATGTGCGCGTGCAATCGTCTTACTGGAATAACAATTTTTGTGTTGCATAAGGTGGCCAATCAAATCTCAGATTAAGGTCAACTCAATTATCAAATATGTTGCAAGGTGCTTGATGCCAACAATACAGAAAAGGGTTCCTCTAAAGAAAGCGATGGTAATCGTTATTGTAACCCTTGTTGAAAAAGTAGGTAGCAACCAACGGCAAAAGACGGTGTAGTAACTGCAAAGCCATGTGGGTTGATTTAAACAATGACAATGAAGAAAAGTACCCTTAGTACTTATGGGGCTTGTCGATTTAGAGGATTATGAGTATTGGTTTCTTACTTAAAAAGAAAAAGGGAAGTTCCTCCTATTTTTACAAGTTATATATATTTAAAGAAAAAGAAAGAAACTTTGATTTGGGTACCAAAATAGATAAGCAAGATAGCCATCAAGGCTCTAAAGTAAAAAAGGATACGAAACTCATCATCTACGCATATGATGGACAAAAGAAACAAGTCAACCGGGAGGTTTCACGCATAACTACGCCATCAAAGAAGAACCCACCAAGACAGTTTACATGCGACTCAAGACCGTGGATGAATGTTGCCTAGGAGCTTTCATTGGAGAAGTCCACCATACTTTTATTCTGCAATTCACTCTTCCATCTGTACTCCGTTTCGCCTCCTCGTTCACTAACCGACTAAGCTAACAGCTTACCCTCAGTCAGGGTTGTCCATTGTTCACACACCCACTCCTCTATCAAACTAATCAATACCAAAGAAAGCACTCGGGCACCGCCTCATCGATGATCCCTTCATTTCAGAGGCAACTTCCTTAGTAATGTCCCTGGACTATATAGGTCCCTGATTAGTGCAAAATATTTTTCTTTTACGTGAGTAGTGCAGCAATATCGCATGTTTGAAATGCGACATTCATATCGTATTTGGAAAATGTGGTATCTGCACCATTGCAAAGGTTGGACTTCAAAAAAATGGATGTCGCAAGCCCTAAATGTGACATCCACTAAAAAAATGGATGTCGTATTGAGGACATGTGACATCCATTAAAAAATAAAATAAATGGATGATGCATGTCCTAAATGTGACATCCATTAAAAAATAAAAATATATGCATGCCGCATATTCCAAATGCGACATCCATTTTTATTTTTTTATAAGTCCAAGATAAAGAATGTATAAGGAATGGCGTATTTTCCAAAAATGTCGCATTTCAAACATGCAATATTGTTGCACTACTCAAGTAAAAGAAAAATATTTTGCATTACTCAAGGACCTATGTAGTCCCAGGGCATTACTACGGAATTTGCCTACTTCGCTTAGTCTTGGGAATTCTTTCTCAAAGCAATAAAGAGAAGAGAGGTAGGTGATGTGTCTCACACGCCAACTCCAAAAGGAGAGGTCAGAGGCTAAAAGTAGCTGAATGAAGAGAGGCTAGGAAGCTTATATCTAGTTGGGCTCTTTCAATGTCGATCTCAATGCCCTAACTAGCTAGTGCTAGTAGATATGGTTTCCCGACATTGCCTCTTTTTTAGAATTAAACCCAGCAACATGTGTATCTTGACTTTGTCTAAAATCCAATCAGTACATTTATCTTGTTAACAAATGATCATATATAAATATAAGAATAGAGGGCTTATCCAATGAGCCCTGTGCCCATTAACGTTTCAATGAGCACCCATTCTGGGCCATACACGTGTATTAGCAATAACTATATTTCTAATTATAGGCTACCACGTATTTAAAAAATCATATATTTCCTATTATACAACGTCCTTAAAAATTGGAAGATGGTTTTGGAAATAAACGATTCAAATAAATGATTCCACGCGGATGATTAAGGATCCAAATGCTATAATAGTAATAAATATAATTCGGTCAAGTAAATGCTTATTGTGAGATCAGTAATATCAAGACAATGATCAGTAATTTACATCCAAATAGTTACATTGTACAGAATTCAGTAATATGTATAAAATGGTCAAGTAAATATGTGTTGTGAGATCAGTAATAACATAACAAATGGTTAGTAATACCATTGTCTATGTAATGTCCATTGCATTAACAAATAGTTACTTTCTTACTTGAGCAATGCCCAGCCCATGACTTACTGACCATTACTTTGTTATTACTGATCTCATAGTAACTATAACTTGAGAATCGTACACATATTACTGACCATTTGTTATGGTTTTACTAACTTCACAACAAGCACTTACTTGTCCATTGTGTATATATTACTGAAATCTGCACCAAGTAATAAAATGAATATAAATTACATATCGTTGTTTGGATATTACTGACTTCACAACAAGCACTTACTTGTCCATTGCGTATATATTACTGAATTCTGCACCATGTAATAAAATGAATGTAAATTACTGATCGTTGTTTAAATATTACTGATCTCGCAACAACCATTTACGTGAGTACAACAACAACAACAAAGCCTTTTCCCACAATTAAGTAGGGTCGGCTACATGGATTCTTCGCCTCCATTCAGATCTATCTTGGGTCAATCTCGGACTTATATCCAAAAAACTAAGATCCCTTCGTATAGTCTCTTTCCAACACTTCTTGGGTCGTCCTCGCCCTCTCTTAGCTGGCTCAACATCCCAACACTCGCATCTCCTAACCGGTGCATCAGTTGACCTTCTTTGCAAATGACCAAACCATCTTAAGCGGTTTTTCCCGCATCTTATCCTCGATCGGAGCTACATCAACTTTCTTTCTGATTGCGCGTTAGGTAGCCGACAACCAGCGCAGGAGAGATAATTCGTAAATAGTGTTCTTAAAGTTCTTCTAAGAACACTATTTACGAATTTATCTCGAAACCGTTCGGATCTTTTAAACATGGATTAAAGCAAACCATTTACGTGAGTATTGTCTCTAAATTATTGAATTCTATTCAAAGTAATAATACATATAGAAATTACTGACCATTTGTTATGGTTTTACTAACTTCACAACAAGCACTTACTTGACCATTGTGTATATATTATTGAATTCTACACCATATAATAAAATGAATGTAAATTACTGACCGTTGTTTTGGATATTACTGACTTCACAACAAGCACTTACTTGTCCATTGTGTATATATTACTGACCTGAGCATTTGGATCTTGATTTTATACAAGAAATCATCGATTCGAATGTTTTCTTTCCAAAACGATCTTCCTATTTTTTAGGATGCGATATAATTGGAATAGCACTTATTGTTAAATCGCTTTGCATATTAATCTCCTTCCAAAAACAACATCCTTCGAAATAAGTAACCACTCAATTGCTAATACACGTGTGTGGCCTACAAATGGTGCTCACCGAAATACTAATGAGCCCTGTGCGCATTGGATAAAAATCCTATAAGAATATATGTATTTGATATAATTTTATATTTAATATAACTAATATATATAATGGAATAAATTTAAATAGTCGCATGAATATCATTTATTCTTTATTTAGTGACCCCTCTGAGTTGTTGCCAATTAAAAGAGAGTTTGGTGTAAGCGGAGCATCCGAGCATGCATATTGGGACACGTATTACAAATTTCAGTGAGAAAAATATGAGAAAATTGGTCCCATGTTGTTCCATATACCTTGGAGTAGGACAGACTGTCTCAAACCACATAAATTCTTGTTTTATTTATCATTGTTGTGCTATTCATGACATATTGTTTGTAATTAACATCATAGCTCTAGAATAAAATAATAGCACTTTCATTCATAAATAATAAATATTAATTTTCATAAGTATAACAAGGTCAACCACCCACCCCAATCGCCACATACACACAAATCCATCACTCCTTTTGCTCAAACTTGAAAGTTTAAGTCATGCCACATTAGGCGACATTTATTTACTCCATTCTCCAGTACTAAGCCTCTTTTAAAAAGATCACTCCCATGTCCTCCTTTGCAAGTTTTTTGTAGTTTGTCTTCTCCTTCATTTCCCTAACTTATCCTATGTCATGGATGTTACAGAAAGGTGACATGGCTAACTCCTTAGTTAAATATGTTGTCTACTTGCACATGCCATGCATAAAAGTCATCCAACTTGGTTGTCTACTTCAAATATGTATAAATCTAAGCCTACTAATGTAGTCAGATAATAATCTAAAATAGTAGCTTAGTGGTCAACCATAGACTACTTGAATAATTTTATTGGAATTTTTTTAGAGAAGATGAGATAAACTCAATGCTTTTGAAACCGGACCAGACTCAGTCGATCCGACCAGTTCAACCAGTGAATCGGACTTGAGTCTTTCCTGTTATTCGGGTTTCAACAGTTCGATTCAAGTTGGGATTTTTTTGGGTCCAACCACCGGCTCAATTGGGTATCTAGATTCTGGTTCAACCGAATTTGAACCGGAATTCAAATTTGATTTATTCAAAAGTACTGCTTTTATGGGAGTTGAGCCCATGACTTTTGGATAAACTCCAGTACTGTAACCAACTCAGCCGCAACCACTTCTTGTTATGAACTGATCTCAAATATTATTATTATTATATTATAAATTAAATGGTATATAGTTTAAATATCATATACATATGATATTTAGTTTTGTATATGTTAAATTATATTATACGTAATGTAAGATATTCATGTTATGTATGCAACAGTTATATGTAAAAGAGTGTATATTATATATGTATTCGTATAGATATTGCATGTATTATATATTTATCGTTTATACATTTTGTTTGTTCGCATGAGTTTGTTTATATCTATCCGATTATGTTATATGTATTGTATTTACAACATATGCAGATGCAAATGTTTATACATACAAATACATAATATTTAAAAAATAAGATATGTGTGATAACATATAGACTTATAAGTATAAAACTTTACAATGTATTTATTACTCTTTGTAAATATATTTATGTTATTTTTTATCGGTCTTATCTACTGTTCAATGATATTCAAATGTGTATTTTACACATGTTTTATTTATTCCAGTCCGATTAGTTGGTTCAACCTTTTTTTCTCATTGGTTCAGTATAATCGGATTTTAGAAAATGATGATGTCATCATACTGTTAAATCAATTTAATTTCGTGATCCAACCTGATTCGACCTTTTCGATAGGGTTTCTGGTTTGGCCTCCTGTTCGATTTCAAAAACATTAAACCTCCATTAGAGGCCTACAAAAAATATATTTAAGAATTATAAACAAAAATACAGTTGTCGGGTTTCATAAAGAGCTTTCGTATGCTCAAGTACATTCTCATAGTAAACCTCTCCTCCTTCAAGATAATGTTGTTCCTGGCCAACCAGATGCCCCAGACGTGTGCACACACCCTGACTCTTTCGTCGACCGAACCCGTCTAATTGTTACTAACTAAGCTCTAGAACAAATCCGTACAATCACATTCGACGTCAGGAAATTTTACAGCCATCCATGTCTCCCTCGAACTAAGGCACCTAAAAAAAGCCGGTCAATGTCTTTTGTCGCTTCTTAACATCTATTGTACATGCCATCGCTCCCAGGAAATATCTTGGCCCGCCTAACTCCTATCATAATCCGTTCACTTCTCAATAGTCAAAGAAAGACCTTTATCGTCATAGGAACTTCACATCCCCATATCTTTTCACAATCACGAGAAGTCTCCTCAACAAGTGGCATAGCAGGACTCAAACAACCTCATGTTTTTTATCAGTGAACCTTCCATCTCTCCATCATGAATCTATACCTTCAGAAGGCTCCTCCACCCTTGCCAATCTGCTTGATAAACATAGAAACTCCTCTACTCTATGGCCTAACAACTGAACCACGAACGTAACCGTCCAAGAACCTCTTGATCCACACATCATCAATACTCGCCTCCTTATATGAGGCCAAAGCAAATAGTCTAGGATACACATATATAAGGCTCCCTCCTCCGTCCAATCATCCTTCCAAAATAAGAAATCGCTTCCATCATCCAAGATCGGCTAGAGCGAGGAATCACCTCAAGCAAAAAAGAGCAAATACCTCTCCAAAAGGTGGTTAGCAAGGCTCCACATGTGCATTTAAACTGGAGAAGACCACAAAAATAGATCTCATCAGTCTAGAAAGCAAGTCGTTCCCATCCACGTATATCATCATCACCCACTTCGATGAGTAACGTCTTGTTCATATCTCCAATATATAAAACCCCCAATCCTCCCTCCTTGGAGGGCTTCCTCACCACATCCCAATCTACTAATGCAAGACACTTACCATCTCCAAATGATGACAAGAAAAAACAGGTACATCCGTACCTCCAGCTGCTTACGGATGCCAACCATTAACACTCGCGTAGATAGAAAGAAGACAGGAATTGTCGATAGAACGGCATTCACCAGAACCAGTCTTCCTCCCCTCGATAAGCACTACACTTTCCACCTTGTCAACTTCTTCTCCATCTTCTACATAATAGGTAGCCAATCCACATGTTTAAGCATCATGCACAACAACAATAGGACAAGATAGTTGATTGGCAAACTCTTCTTCACAGTACCCAGAGTCATCTCACGCGATGACACCACATCAGAAGATAGATTAAAGAGGACAAAAGCTGACTTTGCTTCATTAACCTTCAAACCTAAAACCTCTCCAAAAATACCCAAACCTGTCCTAACTGCTTTGCACTCATCTAATCCTTCCTCGACAAGAAAGATGGTGTCATCAACATACTGCATGATTGGGATCGAGAAGTCATCTATGGAGTTGCCCCTAAAGAAACCACCATCCTCAGCAAGCCCCATCATAATTCACAGTGCATCCACAACCAAAACAAACAGTAGAGGAGCCAAGGGGCAACCATTCTTCACACCTCTCTGTAGCTGGAAAAACACCATCATGCCTACCATTAACTAGGACTGACCATAAGTAGTAATGCACCTCTTCATCCAATCAATCTAAGCGTCAAGGAACTCCCTCTGAATCAGTGATGTCCGGATGAAGTTCCAATACATGCAGTTGTACGCCTTCAAAAAATCAACCTTCCAAAGAAATCACCCCCACCCCTCTCATTTTCTAGTCTGAAACAATCTCTAACAACGTTACAGTACCATCCAACAGATGTTGCCCAGGAATAAAAGTAGTCTGGGTAGGCAATAGGCAGAATGAGTGTGTCGCCGACTTTCCTGAGTCGATTAGCCAGAACCTTGGCCACAATAAGATAACCATCATTGGATAATGCATTGGGTCTAAAGTCTTCAACCCGCTCAGCTCAGCAACCTCTTTCTTCAGGAGCAAGAAGATTACGGATCTATTCAACTTCTCCAGGATGCGGTTTGCACCTCTAAGCGTCGTAACCAGTGCCATGACATCCACCTCAACCACATCCCAAAACTATGTAGAAAAAGACTGATAAGCCATCTGGCCCTAGACATCTGTCGACACTAAGATCAAAAACTGCCATACGTGCCTCCTCTCTAGTAAACTCAGATATGAGCACCTCAGCATGTTCTCGTCACAGAGGCCAAACCTCTCTCCCGAGCCACCTAGCTCCTGATGAAGACGCCCTCCTACTGATATCTCAAAAATGCTCCTATAGATAATTTTTTTGGAATTATCTTAGCCAAGTTAGCTCCTTAATTTACTTATGTTGTAAAATATTTTTTTTTGTCTATGGTGTAAAATACTTTTTAGCAATGTGTAGTTATGGAGGTTTGAACCTTGGACTTTTCTTGGTCCTTTGGATGGAAGTACATTGCTCAACCACCGCTTGTTTTCAGTTTAGTGTTTTTTTAGTAATGGAGCCTTGCTTATAACAGCATGAGATAACTTTTAGCATTTAGATTGGCATCATATCATCTTTGAGATAAAGTAACTCAAGCTAGCATTAACTCTCCGTCACAACTACCCACGTAGGAGAGCAATGGTAAAAATGTAAGACTAAAAATCCCATGGATGTTACTATCACAAAAGAAGATAACAAGTAGGTCTTTCACAATAAGGACAAGAGAGTGCTTATGCGTTGTCCTTGTAGAGCTCCATGTCCTCCATTACATGTGCCCAAGCATGGTAAAGTTATGTCAATTTACTTAATATTTATAGTCATGAGACACTACGTAATTGGATTTCTCAAAGTTGGGATTGGCAGCAGAAGCAAGTATAATTGTTGTGATTGTGAAACCTCCATGGGGTCACTGAGATAAATGAAAATCTTCATATTTCGAATTTGTCTGCATTGCAAGCTTTCAACAGTAATATGAAGAGATATTCACAGTGAGGCAAAAATTTTATAGTCCATCCTTTCGATCTCTTCTTTTTCCCCTTAGAGCTATCCTAAACCATAAGCTTCTTTCTATTATTTACCAATCATTTCTGCTCAAGTATCAAGGACTCTGAATCAATATGGCATTAATAACTAGACATATCCTTCCGGATTGAAACAGAAAATTAGGCCAGCGGAAAAAAACTGAATGCTTTATTGTTTATTCTTAAGTTTTACCAATATACAACTTTTCAAAAAAAAATAACGAGACCTCGTAAAGGACACTAGCACATTCATCATAGATGGCAACCCAATCCCTCTTTGCCCCATCTGACTTCGGATCAAATTTTTGGAGATATTCTGCGATAACCTGAATAGATAGAGAAAGAGAGCGGCTGTGAGAGAGAGAATATTGTAATCATGATAAGTATGAAAGAAGCTATGACCAATATGTCATATAAAAACAGAAACTATAGAAGGATGCATGTTTTATAATGAACCAATTGACATATGCCGAATGAACTATATAACTAATTGCAAGACAGTTACATTTCCACAGAAAAATATACTATAAACCATATACACACAGACATTATATATAACTTATAATACAAATATATAACATATAGCAACAACTATTTCTGAAAATGTCCTGCAATTAGGACAACTTTGTCCGTGCCGAAATACAACTAAGTGGGTACCCCCAGGATTATAAATTTGGAAGCCTCCAGTTATTTTATTGAAATGAATAAGCTAGTTCTTCAAATAAGGCATACTAAAACGAACCCAACAGAATTTGTCTTTTATAATGGTGAAACAAACCCTTAAGTTCTTCAGATCAATGTCAAAAAGATCTTTGAGTCCAGGCCTCTGAACTTTGATGACCACCTCTTGGCCTTTAAACGTAGCCCGGTGCACTTGGCCTGTATAGGAAAATGAAAGATGTCAATATATCTTTTTCAATGTTCAACAACACAGTTTATATTGGTTAGGGAGATGTTAAGAAAGTGCCCTCCCCAAATGCCATGGAGGTCACTCCCTTCGGCCATCAGCCATATTGATCAGCCATAGAACATTTTACCAAGACTTGCAGCAGCAATTGGTTCATAGTCAAATTGATCGAATATTTCATCAACTGGAGTTCCAAGTTCTTCTTTGATGATAGCTGCAGCTGTTTCTGAGGGAAACGGAGGAACTTGGTCCTGGGATCAAAAAGAAATTATGTGAATTCATGTGATAAAACTTACCTATCACAGCTTGCAAGAGCATCTAGCTCAAAATCATGTAGTATCTGGAGGAGATACCCAGATTTTATAGAAACAATTTGTAGCATAGAATTCTTTAAATGAGCAAGCACTTTTTAGAAGACCCCCAACATTTTGGGGTCCTTTGGCCTCCAACATGTGAACAGATAAATGGATTGCACAAAGGTTAAATATCAGTAATCAGGTAGTATAAAATAAAAAACAATTAGCAATCAGTGGGGAGACCCAATTTCTTGTAAATTGTGTTTCACTTCCCATGTCTTCAGTTCAAGGGCAGTGTTTTTCACACTATGCTTGAGCATTTCCTTGAAAATTGATGACGGTATTTCTTATGAAAAAACAAATGAAAAACATGCAGGGTGACAAAATATTCAAAACACAAAGAATTAACCTGTTATAAAGATCGAAGCTTGTGATGAGGTCAAATCATTGGATGAGAAAATAAAATATAATGGTGAAGCAACTATAAAAATGAAAGTCCTAAATCTGTGACGAAATTCAACCTGAAGTTCTGACAATTGGTCAACATATTCTTGTGCGAGAATATCCACTCTTGTGGAGAACTGCTGCCCAATTTTTATGAAAGTGGGACCTAATCTCAATATACTCTCTTTTAGCCACTTGGCAAGAGCTTTGCGTCTTTCCACCTTTTTCTGCTCCGTCATTCCTCCTGTTATTCAGAAAACTTGTGTTATTTAACTATAAAATAAATACCCTATCAGAGAACAGATGACGGAAGAAAGATCTAGTGCAATGATTGGAAACTGGAATTGTTAAGGGAAAAAACTTGGAAAACTGCTCTTAAGTTAAAACAACCAAGACTATAGATTACCCAGACGTTGATAACTAGGACTGCTGATAGATGCATTGAAAGAAACAACCCATTTAAAAACAGGACAGAAGAGGGAGAAAATCATAGGACTAACGACCTCACATCATGTGAGAAACTCCCCACATTCAGTTGTGCTATGCAGTGGGAAGGCCCTTGGTAAATATGCTGGCCAAATGATCCTTTGATCTGATAAAAAGCATGCAGAGTTGACCATCATCAATCTTCTCTAAAATAAAATGCCCATCCTCTATAATATGCTTGGTGGGACTAGATTATTTGCAAGATTGATAGCGACCTTTTTATCGCAGTAAAGCTCAGTGAAAGATTGATGGGGATAGGCATATCGGTGAGCTTGCTCTGAACCCACAAAATGTCTGCAACCTCAAGTGCTATTACACACTGCTCGGTCTTGGCACTAGATATGGCATATTCTGTCCGTTTCTTATTTCTCCATATATGAGGTTTCCGCTAGGGTAAATCGAAGAACCAATAGTAGAGTGACGATCATCAAAGGATCCAGCCTAGTCACCATCTACATAATCTCTATATCTACTTCATTTCCTTATGCAAAAAGCAATCTTTTGTGTGGGTTCTTCTTCAAATAACGTACGATTCTACAAAACACAATGAGATGTGCAACAGTTGGAACAAGCATAAATGAGCTCGCCACATTCACTGCATAGGTTATGTCTGGTCTCGTGAGACTAAGGCAGACGAATTTCCCAACAAAGCTTCTAATAGTGTCTTCAGAGAGAATTGTCAAGAGGATTTTCCATCCTTGAGGTTCAGCTGGTGATATGCCTCAACGAGATGGCTGGACTGCACCTGTCTTTTCTTATTTTCATCAGTAAGCCATGAACATGTTTCATCTAGCAGATACTCAACCCATCTTTGAATCTAGAAATTCATCAACAACAAAAACAACATAGCTTTTTCCCACATTAAGTAGGGTCGGCTACATGGATCCTTTTCCTTCATTCAGATCTATCTTGGGTCATTCTCGGGCTTAGATCAAAACAACTAAGATCCCTTCTTATAATCTCATTCCAACACTTCTTGGACCTTCCTCGCCCTCTCTTAGCTGGCTTAACATCCCAAAACTCGCATCTCTTAAGCGGTGTATCATCTAACCTCCTTTGTAAATGGCCAAACCACCTTAAGCAGTTTCTCGCATCTTATCCTCGATCGGAGCTAACTTTCATTCTGATTAGATCTAGATATTCAATGACGATAAAATGCTAAAGCTTCTTTAAGTCTTTGATCCCAAATTCAGTTCCAAATTTGGCCTTCAAGCAATTAATATTCATGTTGTCAACGTAAACAATCAACCAATCAAATTAATCGAGATTTCGTTTGATGAAGAGGAAGTGATTATTATTTCCTTGCTGATGAAGAGGGAATGATTATTATTTCCTTGCTTGTGACATGATTCATATAGATACTTATGCTACTTTGTTTAAGACTTCATCTTCGGGTCAGCTAAATATTTTGAGTTCTTCTACAACATCTTATGACAATAAAGGTTTTGGTGGTACCAATATATGGAGATAGAGAACCCCTTTTGCATTTCAATTGTTAGAGCCAATGATGCTCTGTTGTGTTATTCCATAGAGCCCTCGGGTCTCTTGTATAGAGAAAATCCTTGGGTAAATTACATAGACGTACATGAGATAAATAAGAAATACGTAACAGTACATCATGACATAACGTAAACCTCTACACTCCCCCTCAAGATGGAGCATAGATATCAATCATGCTCAGCTTGGAAGAACATCTCTGGAAAGGTCCTTTGAGCAATGGCTTGGTAAATATATCAGCAGTCTAGTCCTCTGAACTGACGTGTGAAGTGGAAATCAAGCCCTTCTGGATCATGTCTCTAGTATAGTGACAATCTACCTCGATGTGCTTTGTTCTTTCATGAAAAGCTGGATTATTGGCAATGATCAATGCTGCCTGGTTGTCACATTGAAGATTCATGGGCAAGGAGACATGTACATTCAAATCTTCTAAGACCGCTCGGACCCACATCATTTCTGCGCTTGCTTGTGTCATGGCTCTGTATTCGGATTCAGCACTGGATCTCGCCACAACAGTCTGTTTCTTGCTTTTCCAAGAAACCAAAGAGCTTCCTATGAAGATAGCAAATCCTGAAGTCGATTTACGATTTTTTGGACATCCTGCATAGTATGCATCTGCACAAGCTGAAATAGACAGATCTGTATCTTTTCTAAATAACAAACCTATGCCTGGGGAAGACTTCAGATATCTCAATATCATATGCAAGGCTTCCATATGAACTTGCCTAGGCTGCTCCATAAATTGACTCACCTAGTTTACTGCAAAGGCAATATCCGGTCGAGTTATGATGATGTATAGAAGCTTACCCACCATCTCTCTGTATCTTCTTTTGTCCACCTCTTCGGTATCATTGTCGTACAGCTTCATGCTTGGGTCCATAGGCGTGCTCGACGGTCTGCATCCAACCATTCCTGTTTCAACTAGCAAGCATGTGACATATTTTCTTTGAGTCATTACCATTCCTTGTGCATTTCTTGCAAACTCTATCCCCAGAAAATATCGTATCGTGCCTAGATCCTTCGTAATAAACTGACTTCCCAAAAGAGATTTGGTCATCTCAATTCCCTGAGCATCATCTCCTCCAGAATATCATCAACATATACCATGACGACAACCGTACCTCTAGGAGTCTTCTGGATAAACAATAAATGGTCCGAATTTGATCTCTTGAACCCCTGTCGTTCAATCAGCTGGGAAAGCTTCTGGAACCATGCTCGTGGACTTTGTTTAAGGCCAAAGATAGCCTTATGAAGTATGCACACCATCTGAGTCTCCCCCTCAGCAGCAAACCCCGGTGGCTACTGCATGTAGACTTCCTCCTGTAGATCACCATACAAAAATGCATTTTTGACATCAAGTTGAAAAATGGTCCAGTCACGTACCACAGCAACAGATAGGAGAATGCGAAGAGTGGAGTATCGAGCCACTAGTGAAAATGTATCCAAATAATCTACCCCATAGGTTTGGGTAAATCCACGTGCGACAAGTCTGGCCTTGTATCTGTCCAGACGCCCATCTGCGTGATATTTAACCGTCAACACCCACTTGCTACTCACCACAGAGGCACCTGGAGGAATGGGAACTAGAGACCAAGTCCCTCGAGACTGTAAGGCACGCATCTCCTCCTCCATAGCTAGACGCCAGCAATCAATCTTCATGGCTTCTTGATAAGTCCGTGGGGATCTCAACCGACGAGACAGCTGCTGCAAATATCTGGAAATCACCAGTGAGACGATGAAATGACACTTGAGACGCAAGAGGATATGATGCACATTGTCTTTTCTGCTTCCTATGAGCAATAGGACGATCAAGATCATCTATCACTGTGCTGACTGGCGGATCCTCCTCCTGTAGTAAAGGTTCCTGCACCGGTGCATTATCTAACCCATCATTAGTGATAACATCAGAACATACCTGAGGCGTGCTGGATGGTTGACGTGTAGCTTGAGCAGGCCCTGACCGCCTTGTGTAGAACTTAGGGAATGGTAGAATGGGAGGTGGTGGTGGTGGTGGTGGTGTATTGGACTCAGATTGACCCAGACTCAGAGGTAGGGGCACATAGACATTAGTATCCGTGGATGTGGAGGAAACCAATCTGTCACCTGCAGGGGAGAAGTACATAATTGGTTCAAAAAATGTAACATCAGCACTCACATAGTACTTGTCATGAATGGGGTCATAGCAACGATATCCTTTCTGTGTCCTCGAGTAGCCCACAAAAACACACTTAACAGCTCTAACAGAGAGCTTGTCAAGTCCTGGAGACAAGCGGTGAACAAAAGCGACAGTCCCAAAGACACGAGGGGTGAGTGAAAACAAGTCTTTGTCAGGAAAGAGAACAGAGATAGGGGCCTTTTCCCTAAGAACAGTAGAGGGCATGCGATTGACCAAATAGCATGCTGTAAGTATAGCATCCCCCCAAAAGGCTAAGGGTGCACAACTCTGAATAAGTAATGTGCGAGCAATATCAAGAAAGTGTCGATGTTTCCGTTTCGCAACCCCATTTTGTTGAGATGTGTACGCACATGTGGTTTGGTGGATAATGCCCTTAGAGGAAAGAAATCGAGCAAGAGAATGAGTGCAGAACTCTAATGCATTATCAGTACGCACATACTTAACAGTAGACGGAAAAACATTTTGCACTTCATTGATAAGATTTTGGATAACACTTCCTGCTTCAGATTTATTTTTAAGAAGAAAAGTCCAAGACACTCGAGAGAAATCATCAACCACAATAAGATAAAACTTGTGCCCCTGATGATCTGGGACACGACTCGGACCCCAAATATCTATGTGAAATAACTCAAATGGGGAGCGACTGCTCCGACCATGACGACTAGGGAAGCTAGACCGATGGTGCTTCCCTAACTGACACGCTTCACAACGAAATGACGAATTCAGAGAGATCTGAGGCAGGAGGTGACGTATTTTCTGAAGCGGCGGGTGACCAAAGCGAAGATGCCATGTATATGGAGAAACGGATCTCTGAGAGTGTAGTGATACGCCAGCGTAGGAGTTCCGTACTAGACGATAGAGGCCATTGTGCTCAGAGCCACAGCCAATCACCCTGCCTGTTAGTATGTCCTGAAAAATGACAGAAGATGGGTCAAATATAGCACGACAGTGCAAATCTTTTGTAATCTGACTAATTGATAATAAATTCATGGAGAACTCTGGTGCATGTAGAACGTTCTGTAAGTGCATGGAGGGCAACAAAACAGTCTCCCCCTGACCGACAATAGGGGAATGAGTGCCATCCGCTATGAGTACAGAGCGACCAGACTGAATAGCTCTGTAGGACTTCATGTTATCTCTATCACGGCAGAGATGATGGGTGGCTCCAGAGTCAACAATCCAACCTGAGAGATCATGATTATGATAGGAGGCAGAAGTACTACCTGAGGTACTGGCAGTAGCAGATGTACTAGCTGTCGTAGAAGCCGCAACGTCGGATGTATCAGCACCCTCTGATGATGACTGTGGCATAATATCACGAAGCCGTGCCACTAGCTCCTCGAACCTGTGATCTAGAGTGGATGCTGGCGGAGCCTGAACATAATCAGCGACACGTGCAGAAGGAGGAAATCCATGCTTGGAATAGCAAGTATCCTCAGAATGACCAGTACGACGATAGAATGAGCACGTTGAACGCACACGACCCCCTCGGCCACGTCCACCACTTCCTCTGCCACGAAATGAAGACGAACTATCTCGTCCTCTTGAGACCGCCATTGCCGAAGGAGGTGGAGTCGCTGCACTGGAGGGAACTGAGATACGGCTGAGCCTCCTGTAGACTTCTTCCATCGGAGGAATAGTGGTGTCGGCGAGGATCTGAGAGCAGGCTGCCTCGTACTTTGGATCAAGGGCAACAAGTAATACGCCTACCATAGTGGCGTTGCGGAACGTCTTCTGCTGTTCGGGGGTGGTTGTGAGCAGGATGGTGCTATATAATTTCTCGAACATTCCACGGAGTGACGTGTACAGAGAATGAAGAGGCCGCCCATTTTGCTTCGTGGTAAAAATATCATGTTGCAACTGCAGCATCTTTGTCTCATTCTGCACTTGAGAATATGTAGTAGCCAAAATATCCCACATCGCCTTGGCGGTGGGTTGATGGAGGACGTCGTTGGCGATCTCCATCGTGAGCGTTACTGACAGCCAAATCTTTGCATACGCATCATCAGCCTCCCATGAGGCATATATCCCCGTCTTCTCTGCCGGCTCATCTTCGGTAAGAATATGTTTCTTACCACATGACTTCATAAGACTCAGGAATTACATAGCCCAGAGTTCGTAGTTCGTCCCGTCCATTTTGACTATTGGTGCCGAACCTTTGAAGTCACCTATGGCGGGCATATCAACCTTTTGTTCTGATATATCGCCGGAGAAGAAGACCTAGGGATGATAGACAAAAGAACCGGTGTCTACAAAGACACGTTTGGATTCAAGTGCATATGTAGACTTATGCACTTGAACCCATCGGCGGCGGGTGGGTCTGAAGAAGAGCGGCGGGAGATGCCCTCGGCGGCGGGAGGGGGCCTCGACGGCGAGAGGCTCTCGACGGCGAGAGGGGGGGCCTCGGCGGCGAGAGGGGACCTCGGCGGGAGCGGGGGGGCTGGAGAGGGGCGGCTGGAGGTGCCCTCGGGACGGCGAGAGGGCTGGAGAGGGGCGGCAGCGGCGGCCGAACGGGGGGGTGCGGCGGGTGGAGAAAAAACCCTAGACTAGGGTTTTGGCTCTGATACCATGTTAGAGCAAATGATGCTCTGTTGTGTTATTCCATAGAGCCCTTGGGTCTCTTATATAGAGAGAAAACCCTTGGGTAAATTACATAGACGTACATGAGATAAATAAGAAATATGTAACAGTACATCATGACATAACGTAAACCTCTACACCAATTGTCAAGTACTACATGATGAATTATGATTTGTGGGCGTGGAGTACCCTTAAACATTATTGATGCATGTCAAAGAGCATATTTTGAAGGAAGAACCAAAGGAGAAGAAAGACAAGTACTTAAATTAGAAGTATGACAATTTCTTAAGTCAGAAATCCAGTTTACCCTGGTTTCTCATGATAGCCAATGAGATGCTACATTATGTCAAAGGGAAGTGGACGTCTTTATAGGCTTCATATTCCTTTCTTAGGTTTATGACAAAGATCTTACGACTCCATATTATCATAGCCCATACGAGACACAATAGACATCCATGTCTAAAGTAAAAGGGACCTTTGCGAGACTTTGTAGCTATACTCATGTGAACGCATACCCCTCTCAGGCCAATTCTGAATATAGTTCATAGTTGGACATTTTCTAACATGCATCGACCTTACATATGAGGTTGCTTACAATCAGATGTTAACTTCACCGAGATACCAACTTTAGTTGGGTTAGTTGTCCATACCTTTGTGCAAGACTTCGGTTCCAGATAATAATTTAATTTTTGCGGCGGGTCCCATCTAGGGACCTCACCCTCCGCTTTCTTTTAAAAAAACCCCTTTCTCAGGACATGTTTCAATGGAGCGTCTATTAGGGTGCTTCAGGAAGTTTTTTGGTGGGATTGTTAGCCATTACAATCCTGCGTACATATCAAGAGGCTATGCATGAAAGTTTGTGACATATGGCTATAGACGAAGAAATGGGTGCAATTCAGTCACGAGGCACATAGAGCTTAGTTATTGCCCCAGTGGGGACTTCTGTGATAGCCTGCAAGTGGGTCTTTACAATGAAGCATAGAGCGGATAACATTATTGGCCTCTATAAGGCAAGACTTATGGCATGCGAGTTCACTTAGACATATGGGATGGACTATCATGACACTTTCTTGTGGCATGCCACTCTACTTTTTAGATCCTTCTTTCTGTTGTAGCGGTGAGATTGGGTCTCCCAACTTAATGTCAAAAAAATTGTTTGGAAGCCTGCAAAAAATATCTATATGCAGCAGCTACCCGGGTTCATTGTTGAAGAAGAGTGTCAAAAGATATGCAAATTACATAAGGCTATTTATGACCTTAAGCATAGCCCTATAGCATGGTTCCAGAAGCTGTCGAACATGAAAGAGAAGCAGGGCTTCAAGAGAACAAATGCAAATCATTCGCTCTTTGCACACAGGACATCACGAGGCATTGTCATTATTCAGGGTCTATGTCGATAGTATTATTACAGGAGATGATTTACATGGGATCATGTGACATGAAGTTGTTCCTTGGACAACAGTGTGAGTGCATGTATGAGTGGGAAAATTGTTAGTATATGAGCATGCATATTTTGATGATGATAATAAAACTTATGTGTAAAGCTTGTAGCTAGGTCAAGTACAGGAAAGCTATTGGAGGGAAGAAGCTCAAGCTGAGTGGAGCTCAAGCTTAAGTGAAGAAGAAGCTAAGAAGCTCAAAGGAAGGAGTTCAAGGATATGGAACTCAAGCTCAAGATCAAGAAAAGATATCGAGCTCAAGAAGAAGAATAAGAATCTTCTCTTTTGTTGAGTCCTACTTTCTATAATTGTGCTAGTTTGTAAAAGACCTCAAATCTTGCATATTGCATTTTAGCCCTTTGACTTTGACTTTCAGGTCAAAGAGTCAAGCAGATTTATCAACCATTCTGACTTGATCGATCAACCTTGTTCCTAAAAGCTCAATATTTGAATCACAACAGCTTTATTTTTTATCGATCAATTTTGATCATTGATCGACCATCTCTTGATTTTGATTAATCACTTAAATCCTCATGATCGCTCGTTTGATTATGATCGATCATCTTTGTATCATGGTCGATCATATTCCATTGGAGAAATATTTTTGAAGGTGATTTCATTCTTGATTTACACACCACGGTTACTTTTTGAGAGCCAATGTTGTATAGTCTCTATACCAATAAATAGGACCACATACCTCATTCTACAACACAGACCACGAGCAACAAGCTCTACTCTCTGCTTTCCACTCTATACTTTGAGAGAAAGATCGAGCTATTTTCTGTTGCGTTCTTCATTCCAACAGCTCTATTTCTTTACATTCGATTTTTACGAGCATGCTCCTCGCACTATAAGATTATTTTAGTTTTGCCACTTGTTATCCGTTGCATATTTATCTTTGATATTGAGGTTGTTTGGATTCTTACCTATGAACGGTTGAGTTGAGCGTGTAATCAACTCAGGTTGTAAATGGTTAGGTTGCACGCGTCGGGTTAGTGAAAGATACGTGTGAGTCAGGTTGAAAGCCCAAATTGGAAGACTCGAGTCATGTTTTTACCCATGAGGATTTCCACGTTAAATCCTTGTGCACTTGTGGTTTGATTGACCATCTTGTGATTGAAGGTGCTACATGACGATATACTTGTTTAAGTTTGTTATTTGCAGTTCTCCAGGTCATACTGTCTGTCCACCCGTACATATCAACCGGTGTCTGCATGGATACAGAAAAATCAACGAACATTTTGTCACCAAGGACCTTGGAGAACTGCAATACATTCTTGTTCTTGAATTTACCAAGAATCGGAGAGGAATAGTGATGAATCGAAGGAAGTATGTTACCGATCTCCTTCTAAAGACTAAGATGGAAAATTGTAGACATACCACTACTCCAATGGATCCCAGCATTAAGTTATATAATAATGATACAGATGAGGTGGACAACATGATATATAGGGAGCTTATTGGGAAGCCTCCATATGTGATTGTCACCAGACCAAACATCTTATTTGTCATGAGCAAAGTCAATCAGTTCATGGAGCGGCCACATCAGGCACAGATGGATGCAGTTACCATGATCCTAAGGTACCTTAAGTCTTCGCCAGGTATAGGGTTACTCTTCAACAAAGGGATATTCCTTGAGATCCCAACCTACGCAGATATTGATTGTGCAGGACGCCCTAAACACAATAAGCTAATGCTAGGATTTATAGTGTTCATAGGGAGCTTGCTGGTCTCATAGAAAAGCAAGAAACAAATTGCGGTTGCTAGGTCAAATGTTGAATCTGAATACAAAGTCATGGCAGAAGGTAGCATTAAGATAATGTGGGCCAAATCTATTCTGACTGGTCTAGCCGTTAATACGTCTCCTCTCATGCAGCTGCTATGTAAAAATCAGGTTGCATTGTTCATGGACTACAATCCAGCTTTCCATGAAACGAACAAGCATATCGAGGTGGACTGCCATTATACTAGAGACATGATATAGAAGGGATTCATTTAAACATCCTATGCCAGCTCAGTGGAGCAAACTGCATACATTTTTACTAAGGCTCTATCCAATGGACCATTCCAGAAGTGTTCTTCCAAACTGAGCATGATAGATATCTATAGTCCATCTTGAGGGGGAGTGTTAAAAGAAATAGCATTTTATGTTATTTTTTATTTTGTTTTTATGTAATTTCCAAATTTTGATTATTTACCCTTTAGGGTTTCTCCTCTGTTAAAGAAAATAGTATTTGTGTATTTCTTATTTCCTTTGTAATTCTCTCGTTGGTCATTTTCCCTCTAGGATTTCTCCTCTATATAAAGGAGCCCTATAGCCTAGAAGAAAATAAGTCATTCATTTCCTTCTGCATGGTATAAAAGTGGTGGTCCAAGACTAAAGCTCTGGCATCCTCGTATAACCTAATCCCCATCATCCAGCTTTTTCTCCTTGTCTGAATCGCACGCAACCTTCTCCATCCTCGAGATTTGTGTCCCCTTCCACGCCACCTTGGGGACCATGATCCCCCCTTCTGTGCCGCTTCAAGGATCGTGCCACCGCCCAACTGAGCCTTTACGCCTCATCAGAGACCCCCAATATTCAGTAGCGGTGATTTGCAACCTCGAAGGAGTCCCAACAGTTCGCATCGTCGCCTTGTGGAGTGTGCCCATCAACGACGCCTCCTACCCCAGCGTCTATCCTCGAGTCCCGTGTACACCTCGTACACTAATTTTGGTGTAGTCCAAGGTATTTTCATGCATATAAATCTAATTTGCCTGCCCAAGAACGCCTCCAAACTTGATGGGAAAGGTTGTGCTCTAAGTCTAAACACGCAACATATTCCTTATATGATAATATAGACCAAATAAAATCGTTCTACTAAGAGGTTGCGTCTATTCTCGGTCTTCTTTCTTCGTCATAGAAGAAGACAAGATTGGTATACCTCCACTCTCATCATCTGGGGCATTCAAGTCTACATGCCCATCGTCAAGATGGATGTGATGTGACCACCTTTGAACAGCGGGCAATGCAGTTCATGAGCATTATTTGGAGAGCAACAACTAAGAACATTTCACGCAACATGAACTAGTCGATAAGACTGGAGCAAACACTTTATGGAAGCAGGACAATGCATGGGCTTGTGTTTGGCTCTCCAATACCCTTACGATGGAGATAGCCAACAATATCTTACATCAATCTACTACAAAGGCATGAGGGATATTCTCGCCACCATATACTCCTAGGAGAAAATTGTGACAAAGATCCTCCAGCTTCGGTATGATGTCTTTACAATGAAGTAAGATGGTCATCCTCTGCATGCTTTCCACTCCTGTTGAGTAGCATATTCAAGCGTCATAGCTCCATGTCCTTGAGCGTTAGTTCTGAGTAGTTGATGGCCAACAGAAACACCATAATGACGAGTGTTTTTCATGTGGTCCTTGATCCCATTATGATGATGCATGCAGCCAGCTACTTATAAGTGCCCCTATCCCTCCCATGGAGGAGGCCTATAGCCGTCTAAGCAAGATGACGGTTCCTCCTACTTCTACTACTCAAACCTCTACTATGGTCGCATCTTGCGACAGAGGAGATTCAGGACAGATCAGAGGATGCGGTGTTCACGGCAGAGGAAGTGGTTTCCCCTATCCATAATGGACATACTGCAATCATAAAGGGAACTCTGAGGATACATGATATCAGAAGCATGGTTGCCCTACACCTGTTTGCATTGTCAAGCAATTTGAGCCCATTGTCAATCTTGTTGATCAGAAGTATGGTGATCGTATCTCTTATTTGAGGGAGATTATAAGCCCTTCCAACAGTTCTACTAGTGCTCCTTTGGCCTCTTCTGACATTGTTGCCTCCACCAGTACCTCAAGTACAAATTATGCACTTGTCGCATGTCACAATGCAGAATTTCAGAACGGATCATGGAGTCTGAAGCATCTCATCATCTCTGTGGTGACAGAGAACAATTCACATCATACGTTGTCGTTCATCCAAGTCGACTAGTACTCATTGCCGATGGGAGACATTCTCCTAACAAGACAAGGAGAGATCCAGTTGATGCCTTACATGCGTCTACAGAATATGCTACATACACCTGAATTTTCTATGAATTTATTATCTATTATTCTGATTATCAAGGATCCGAATTGGCGTGTCATTTTCCACCCATCTTATCATGTGTTTCAGGATATACTCACGGGTAGGGTAATTGGATGTGGGGTGAGCAAGGGGGTCTCTACAAATTACTCCAATCTCCTTATGCTAAGAGATTTTCCATTCTACTGGATTAGTTTCTTCGCACATGCGGCATCTTCATTTCAATCATCTTTTTTTAGGCTCTCATTTCGGTCATCTTCCTCTGTAAAAATTGTACAAAGTTCTCCCTCAGATATCATCTCAGTCTAATTCTTTGTGTGAGGCTTGCCAGCTTGGGAAGCATCATTAAATCAACTTCTCCATCGTCAAAGTCCTACCAGTAATTCTTTATTCAAGTTGTTGCACTTTAATATTAGGGTCCTAGTCATGTTACTGATCACTATGGGCACAAGTACTATCTTATTGCTATTGATGATTTTTCCAAACTTCCTTGGGATCTTTCTATTGAAAAAAAAGTAAGGTGATGGTTCTATTGTGCAAACTTTTATCAATGAAATAAAGAATCTTATTTTTGCTATCGTTAAGTATATATGCTATGATAATGCTTTTGGAATTTTATATTGATCGGCTATCTCAGTTCTTTAAGTCTCTTAGAAATCTCCATCAAACTTCATGTGTCTACACTTCTTAGAAGAACATTGTTGCCGAGCGCAAACACCGTCATCTCATAGATGTTATCAGGACTTTCCTGATACAAAGTCATGCTCGTGGCTCTTATTAGGGAGATGATGTCCTCATCTTGTGTCGCCTCATCGAATGTATGCCATTTTCTGTGATAGGAGGAAATGTTCCTTATTCGGTTGTGTTTCACAAAAAGGACATCTTCTCTCTAACATTTCGTGTCTTTAGTTGTGTGGCCTTTCTCCATCACCCAACTCTTGATCATGACAAGCTCTCCCCCAGATCTGTCAAGTGCTCTTTTATTGGCTACTCCTGTGTGTGATTTGATCTTGTCGAATGAAAGTAATGTCAATGTTGATGTCACATTCTTTGATTTTTTTGTATTTTTCCCGCATGTGACAGGATACCGCGGGCTGTCAAGTGTGTGTTTGTTGGTTACTCTCGGACTCAGAAGGGTTACCGATGCTATGACCATATAAACGGGAAATATTTTGCCAGTGTTGATGTCACATTCTTTGAGTCTGTAATGTATTTCTCCCCTGCAGGTGACAGGTTGGCCTAATCCACATATGATGACGAGATCTATGTACCACCTCCTCCTCTGTGTTTGTCCTTTCCCGTTCCAGTTCCCGTTGTCCAACCACCACCACCACCTCCACAATCACTTGTTTCACCCTTACCGAAATTCTATTCCTGTCTGTCTGTTCCTGCTCATGGTGCTCGTCAATCATCCAGCACGCCTCAGGTTTGTCCGTATATTATCACAAACGATGGGTCCGATAATGTGCAAGTGCAGAGATCATCTTTGCAGGAGAATAGCATATCAACGAGTATTGTTTCTGATGATCTGGATGTACCTATTGCCATACGGAAGCAGAAACGTACATGTGCATCATATCCACTTGCTTCACAGGTTTCCTTCCATCGTCTCACAGGGGACTTTCAGAGGTTTGTTGTAGCTCTATCAGCCGTGGAGATACAACGGAATCATCAGGATGCCTTGAAGATTGGATGTTGGCGTTCTGCCATGGAGGAGGAAATGGCTGCTCTACAATCGCAGGGTACACGGAGCTTGGTTCCCGCTCCGCCAGGAGCATCTGTTGTCAGTTGTAAATGGGTGTTAACTGTCAAATATCATGCAGATGGTAGCCTTGACCGTTACAAGGCAAGGCTAGTGGCGCAAGGGTTCACTCAAACATACGATGTGGATTATATGGACACCTTCTCTCCAGTTGCGCATCATTCGACTCTACATGTCCTCCTGTCAGTTGATGTGGTACGTGATTGGCCCTTGTCTCAGCTTGATGTTAAGAATGCCTTCTTGTATGGGGATCTGCAGGAAGAAGTCTACATGTAGCAGCCTCCGGGGTTTGCTGCTGAGGGGGAGAGTCACATGATGTGCAGACTTCACAAGGCGACATATCGTCTTAGACAAAGCCCACGGGCGTGGTTTCAGAAGCTTTCTGATCTAATTGAAAAGCAAGGGTTCAAAAGATCAAATGCAGATCATTCTTTGTTTGTCCAGAAGACTTCTAGAGGTACGGTTGTTATCATGGTATATGTTGATGATATACTCGTTACAGGAGATGATACACAGGGGATAACGATGGCAAAAGCATTTCTGGGCCATCAGTTTGTTACTAAGGATCTTGGTACTCTACGATATTTTCTGAGGTTGGAATTTGCCAGGAATGCGCAGGGTCTTCTGATGACCCAAAGGAATAATTACAGATATGCTTGTTGAGATGAGTACGATTGGGTATCGACTCTCAACTACTCCTATGGACCCTAGCATGAAGTTATATGATGATGATACAGATGAAGTTGATAGAAGAAGATATAAAGAAATGATGGGTAAGCTTCTCTATATTACTATCACTAGACCTGACATCGCTTTTGCAGAGAGTCGGGTGAGTCAGTTCATGGAACCAAGCTTGCAAAAATCGGCCGACTAGACCGACTAGTCGGTCCGATTAATCGAGTCGGCCCACTGACCGACCCGATTTGTGAGAGTCGGGCATTAGTCGGGTGGGCCGACTAATCGGGCCGACTAGTCGGTCTAGTCGGCCGATTAGGCGGCCGATTTCTGCAAGAAGGATCCGATGACCCGAATCCGGGGATTCACCGCGACCCGAACGAGCGACCCGAACGAGCGGGATTTAGGTTACTGTTTGACAGTAACCTAAAACCCACGCGATTCGTCTCTCGACTTCTCCCTCCCAGCGCGAGTCCCATTACCTCCTCCGCCTCCTGCTTGCTCCCGCTCGCTGCTCGCCGCTCGCCGCCTGCTCCCGACGCTGCGCGGTGGTCGATCGCCGCTAGGAGGTCGACGCTTCTCCTGCCACTCCAGGCCTTGCCATCCGATCGCCTGTGCTCGGTTAGGGTTTCTATTTTTGCTATTTTTTTTCCAAATATCTATTTCTGCTATATCAAATATCTATTCTAAATATCTATTGATTGCATAACCCTTATTAGAAATGTTGAGTGTAGTCTATTGAGATGCATTGTCTATTGTGGCATTCCAACCCTTAGACAATAGATGCAATGTCTTATATCAAATATCTATTCTAAATATCTATTGATTGCATAACCCTTATTAGAAATGTTGAGTGTAGTCTATTGAGATGCAATGTCTATTGAATTCAACACAATAGACATTCTCATGTTTTTTTTTAAAAACATACAGAGGGTCTATATCTTCAACATCTCCTTGCTTGTGTAGTTTAATAGGAATTGATTTAGGTGTTGTAGTTCGCTTGTTCTTAATTAAAAGAAAAATGAAAATGTGTGTTTATATCAAGCTTTAACTTGTGTGTTTTTTACAATGTAGATGGCGACACCTCCCACGAATGTCGCCTCTGGTGGTGACTCTTCCTTTTATGTGCCACCAGGATCAAGTGATCCTGCATGGCAGTTTGGATACCTTTCAAACCGTGCGGATTCGAACACGGTTACTTGCAGGTTGTGCAAGAAGGTGGTGAAAGGAGGGATTTTTAGGTTCAAGCAACATCTTGCGCACCGTAAAGGCAACGTGGCTCCATGTCCTAAGGTGGATGAAGATACGAAGAAGATGATGATACAGGTCTTGGATGACGTTGCTAGAAAGAAGAGTCAAAAAGCTGTTGACCTTGCTGAGATGAGAGAAGAGATTAATATCGGCAGCACTGGAGATGCCGCATCTGCAAAAAGGCATCGATCTTCTGAATCTTTGGAACAGACCGTCGCCATTCAAGGAACACGTCAGATGAGTATAAGAGATGCTTTATCTAAGGACCATCGTGAGAGGGTTGTCTCCTATATATGCAACTGGGCATATACATCGGCAATCCCTTTCAATGCATTGACCACGAAACAATTCAAGCAGATGGTGGAGGCAATTGGAGTGTATGGTCCAGGTCTCAAGACTCCTACGAGGTATGAGATTAGTGGCCCATTTTTGAAGAAGGCGGTGAAGAAAATTTCCGATGACTTGCAATGTCATCGAATTACATGGAAGAAGACAGGATGCTCTATAATGACCGATGCATGGACGGACATGCGAGGACGGAGCATCATGAACTTCTGTGTCAATTGCTCCTTGGGGACTTCATTTTTGAAGTCCATAGATGCTTCTGATGAGACACACACTGCCGAGTACATTTTTCAGCTCGTGGATGAGTGCATAATTGAAGTTGGCGTGGAGAATGTGGTGCAAGTTGTTGCGGATAATGCTTCGGCAAATGTAGCAGCAGGGAGGTTGTTGCTCACAAAATATCCTCAGATATGGTGGACTTCATGTGCTGCTCATTCCGTTGATCTTGCTTTGGAGGAGATCGGCAAAGATTCGAAGGTGAAGAGCGCAATCAAAAAGGCGAGGACACTCACTATTTTTATTTATGCTCACACTAAAACATTGAGCTTGATGCGGAAGTTTACAAACAAGAGAGACATCGCTAGACCAGGGCAAACGAGGTTTGCTACTACTTTCCTCACTCTAGAAAGCATTCTAGAGAAAAAAGACAAGCTCAGGTTGATGTTTTCTTCAGATGAGTGGAGGACGTGCAAATGGTACAAGACCAAAAAGGGAGAACAAGCGACGTCCATAGTCTTCAGCGCTACTTTTTGGAACCACACCGCATTTGCAATTAAAATTTTTACACCTTTGGTTCGTCTATTGCGTGTCGTTGATGCCGATTACCGCCCATCCATGGGCTTTGTTTATGGAGGGCTTCAAGAGGCAAAGAGAGAGATAATTGCATCTTTTAATAGTGTGGAGTCATCTTACAAGTTTTTTGTGGATGCTATTATCTCCAAGACCAAGGGCAGACTTGATACTCCTTTGCATCTAGCGGCTTACTATTTGAACCCATACTTCTTTTTCACGGAGTGTGGTGGTGATGCAGATATTGTGGTGAAGAAAGGTTTTATGGATTGCATGGAACGATTTTATCCAGATTTGGATATACAAGATGCTATCACCACAAAGGAGCTTGTTGATTATAGAAATGGTCGTGGGGCATTTGGGAAGCCATTAGCCGTGAGACAGAGGATGCGAAATGATGAAAATTTCGATCCAGGTATTTCAGACATTATTTTCTATTAATCTAATTTTGATTATCGTTGATTTCATTGACCTAACCATTCTACTATATTGACCAGCTAATTGGTGGTACAATTATGGAGATGACACACCACATTTGAAAGATATGGCCATCAAGATCTTGAGCTTGACTTCGGCATCATCTGGATGTGAGCGCAATTGGAGCACGTTTGACTCGGTAAGACTCGAGTGACCCATCTAATAGAAATACCAGTTGTAAATTAGTAAGTGATATAGTCATTAGTCACAATTTTTGTAATGTTGCTTACAGATTCATACCAAGAAGAGAGGAAGGTTGGAAACAAAGAGGCTAAACGATCTTGTGTACGTTCGTTTTAATTCCAACCTGATGGAACGCCGTCTTGAGAAAGGAAAAGATCCGCTTTCCTCTCGTGATCGTGCATATTTACGTGAATGGACAGGAGAGGTCAATGTACAAGCTCAAGATGAGGAGGTCTTTCCAGGTTCCGGATTGACTTGGGGAGCAGTGGCTCATGCAAGTGGTGCAGAAGAGAATTTGGAGCTTAGAAAGAGTCAACGTGGCAAGGGAGCTTCATCTTCGAGCTCAAATGTTGCATCTATAAATGAAGAAGAGGAAGAATTTCTACCTGAAGACATAGTTGAAGAAGAAGATGATGATGATGATGAAGAAGAAGATGATGAAGAAGAAGAGATTGATTTGGCTGAGGACAATGATGAAGATGACTGACTTTTTACTTGATGCTTCATGTTGGCTTGAATTATTTTTATTTTGAAATGTTGTATCTGTCAGTGAACATTAGCTAATGTTGTGTAGCAAACATTTGTTCTTAACTTGCTACTTTTTTCCTGCAATTATTTCTTTTTTAGCTCTTATAAAATTGAAAATTGCTAAATCTATGCATATTTAGGATTGAGTATATATATAGATTAATATATTAATAATAATGTATATATTTAAAATAATAAAAAATTCAAAACCGACTAATGCCCGACTAATTCCGACTAGTCGTCCGACTGCCGACTAATCCTTAGTAGGTGACCCTGCCGACTGAATACCGACTACCGCTTTCTGCAACCTTGCATGGAACAACCTATACAATTACATATGGATGCCATATACATGATACTGAGATATCTAAAGTCGTCTCCAGGCACAGGATTACTGTTCAGAAAAGAAACAAACAATTCTGTTTTTGCATGTGCAGATGGGGACTATGCAGGATGCCCTTAGGATCGGAAGTCTACTTCATGTTTTGCAGTGTTTGTGGGTAGTTCTTTGGTTTCTTGGAAAAGCAAGAAACAAACAGTGGTGGCTAGATCTAGTGTTGAATCTGAATATAGGGCCATGGCACAAGCAAGTGCTGAGATGATGTGGGTTCGAGCTGCGTTAGAAGGTTTGCATATAGATGTACCTCTACCCATGCAGCTACAATGTGATAACCAAATCGCGTTATTCATTACTAATAATCCTGCTTTTCATGAAAGAACAAAGCATATTGAGGTAGACTGCCACTATACTAGAGATATGATCCAGAAGGGCTTGATTTCTACTTCTTATGTCAGTTCAGGAGAGCAGACTGGTGACATCTTCACCAAGCCACTGCTCAGAGGGCCATTCCAGAAGTGTTCTTCCAAGCTGAGCATGATTGATATCTATGCTCCATCTTGAGGGGGGTGTAGAGATATTTCTACATTCTATGTACCTTTCTCGGTTATTTTTATTTTCTTGTTTCCACCTCATGTAACCCATAGGCCTTTTCTATATAAGAGAGCCTAGGGTTCTTTGGAATAATAACGAATCCTTTTCTCCCAACACACACATTCTCCATGATCTAAGATACCTAAAGTCTTCGTCAGGTACATGGTTACTCGTTAACACAGGGACATCACTTAAGGTCACGGCTTGTGCAGATGCTAACTACGCATGATGTCCAAACGACAGGAAATCAATCTCTGGATTTGCAATGTTAATTGGGAATTCACTAGTCTCCTGGAAATGCAAGAAGCAAACGTTATCGCCAAGGTTTAGAAAAGCGCAAGGCGGTCCGAGGTGTTTTCCCAAAATGTGAGGCGAGGCATAAGCCTTGAAGCGGTCGTGGCGTAAGCCCCAATTTTTTGGAAAGAAAAATTAAAACTAAAGCAAAATATATTGGAATAAATAACAACAATACAAAAATTGCAATATATTGCCCAAAAGTTCAACACAAACTACAACTACGATTGTTCAAGTTCTCGGCAGTATCTCCATCCGGGATCCGATCGCCCCCCACTTTGAACTTTCCTTCCCATATCTACAAGTTATGCAATAACATACATATATACTTACAGTACAAGATAAACATACATGTAATCATTCATCATGGATCAGAACTTAACCCAAAAAATTGGAAAAATACATAAAGAAGAAGAACACATCAAAAAAACCCTCGAAAAATATATCAAAAGCCTCCCACATAACGAAACCCCAATAGAAAAACAAATAAAGAGGAAGAACACAAGGAAAACAAAAAAAATAGAGCAAAAAAACCTAAAAATACCGAGTTGGAGGCGACGGCGGCGCAGGGCTGCTCCAGTTAGGCGGCGAGAGGTTCGGCGGCGGAGATTGCGGCGTTGCGGCGAGTCCGGCTAGGCGGCGACGGGCGGTTAAGCCACCGCGAACCTGGAGGTTCCAGGAGATAACAGGGGCGGAGGCGGGGGTTTTGTTTCTGTCGAACAGAATGACCCCCCTCCCCCCGACTCTTCAGTTTTACAAAAAAAAAGAGGTCACGTGGGGAAATGAGAAAAAAATGTTTTATTGAGGCTTATGTCTCATGCCTCGAGCGCCTCAGGCGAGGCTGAGGCGTACGCCCCTTGTTATAGACCTGAGGCGTACGCCTCGGGGCGCTTTGGGCCCGCCTCGCCTCGAGGCGTACGCCTTTGCGGCTCGAGGCGCCGCTTTTTAAAACCATGGTTATCGCAAGGTCAAGTATTAAATCTGAATATAGACCCATGGTGCAAGGAAACACTGAGATGATGTGGGTCAGGTCCACTATGATTGGCCTATATATTGACACACCTCTTCCCATGCAGCCACTATGTGGCAATCAAGGCATCGCCAACAATTCAACTTTCTACGAGAGGACCAGACACATCAAGGCGGATTGCCACTACACTAGAGATATGATACGAAGGGCTTCATCTCTACTTCACACGTCAACTTAGAGGAACAAATTACAGACATATTCATGAAGGCTCTAGTTAGGGAGTCATTCCAGAAGTGTTCTTCCAAACTGAGCATAATAGATATCTAAGTTCCAACTTGAGGGGGGATGTTATAAGAAATAGTATTTATGTATTTCTTATTTCTTTTACTTGTAATTTTCTCATTGGTTATTCGCCTTCTATGATTTCTCCTCTACATAAAGGAGCTCTATGGCCCTGGAATAAATAAGTCATTCATTTCTTACTGCATCCTCTATATAAAGGAGCCATGTAGCCTCGGAATAAACAAATCATTTATGTTCAAGTGAACTGACTTTAAATTGTCATTGCCTGGCTATATATCATGGATACCACGACAAAAGCAGTCTTCGCAAGAAGCTTGTAAAGACCATCAGAGTCCATAGTATCCTACTCTTCCGCCTCATCGCCTAATTTTACAAGAGATTGTAACTTAATATAAAAAACAAGTCTACAATTCAATTCTTATGAGATCATCCAAATAGGATAAACTTTAAGCGTGGATTAGGAACAGGGGGGCATCTCTTAGCGGAATACAATTGCAAATTGTTATACTCCATTTCCGTACAATTGTAATACTATACCCCTCTGCAAAGGACCATACAATCACAACCAGACTCTAGCTTGTATTTATCAAAGGACTGGGCATTTCTTTTCATGAGGTCAGTCACAATATATCTATTTACTAAAGATGAGTTCCCACAATTCTCTCCTAGACATATGGTCGCCTCCCATCATCCCCCTCTCTCCAACCCTCCTCTCTCTTCTTAGGGGTCTCTCTCCAATTCTATATCCCCTCTTTTCTCATAACTTTCTCCCTATCTCCAAAAATATGCCAAAACAGAGATATTTATATAGTCGGCGGCCTCACTACCTTTCTTTTCCTCAAGACTTATTCTCTCCCTCCACTCTTTGTGCATACGTATTTCTGCTACTTAGTATATAGCTTTTCTCTACAAAATGTCTCTCCCTTTCTGTCCCACATCATCCTTAGCTCTCTCTCTCACACACACTTTCTCTTTCAATGTTTCCAATTTAATATATAGATAATTTTCTCTTCAATTCACATTAAATCATATTTTGAACTATTTTAATTGCAAGCATTATACATAAATAAAACAGTAATTTACTATGCCTTGGAATCTCTAAGGATCTTTTCAAAGAAATAATTTCTTCATTTAAATTCCAAATCGAATTAAATAAATTATTTAAATCCCTTTTATTATGTTCCCAAAAGGTTTATATATATACACATTTGAATCCAATGCCACTGATGAATTTTTATAACATTTTTATAACGAAAATAAATATTACTGGAACACTTTCCCTAAGAATCCTTGCAAAGAAATAATTTTTCATCTAAAATTCAAATTGAGTTGAAAATATCATGACAGGCAACTTTTATTACGTCTCCAAAAAATTTTAAAATATATTTTTGAAATCCGATACTACAAATGAAGACTTTACATAGAAAATAATTGTTGCTACAAAATTCCTATGGAATGGATGCAGGAGATGCACATATTAGACAACCTATTTTAATGACAAGATTAATAATAAAATAATAATCAAAATTATATATATCTGATAAAAGAGGAAAGGGAGCCTACTTCATGAAGTAGGTAAGCTACCTACTGCATGTTCATTTTTCGCCCCGTTTTTTTTTATTTTTTGGGAAAATACCACCGTGTATTTTCATCACTATATATGTCTAATATGTCATTCCAATTTTGTCAGAAACAGAGATTCCTATGTCTTCCATCCAGAACTGGTAATTTTAACGGTCTTAGATTTACTGTAATCGACCTGTTCTGGATGGAGGGCATAAGAGTCTCTGTTTCTGATGAAATTGGAATCACATATTAGATGGATATAGTTATGAAAATCCACGAAAGTATTTTTCCAAAAAAAAGTGGTGAAATTGGACATGCAATAGGTAGCTTACCTACCTGCATGAAGTAAGCTCCCTTTCCTCTTGATAAAAATGATTTTCACCGTAAGTTTCATCTATTGTGAAAAATTAAATAAATGAAATTAGGTTTCAAGAATGCTTGAAAAAAAAAGTACACATATAGTGATAGGGGTAGATAATAAGCATAACACATATAGTGATAATGACATATAGAAAGTATTATGTACTCTTCTTTATATTTTTATTGTGATACACTATAAACCACATTTATCATATCCATTATAAATATTTAAAACTATGAATATATTTTAATATCAAATCATAAGGATTGATCCTTATAATACAAATAATGATTCATGTTATATTCACAAGGAATAAATATGAATGATGCATAAGCATCAGCCCTACATCTATAATCAACTGGCAATCAATCACCGATCAAGTTTAGCATAATAGATATATGTTATATTTGATCAAAATTATTTTCGCACCAGCTATCAATCACAAAAAATAGATGGTTCTTAATATAAGAATTTCGATTTTTAAAAAAAAGTAGATTAAAAACACTTATAATGGATGGTAACTAAAGCATAGAGAGAATTTGTGTCTTTCTATATATTCTTTCTTCTTACTTCTCCATATTTATCTATTTAGATTAGATATATTTTTATTGATTTTATTTTTAACAAGTGAAATACAATATTTAATGATTTACTTTGAGTGTTTAAAGAAATAACATATTTATAGTCAATGAATTAGTGTCTCAAAAGTTTGTCAACACAACAAAGAACATAATAATGACATAAAAGTATCAAAAATCGATAAAAATGTGAATCTATTTATCAAAAGTATTCTACATATATTAAAGCAACCATATAAATGTTTAAAAGATGTTTAGATAATTTCATTATTTTGGCATCAAAGATGTGTGTATTTTAAGAAACTAGGTGAGGAAAATAATGACAGCAAAAGAAATAAAGAAATCAAAGAAAATGTTCTACCATGCAAAGTGGCAAAAAATGACGATAGAATTCTCTCGCAAGTTTTCTAAGATAGGCATTAGTTTCCATTTAATTTTGTGAGAGGAATATAGAGTTGATACCTCGGAAAGAAGAAATGAAAAGACAGGAGAGGGAGAAGTAACCAATACACCAATCTCCGGTAGAAAGTTTTCTTCTTGCTCATATTACTCAAGAGATGATTTAGCAAAGACTTTTCATCATCATGTATATTCTTAATAATGACAATGGAATGAAAATACCTAACTAAGAAACATGAAACTACCACTTTACATGTAGCAAAAAAATATTCTTTTAAGCAAGGCCTTAAATGTCGGTTTCGGTCACCATTTCGGTATCGACCAAAAAAGAATTTCGATGGAATTTCGGTGGAATTTCGACCGAAATTTCGGTCATTTCGGTCATTTTTTGTACTAGGACCCCCATATTTCGGTCATTTCGGTCATTTCGATCGAATTTCGATTTCGACTGGATATCGATATTCGACAGAAATTCGACCGGATTTCGCTGAAATTTGAGGCCATGCTTTTAAGAATCTTAAATATTCTCTGCCATCTCCCTGCAACCTCATATATGTATATTAATGCTTGGAATGAATAGTCGTGGGTGCTTATAATTATTTTATTTATGGAAAAAATGGGGCTACCCCACCCCAATTTTTCTGCATTTTTTTTATTTTTTTGAAAAATATCACAATGTATATTCATCTATATATCCCTCCAATATGCCACTCGAATTTCGTCAGAAACAGAGACTCATATGCCCTCCATCTAGAATAGGTAATTTTAAATATATAAACATTGTTGTAATTGACCTGCTCTAGATGGAGGACATAGAAGTCTATGTTTCCGATAAAATTCGAATGGCATATTGGAGGGTATATGTAGATGAATATACATGGTGATATTTTTCAAAACAAATCATTAAAAAAACGTCGAAAAATGGGTGGGGGCAGCCCCATTGAACCCCTTATTTATTATATGTGATTTAATATTATCAAAATCAGACTAATTTAGAATTAAAATCAATTATCTTATATTTTTTAGTTTTAAATAGAATACATAGATTTTGAAAAGAAGTGTTGGAATGAGACTATACTAAGGGATCTTAGTTTTTAAATTTAAGCCCAAGAATGACCCAAGATAAATCTGAATGGAGGCAAAGAATCCATGTAGCCAACACTACTTAATATGGGAAAAGGCTTTGTTGTTGTAAATAAAATACAGAGATTTCTCTTTCCAAACAATTTTGACAATATTTTTTCTATTATTTTAGCTGACCCTACTTGATGTGGGAAAAGACTTTGTTGTTGTTGTTGCTTTCTATTATAAGTATTTGTCATTTTTTAGGATTTTTAATAATTAAAAATCATTAATTTCGATAGTTAGATCATGTTTGCCAATTATTATAAACCAATTTTTTTATATTATGTTCAGCTAAATGATCCTAAGATTTAAATCACATCAATCCTCTACTATCAAAAGAAATAAAAATTTGTTATCTAAATAAATTACCATCAGAATGTGTCGTAACTCGATCGAGTAGGAATAACCAACTTTTAGGATAATATTTTATCGTTGATTAAATTAGATAATACAACATAGCGTAGGTTTTTCATCTAGGATTGTATATAATCCACTCTTTAGAAGAAGAATTGCTACATTTGACGTTATTACACCCATCCATAGAAGAAGATTCTCATTGATAATCTTTATGGATTTATATGAACACTTATGTTGTCAGACAATCACATAGAAGGGGTTGGAATGACCTAATTACCTTCAGCTTCTATCGTTTTAGCCACAGTCATACCGGTGGACATGATTGTTCACAAGTAGGATCAAGGCTCAGGAAAGCAATATGCATTTACGTACATACAATTCACCGATAGTGATTAAGTGATATGCTAGGGCATATACGGGTCTGTTGTTTCCTAATTTTTAATATAAAAAAATAAATAACTATCTTAAAAAGTACAGCAGTTGATGCATACATGATATATAAAATGATATTTCTCATAAGAACACTTAGCACAAAAGTTATTTCTCTACTTTAATACATATCTATGAACTATCGATACATATTTAGCAACTATTGAAGTGCAACAAATACATATCCAATAACTATCTATTAAAGTACACACAAACTATTTCTTTACTTTAATACATATATTCAAGATTTATATATCAAATAACTAGTGATTGTAATATTAGATATGGGATTGTATGCATATCAGATAACAATAATTTCAATCTCCGCTTGCAATTTAAGTTTTAATACATATCCAGTAACTATACTTTCAACGTTTGTTTACGATTTATGTTTCAACGCATATATGTTTCAATGCATATATTCAAGAAGTTCATGATTATAACTGAAGTAATATTTTAGATACATTAAAAAACATGAATGATATAAGTTATAGAATTACCGAGCACAAGTGGCGATGGCGATCACCTAATAGTGATTGGGAACCCAAGAGAGCCACCAACAAAATGTTGTTCCACATAGGAGGTGGAGCGGAGCAGACAAGCAACACCAAGAAATAGGATGCATAATCGGGGCAATATACAGGAATATATGGACCGCATATGCAGAGGAGCGCATAATAGACCAATTCAGGAAAATAATACGTCTTCAGGCCACATGGGCAATATGTGGTCGCATGCGGCCCATGCGGTTGATTTCCTGAACACTGAGTAGGATAATGATCGATGAAATAAGCTCGATGGATCGGTCACCACCTTCTGAGTGATCGATGAAGATGTGGATAGAAGTGATCAATCCAATAGTCAGATTGATCGATTACACCAAAGACAATAGCTTATTATGGTTGCTCATGTTGGACTAATTAATCGATCACAAGAACATCAACGTGGAGTAGATCAAAGCTAAAATTGATTAATCAAAGACAAAGAAGTGATCAATCACAATCACATCTAGGAACATTAAAGGGTGCCTGCAATCAACACCTCGAGAAAGGGCAGTCAATCAAAATGTTGGACATATTCTTGCTTGGAATCCAACTGATCGATCTGTCACCTCTGACCACTCCATCACATTTGGCGACAGGAATGGTTCAGATGGTGAAAGGTGATATTCTCCTTTACCATAACTCCACATGAAGACACACAACAAGTTTTGCCACAAAACTCAAAGCCCAGACTTGTGTAAGAAACCTTGAAAGTGTAAAAGTTGTGAACCTTACCTAACGATTCTCTAGATACCCTCAACATATACTAATACGCAAAAAACCTCAACGAAGTACCGAAGCCATGATAAGATTGTATCGGATACTATATAAAAAGAAACAATTAATCAATTGTGTGCAATTTACGTGGAAATTATTGTCTGCGAGACGGAGAAGACCACGGGGTTAATGACCTAGCGTCCCATTGCTGGCAGCTACCGTTTTCTCGATGTTATGAAACAAAAGAGGGATGTATGCAAAATATACAGCTGAATAGGTCAAATGGGTCCATAATTGAGATCCAAAACCCAATACAATATTTCAACAAGTTGCCCATGTAACTGGTTTTATTCTTGTGTGGTTATACATTCATGGGAGGTACTTTATTCTTATTTACCGGTATAACAGGGGCAAGATATTGGAGAATCCAAACTAAAAAGAACACAATAGCCATCAACTTTTAGCCATGGTTCTAAAAAACAGCCTCAAGGCAGTTGTGGGGGAATATAGCCTCGAAGTTATAGCATGAGATTGCTTCAGTGAGGTTAACTCAATTGTTAGAGGCGGTAATAAAGTTGGGAGGGAATAAGGAGGTACTAAGGCATCACCTTGATTGTTTAATGAATTTGAATAGAAACTTGGTAAGAAATAACTTTTTAAAATATTTAATCATTAAAAAATCTTTAGAATAGTAGAATCATTTTATATTTTATTGGATCTTTCTTTGATTATTTGTGAAGACTTGATTTTTATGTATTCTTACCCTTTTCATCTTCTATGTTAAAGAAAGTATTCCATGAATGAGATTTTTTGTTCTGAGTGCGATATATATAAAGAACATTTTATGTTGGTAATTTCGCATTGATTTAAAGTTTTTTCCAAAATCTACTTAGATCATCATTAAGATGTTACTTTATCAAAAAGGTACTTAAACTTCTGAGTTAATGTTAGAAAACTTGAATGCGGAAGCATATCAGAAATAAAGGATAAAGAACAATGAAGAACGCGGGATTTATGTGGAACCCTGCTCCCTAAGGAGCGGGACGAAACCATGGGAGAAGGCCTCAAAGGACCATATGTGTCTATTGACTTTCTCACAGGATACAGGAGGTCTGGGACTTATTATATAGCTTCCACAAACTCTCCTAGTCCCGCCACAGTCCCACCACTGGTAGATGTGGGACTAAACTCTGGATGTGATAAATGGATCTTGGAGGGATCCATTTACCCATCTATACATATGACGCATATACTCCAACAGTTAATAATGAACTTTTAGTTATACATGCAACCAAAGTATTATCATAACAATAGAAATAAAAGATTTTCTGATGAAGTCCTAAACTTTTGATCCAAAGTTCTGATTATTTAAGCAACAAAAATGGTTAGATTTCCAACGAATTAAAAAGTCAAGAATATGTTTTGTTTATAATTATATAACCATACAAAAATATAAAGTTATTAATATAACTTCCTTTCATAGGAACTGAAGTTTACGCCTCGACCGCCTCAAGGCTTACACCTTGGCTCGCTTATAGGAATTGCCACGATATGCCTCTCGTTTGTAAAACCATGCTTGTAGCTCCTCACTT